>OY757918.1:63379402-63466902 GCA_963585895.1 Sepioteuthis lessoniana
ATCTTTTTTGTAGATATTTGCATTAATCATATCAGACATAACCATTCACATTAGTCATCATACTCTATATGCTTTGGCCTTGTACAAAACTAATCTAAACATAGTAAATGACTTCTTACTACTCAGTTTTTAGAAATAACTGCTAAAAAACAAAACAAAAAAATGAGACTTGGTTCAGGTGTATATCCTGATCTGACATGGGCTCAAGAGATTTTGTTTACTTTAAGTTTATTGAAAATATCACTTCCTTCACTGTCATTTCAAAGCACCTGCTTTTAAGTATTTCACTGGAGACATAAAATGGTTGGTTGATATATATATATATATATATATATATATATATATATATATATATATATATATATATATATATATATTTACCCAACCTTTCCACTATGGGTAGAATGGGACACACAGTCATTTTTTTTAAAGTGGAGTAAAGCTAGTTTGAATTCAGATTTTTCCGTCTCTTAGACTGGTAGCCATACAAAAGCTAAAGAACCTAGTCTAATCTACTAGTTACTCAGAGCTGGGGGAAGATTCATGCCTTTCCCAAGGGCATTAATGCAAGGTGGAATGTAAACAGCCTTGTCCAGGATTTGAACTTGGCTTACTAATTCCACTTCCACAACAATAACTATTATGGACAGGCTGAAGAAAGATATTACACATAGCAATCTATTGAATATGAAACATGGATGAATATTTGAATATTCACTGATAAATGCATCAGACTCCAAACTTACTGATCCATCCATGTACATAGGCACATCATTAAGTTTGTTGTCCCATGACGAATGCCACATGTAATAAATATTTATTTTTCAACATAATTTCTTTCCTTGAGTTACTTAAACCTATTGATATGAAACGTATAAAGACCTAAAAGTATTTTTTGGACAAGCCAAAGGTTCAAACCCAGGTAGTGAAATGCTAATAAAATGCAGGTAAATACTAATTTTTAAGGCTAGCAGTCCCTCAGCACATAGACGCTTAACAACCTTCTTTACCATCATTTTCTTCTCCTGTTTGGTCTTGTGTATGGTATTAAGTAAACATTAAAGTATCAAGATATTCTGATTAAAATTTTGATAAGAATCATAACTATTGCAATTTGAATAATTGAACTTATTCTTATTTTACTATAGACATAAGAATGTCTAATTGATTTATATATATATATATATATATATATATATATATATATATATACAGGGTGAAGATAGATAGTTATTGATTGGATATGAAACATGCATAAATATTTGAATATTCCATTATTAGATTGGTTGGTGCTGAATGAGATATTCAGTCATGTTCCCTGCCACTAAGGTCCAATAATAGCATTAGTTTATCCAGTGATACACTGACACAAAATAAACAGAAGGAAAGACAAAGTAAGCTCATTTACACATAGGGAAACATTTAGTATATGCATAATATGTATACAAGTAGTATTGATCAGAATACACAAATGTGTCCCAATAGATAGTAATGCTCATATTGCTCCATGAACAATTAGTATGTAGCAGGGGTATAAGAATGCTAAAATGGCTTAGTTGATGAGCAGCATGATATTCATAACCAGAAGGTAAGACAAAGTCTCCACTATTAAAAGAAAAAAGACAAAAGAAAATGTCTTTATTGTTCAAAGAACAGAGATGTAAGAGACTGAGATGGATTCTGGGATTCAGAAGTGACCATCAGGTGTCCTAGACCAAAGTAGCCAATTCTTTATTGTCTCACTACACCACTAATAACTATGTCAAGCCACAAACTTATTGATCCACCCTTGTATATTGGTACATCAATAATTCTGTTTCCTAAAGGTGACACACAATTATTATTTCACTCATTTTGTATATAACAAACATCATTTTTCAATATAATCTCCTTCCTTGCCAATGCACTTAATCTGATGGAGATGAAACACTCATAAATATTTAAAGATATGCAATTTAACTAATGAGCTGAACAAAACAAAATTGAACTTTTTCTTTGTATTGATCCTGCAATGTTTTTTTTCTGATCTATTCAGTGAATTTCTTCATGTATGTTATGTGCATGGAATATGAGCATTTATTACCTGGTTACATCACTCAAGTGTTCAAGATCAGAAAATTAAAATTAAAATTTTAAATGTTAACTTTTAAGGCTGGCAGTCCCTTACCACTTGGAAACTTAGCAAAAGACAACCTTCCAACCTGTATTTTCTCCTCCTAGTCAGCATTGTATAAAATACTAAACTAAGGTTAGTAAATATAAAGATGCAGATAATTTGCACAGTTATATATTTTCAAGTAATACTAATAATTCATACAAAACTATATGGTTTTATCTGGATTGAAAAAGATAGTTTATTAATGGGTTACATTTTTTAAATGTTCAAGATCAGCTAAAATTAGTATTTTAAAGAGTGGAAACCAACCTTGAAAACTACATTCAGTCTGTTCAATATCAGAACTGAATTTTTTTTTATCATCCTTACTAGAAATCTATATATTTTCACAGTACAAGGAAACCACTAATTTTATGGCCACAGTTAACAAATGACTGATAAAACGCAAGAAAAAGAAGAAGATATTTAGCTCAGGTGTGTGTTCTGATCTGAAATAGGCTCAAGAGATTTTATCAGCTTAGTTAAGTGTATTCAAAATGTCACTTCTTTCCCAGTGAATTCATTCCCAGCAGTGTTAACTGTAAAGACTAAGTCATTCTTAGCAACCTGTCTAACACTCATGATTCCATATTCATGCACAGGGATGCTCTCCAATTCCCTCTTTGATAAACAAAGAGAACCACATAGCACTTAAATCAATGCACCTGCTCAGTAAGAACAATATATATTGCTTTTTTCAATTTCCTTACTTTTTCAATATAATATCCTTTCTTACTAATACACCTTGGTAGCAAGAGCTTATTTACTAAAAGGGATGTCAACATATGCACAGGTAAAGCATGATCAATCAGCAGGTTATCAACCATAAGGAAGTCTGATCTCTCTGATAAAATAAAACAGGAGTTCTTCCAAACTGTAGCTGTGTCAGCACTACTGTATGGCTGCATCACTCGGACTCAAACTAAATGCTTTGAGAAAAAAGCTTGATAGAAACTACACAAGTATGCCACATACTGTTTTAAATTAATCCTGAAAGCAGCACCCAATAAAACAGCAGCTGTACGGCCACTTACCCCTCATCTTACAAACCATCCAAGTAAGATGAACAAAATATGCTGGAGAAGCAAGGAAAAGGTCTAAACCAATGCTCTCCTATGAAATCCTACACATAGACACACTAGTTTTGATTGTCCAACAAAAACTTAACATTCATCAGCTCTGTGTGGACACTGGATGCCGTCGAGAGCACTTACCAAGTGCAATAGCAGATAGGGATGGATGACAAAAAAGAGTCAAAAGAATGTGTACTGTTGGCTCACTTTGATGATGATGATTATGATTAATGCACTTAACCCAATACTTTTCTGTAGATCAGAAGGACTGAATATTTTAATGGAAATTTCAAATCAGTAACTAAAGCTTTGGCTAATAACTAAACCTTTTAATATCAGGTATCTGATTTTGTATGAAAGATAATACATGTCTGATCTTGACCTCATATAAATATTGATGTCTTGAATTATTAAGAAAATGTAAGGTTATTTCTGAGTGTAGTTTTTTTTATTAGTTTGATTATTAAAGCTCAATATAATTATTTCTTTGTTTCTGTTGAGTGACAGTGTCAGTCAGTGGGTAAATCAGTTACCTTTGATTTAATAGAAGTGATAAATAGAATGTATATTGCAGTATTGATTATTATGGATAGAGCAAGCAACTTTCTAGTGTTGATGATAAATGATGTCTATTAGATTTTCCCTATCAAATTATTGATTACATATACAGTATCACCCATAAGCAAATACACTCCTAATAATTTGTTTGTAAAAAATCAATTTTTTTCTAAACCAAAGATACAAAGATTTTATTTCTAGTGGAACATTTGAAAATTAAAATTGATGTAATATAAACAAAAATAAAACTACAACACCATTATAACCAAAAATAAATTTGCCTAAAAGCATATTCATTGGGTGCCTCGAGTGATGAAATGGTTAACAAGCTAGACTAGCAAACCTTAATGAGTGAGTTTGAGTCTCATTGGGTGCCCCATTCATATGGTCTTATGCCACATCTAAGCAAAAAGTTTAGTGAATTACTAAATGCATATTTATTTTTTTTGGTTAGTTTCAAATTATCCTCTCACCTCTGGGTTTAATAGGACCAGTACTGTGCTCCTACAAGAATTACTTTGGTTTTAAATAACCAGTGAAGGTTGATGTATCATTAAACAAAGATAGCAAACCAAACCAAAACAGAGTTTTAATGTTGTAGAGTTTGGCAATGACTAATACCTAATAATATCTGTTTTGATTGATTTTCTACAAGAAATAATACAATCCTAGAATATTTGATCTAGTAGAAAATTAACTTTTCAGAAAAGAATGTTAAGGATGTACTTATATATGGATGATACTCTCTCTCTTTCTCTCTCTCTCTCTGTCTATATATATATATATATATATATATATATATATATATATATGCCATTTTCTAACACGCAAACAGATGTTTAAGTAAAACATTTAATTTAACATTTAAAGCTAATTTTAAACAAACCACTGATTACAATGAAGAGATTGTCTTCTACCTATGTCCCTGAGCATCAATTGATCATGTTGTGCAGATATTATAAAATGGTCACTAGAATACTAAAAAATAATCTTCATTTAATGAATGGATGACTGAGCCATTGGCTTAATGAGTAAAGTGTTCGCAAATGGTCCAGGAGACAGGGGTTCAATTCCAGGTCGCGTCATATCAAAGACTCAAAAAATGGTACTTTATGCTGCCTTGCTTAACACTCAGAATTATAAAGTAAGTAACAAGGGTAAAGTGGAGCAATCCAGGGAAGGAGTAGTGCCCTCCCCAATGCCTTGGTGTTGTAGCTATTGAAAAGGGAGACTTTGGGTCACCCTCGACTGAGGTTGCCAACTTTACTTACTTTTTATATATATTTATAGGGTATTTCAATAAATTTGATCGCATAGAGATGTAATTCTCTGAATGACTATATAATTTTTCTGAAAAAATCATATATATGTATATATATATATATATATATATATATATATATATATATATATATATTTATTAATTTTACTTTGTTCATTTATTAAATGATTGACAGCTTTCTCTTTGTTTCTACACAGATGAAATATTTTATTCTGCTCGATCATCTCAGATATTATTATTTTAGTAGGCCTTTCTGGGTTTTTTTTTGTTTTGTTTTTGTGTGCCCTGGACTGCTGAACCAAGATTTATCTTCTGCCATTTGAGCATAATGTCCACACTGGTAAACCAGTACTACAGTGTGGTGGAAAACAGAAGTAACATCAGTATACTAGAGTAACAGGCTCAAAGGATTTAGCTTAGCTTAATACAGCACAAAAACTAGAGAAGACTCTCTCAATTTTTCACATCATATTAGTTTGCTTGCTTAGAAAGTTATGAAAAGTTTTATTGTTGTGCTTAGAAGAAGGAAGCGCTGCCTAATTAGAAAAATCAGCATGTTTTAGTAAAGTCGGCACATTAGTAAGTTTGTATCTAAATAAGGAAAAAAAAGGATTTTTGCATAACAAATATTCAGAAATGCCCCTCCAGAAATAAAGTCTTGAATATATTTTCATATACACTATAACTGAATGAAAAAGAACAATAACATCATTGGATAGGGTAAGTGTTCATCGATAAAACACTATTTTACCCATATACTCACCATATATGGTTATGCATTTTCAACAGTGAGGTAGAAGCATTTGTTAAAAAACAATCATTGGTCTATTTGTTACATGGCACTTGTACAAAAAAAATCTTATATGTTGGTTGGTTGATCTTTTATCTGATTTCAGCTGCTCATGGTAACAAGACATGGTTTGCCCCTTGACATCAACTCTGACTAAAGAGGAGATAATCAAATATTTTTTCAGAACAATAGCATTATTACAGTTAAATGAGTTTTTAATGAGTTGTAAAAAGTACTTGACATCACAATAACATAAAAATAGCTCTTGAGAAAAAAAAGAATAAAAAATTTCTTATCTTCAAGAAAAATTAAATTTGGCATATGTATGTTGGTTCTTGTTTAGGTTGAAAGAGATTTTTAAAATTTTTTACAAAAATTATAAACTTATACTTATACTTACACATATATATTTATGTGTAACATAAAAAGGGCTTGATGCAATTATCATAGTCTAAAATATTTCAATTATGAACTCTTAAAGTATTATTACTTGATATTTCCTGTGGGTGTGTTTAATTAGAATTTCTATTTTGTCATTTCGTACACTCTGGTATTGGTGCTGATCAGGTATTTTTGTAGAGTAGTTGAAAGTAGCCACTTCCATTATTGTGCTTTAGCATAATTTTCTAAAAATTGCTCAACTAAATAACTAGAAGTTATATGTAATATAATAATAAAATAAATTTATCAAAGAAAATGCTTAGCATAAAAAGTACTCTATGCTGATATTGCAGAGAAGGTATAACATTCAAAATATTCAAATGATGAATTTTTGATGTCTTTTACTTGAAATTTCATGTAACAGTCTTCATAAAAGAGTTCATAATTCAAGTATTTTTAGTTTTATATATATGTATATATGAATATCTTAATATCTGTATATTTATCTACTTATGTGTAAAATGCAATTAGACCATATATATATATGTGTGTGTGTGTGTGTGTGTGTGTGTGTGTGTGTGTGTGTGTGTGTGTGTAATTTTACTATATACATACACTACCAGTCAAAAGTATATGGCAACCCTCAAAAATTCTTATTTCTCATCCTAAAAATGTTATTTTTAATGAAACAAGTTAACTACTGAAATGTTTTTATTCATTATACTAAATACAAGCCTTCTTCATTAACTTTTACCTCAGTATAACCAGATATCTTTTGAAAAATTGATTTGAAGGCATTTTTCTTCTTTAGTACTGAGCATGAATAAAAAGCTTTCCAAGAGTTATATTCCACTTGTACTTAAACACACATTAATTTATATTTTGTTGAATAACTGCTTGTGAGATAGGTGTGTGACAAATCTAAAATATGGGTGACAGAACTTTTTGAATAGCCCTCATATCTATCTATCTATCTATCTATCTATCCTTTCAAGTTTCCTGATAAGTGTCTTGGTTTCAGGTTGGAATTTTGAGTTATTTCTACACATGCTGAAAAATTTGATATGATTTGAACAAGAATTTGTCAAGTTAGTAGATTCCAAAATGATATCAATCTTTCTGAAACACACTGTACATCTTAAATATCAAGTTTTTTAAAACACCATTCATATATATATATATATATATATATATATATATATATATATATATATATATATTTATGAATGGTATATATATATATATATATATATATATATATATATATATTCAATTTACTGGTGTGTTCATATATTTATTATGATATTTAACTTTGAGTGACAAATCAAATTCTATTCACCATTAAATAATTAATTTAATTTCCTTTATCACATTTCAAATTATGTATCTACATCACCAAAAGAATCCATGGCATAATGTCTTGTGTAACAATATGAATGGAATTTTTCATTACAGAGCAATGAGTCAGTATTATTCCAAATTATCTATTTATTCTCAAATAATTTCTACCATGTGGTTATCATCAGAAGAATGCAACATCTTCAATAATTCTTAAGATGATAAGTCAGAAAGAAACTATTTTATAAGAAAACCATTTAATTATATGATACATCCATTTGTTAAATATACATTTGCTTTTAGAAATTAAATCTAATTAAGAAAAACATATATTTAGATAGAATATGATATATATATATATATATATATATATATATATATATATATATATATATATATATATATATATATAAATATAAATATATATATTAATTTTAAGAAATGGACACATTTAAGAAATAGATAGGTTGTTCTTCATATATATAAGTAAAGTTGGCGACCTTAGCTGAGGGTGACCCGATGGCTCCCTTTTCAATAGCTATAACACCGAGGTGTAGGGGAGGGCATTACTCCATTCCCGGGATTGCTCCATTTTACCCTTGATCCATACCTAATAATGTTAAGCAAGGCAGCATCAAGTACCATTCTTTAAGTATTTGGTATGACTTAACCTGAGATTGAACCCCGCACTCTAGGACCATTGGTGAACCCTCTACTCATTAGGCCAATTGCCCAAAATATATACATATATATATATGTGTGTGTGTGTGTGTGTGTGTAGCTGGGCAGCAGTCTTTCATTTAACCATGTTTGATTAAATAATAAAAACACATTTCTATATCTGAAAGGAAAATGATATAAATTTTTCTAAAACACCCTGTATACAGAATGATATATGTACAGATAGATATTCAAATATTAGTTATATATGACCTGTATAAAGTGTTTAGTTTTTTTACTTTCTTTGTTTAATGGCATATCAACCTTTGGGGTTATTTAATGACACAATCATCCTTGTAGAAGAACAGTAGTGGTACTATTTTACCTATAGCTGGAGAGATAAAAGAGGTTCATTATCTTTCCTAAGAGTATTAGTCCGAAAGTGAATTTGATAGCATAACTGGAGTTTGAACTTGCTTATTTCATGGGTGCAATATAGCACTTTAGCCATTATGCTATGGGAGTAGTACTATTTCAGCCAAAAGTTAACCCTTTCACAAACAGGCAGGAGTATAACTTAGATATCCATATATATCTTTTGATATATATATATATATATATATATATATATATATATATATATATATATATATATATATATTGTGTATTTAGGCAGCAAGTCGTTATCTTGGCATGGTTGGTCAAAAATAGCAGAATGTTTACTCTTTAAGGTCTTCTAGTGATGACATTCAAGTCTTCAAGTTATTTTTCTTATATCTGGGACAAGATGGTGAAGAAAGTGCCCCATACTGGCCCAAGCACTTTCGACCATGTCACTAGTCATCCTCAAGGGTAGTGTTTGTTTGTTGCTGTGACTTGCGGTGAGATTTTATATCTATTTGGAGTGGGTTTTTTTATATCCCCCAATATAAGAAAGATCCTAATTAATAATACAAAAGTCATATATAAAAATAACAATAAAAACCACTTTTAAATCCTAAAGCAATAACCATAAAAATAAAAAACCGACTATGAATAAAATAACATTCAACACAGGTATTAACATATTCAATAACTAACCCTACCGCCCCTCCTAATAGAATGAGCCAAATATGTATATACTGTAAAAAGTACTTCAACCAAACATGTGTATATATATATATATGTGTGTAATTATGTATGTATGTATGTATGTGCATATATATATATATATATATATATATATATATATATATATATATGTACAACCCCCCCCAAATATATACACAACATAGCTAATACAAACACTTATTACTATGTTTTTATACATGATATTTTTTTACATACATACAATCGTAGATTACAATAATGTATATGTAATATAATATTAACACAGCATAAAAAGCTAATGCAATTTATTATTGCAATCTAACATAAAACAACATAAAATACTAATATTGCATAATACCCCATAAAATATCTTACCTTTCAGACCTACCAAACATTTTCGTCTATTATGCTTACAAATCAAAATTTATTTTCTTCGTAATGCAATGATGATGGTAATTCATTCCTTAGTTAAAATCATCACTACACACACACACACACACACACACACACAAATACATGAAAATTTTATTTGGTCAAATCCTGTCTACTAAGAACCTTTGCTACATTTTGCTACAATAATATCCAGGAGACAACCTCAAACCTGCTGCGAGACACATGTATCATCATACACACACACACACACACACTAACAATCTCCAATACAAATTTTACACACACATACACACACAAAAAAAGAAGTTATAAAAATCCTAATGTAAACATTTGCCTGACTGTATTTTTCTATTTTTTCTATTTCTCAATTATTGTTCTTCCCTGCCTGATGATTGTTATAATAAGCCAGCATCAAACCCTGGGTCATAGATAAACATCCATGCTATTAAATAACTATATATAAAAACTAATATATATTTATTCATTTTTTTTATTTTATATATATATATATATATATATATATATATATATATATATATATATATCCGAAAGGGACCCATTTTTTCCCTTTTGTCTCCTTATTTGGTCAGATTGGTGCTGAAAAATTACAAAATCTCTTATTTTAAGTAATTTGGCTTCATCATTTATTCATACTTACATAGATGGATAAATGAATAGTTGTATCAAACAAACAGAAAGATGAAAAGAAGGTAACACTGATAAAGATGGATAGGTATGTAACGGAATGTTTATAATAGGTAAATATGAATTAAACAATATAAACATCAACATAGATAGATAGATAGATAGATAGATAGATAGATAGATGTACTATGGATTTTTTTAGAATAAATTTTCAAATGCTAATTACATCACACAAAGTTAAAACAGGACACAATCAATGGAAACTTTCTCATCTTTTTCACTTCATTTAATAACTCTCATGCCCCGATCAAGGTCAAAAACCAAAAATTTTAAAGTTGGCAAATAATTCAAAAAATAAATCCTTCTCTGTAGACCTAGCATTCTTTATCTCTGTATATTTTCATGCTGTCAGATTTATTTCCATTTTTTCCAAGACATGTGTGCATGCCTGCATATAACTGTGTGTGTGTGTGTGTGTGTGTGAATATATAATGTCTGTGCATATATGTATGTATAGTTAAAATATATAGTTGTATATAAAAATAGTTTTTCATAACATTCACCTATATATTCCTGAGGCATGTATGGTGCAGTTGTTACCCTCATCAAAAATGGACACAGCAACCAGAGTTCAAAACCTGCATGAGGCTGTTTACATTTCACATAGTGCTCTTGGGAAAGGTAGAAATCAATCTATTCTCATTCCAGCTATGGATGAATAGTAAAACAGACTGGGCTTTGTAACCTTGGTATGGAGACTGGTCTAGAAGAAAAGCTCTAAATTTGAATCTGTTAAATTCCACAAAAAAAATTGACCTTGTGTCACATCCTGCTCATATGGAAGGATTGAGTAATGTATATACATATATACATACATACTCTGCTTAAAAAATTAACCTTGTGTCACATCCTGCGCATGATTGAGGAGTTGATAAAAATATACATACATTCACAGATATTATACATTATACACACACACACACACACACACACACACAAACCTTCACTACCACCACCATCACCCACACGCACACATATTCATATTTATTTGGAGATATATATACACTATACACACAAATATATATTTATGTGTATATATGTATATATATATATGTGTGTGTGTGTGTGTGTGTGTGTGTGTGTGAGTGTGGTACTCATAAACTGACAATAAAACTGAAGAGAATTATTATTAGTATTTCTTCCTATTATTCCCTCAGTTTTAAAATGATGTCAGTTTGTACATTCTTTAAATTGTTGAACTTTGATTTAATTTGATTATTTATTGATAATAACATTTTTGAATGAATCATATTAGCCATTTCTTTTCATTTGTAATGGAATGACCTGGCAAGTATCAAAACCATTTCAAGACAACACAAGAATGATGAATCACTGTGCAATCTAATTAATATTGTATAATTTCACAGTTTTTGGATCTTTTTTTTCAAGTATTATTCCAAGGTTAATACTTTTTAATAATTTTTTTGTATCTTAATCTGGTGTCCTTATCATAAGACATATGCATAATGCATTAATCCAACCTCTCCCCTTCAAAAAGGGGGCAACAGAAAGTCGGTTTTTAAGCAAAATAAAACTGGTTTTCCTTCTCCTAGACTGGTTGTTCAACCAGAGCTAAAGAACACTAAACAAACTTCCATATGTACTGTCAAATTTATCATTACAATTATATTCTGAGTAATTTTAAAAAATGTTGACACTTCAATCAGAATACCTTCATGATATGATTTCAAATAATTTCTACCTGTTTGTCATCTCTGTCAATACATTTTTATAATGTCTCCCAGGTTTTTGCTATAATATCTGTTCTGCTTTTCTAATAAAGGTATTCCTACAGAAGTGTTATTTTTTTCAATCAAGTGAGGGAGATTCCCGGAATGTTTTGACAGGACTTGTTCAAAATCATATCATAAAGTACCTCCATAGAAAAAGTTATATTTTCATTTATCACCCTATGGATACATGTGTGTGTATGTGTGTGTATATATATTTCTATCATGTTTATTTGTTAATCTTTGGTTTAATTAATTGTCATTATCAATGGAAAAACATTATATATATATATATATATATAGGGTGTGGAGGCAAAATATGAAATAATTTTTAAAACGTTTTCTTTTTGTCTGATTTGTCCAGTTTTTGAAAAAAATGCAATAAATCTAAATTTTCATGATTAGCTCTATTATTCAAGCACTTTCTTATTAAAATTCAGCTCAATATGAGTGAACAAGAAAAGAAATGACAAAGAATCTATGATTTCCTAAAGCCAAGCCAAAAACATTTCCGAAATAATTGGAGTTTCTTTATGGCCTCAATCAAGGCCAGCCTTAAACCCCCTTGATTATGCTGTATGGGGCATTTTAAAAAACAAAATAAATCAAACTTGCAATCCAAATATTGATTCGCTTAAGACTGCTATTGGGGTGGAATGGAATAAAATGTCTGAGGAATTTATTATGTAGGCATGCAAATCATTTCAAATATGTGTTGATACAATAATTGACCAGTTATAGACCTGGAGAGAAATGGGCTCTGTCTGATTATTCCCACCCAAGACATGCTACATTTGTAGCACTCCCACAACAAATCAAGGTTTTAAGACTAGTGAATGAAATGAACATATATATATAAGTTTTTTTTTTTTTTTTTTTTTACAATTAGTACGAAAATAAAAAATTTGGTTTATAAAATCTGTGATCTTTAAACATGAAGAATGGAAGAGTTACTAATGTTTTCTGTGTTGACTTATGAAGAGCTGTGATGAGTTCTACAATCAATTGATTTTTTAATTATCATTTAATCTGAAAAAAATTAAAAACTAAATATTGCACTTTTCTTTATTATAAACTTATTAAAAGTGTATGTGCGGTTTAAATGCTCAATGATATTTCTTTTTTGAGTTATAAGTCGTGTACATAACAAAACAGGCACGATCTCTGCAAACTGCTTTGAAAAATTATCTTTTAAGTCGATAGGGTTCAATTTGCAATGTATTTTCATGGTAAAATGACCCTAGACTTTATGTATGGCGACTTAAGCAAATATGTTGTCTTTTTGCTCCTATGGACCCAGTCGTATTTTTGAAAGGAAATGCTAAAATCTTTTTTTCAAACCCTAACAACCCATTTTTAATGTTCATTTTCCTCATGTTCACTTAATGGATTGGCAATTATCAAATTCCCAGGTTTTTAAAGACAAGATTTTACTTCAATAATAAAGCAAAGATTTTATTTTACAAATATTTTATTTTATAAGCTTGAGGAAAAAAAATCAACAAGCATACATTTAGAAAGTTTTGGCTTTTCTTACCCTGTTTTTTTTTTAAATTTTTCCTCTGCTCATATCATCTCAAACAGCAATGCTCTCTTTTTAAAACTTTCTAAATTTATGTTCATTGATTTTTTTTCAAGTTTTGTGTGTATATGTGTTTGTAAAAAACCTTTGCCCTACTATCAAAGTAAAATTTAGTGTTTAAAAACCTCAAAATTTGATATTTGATATTTAGTAACCTACCCTTAGTGAACATGTATAAAAAGAGAGAAAAAGAGAATGATGAAAGAACTTGGCAAAGAATCTGATGCCAACTGTCCGTCCATGTGTTCATCTCCTACTTTTGAGTTGTGTGCCTGGAATCTTTTTGGCAAAATAGTTAAACATCATAGTTAGAAACATTTAGATGAAGAAACCATCAATTAAGGTATCGACTGCCTAATAAATGGGAGTATAGTTGTTTTAGACAGTATTAGATGAGTAAAAATCTGGAAAACCCAGGGTAAGAAGAGTCAAAACTAAATTTATGTTTTTGGATTTTTTTAGTTTTGTGTGTGAAAATTTTTAATAATTTTGTGAAATTTGTGTAAGATTTTGAATTCATCTTAACAGCTATAATTTAAATGAAAAAACGTTATGTGGACTTATACTAAGTTAGAACTTATACAATTTAAAATTTATTATTATTATTCCCTTTCAAGAGTCCTGATTTGAAGAAAGAGAATAAAGACAGCCAAAAATGTAAAAGGATGTAGTAATAAAAGAAATTCCACTAGAATAAAAATACTTTATTCATATCAGAGAACTCAGAAACACTTTCCCCTGAATTATTTTGTCTAAGTGTAATGACAGATTGAGATAGTCAAACATATGAACAGATCAAGCTAGGATGGGATATTTTGACATTTAACAAGGAAAACAAGAGTTGGACTTTTTTCCCCACACCTTCATAATCACTCAGATATCCATCCTTGGTGTGTCACAGGATAACAATCTCAGAGGGAGGAGAGTAATATGCAAGCTACACAAATATATAACAATAGAAACCATGGCATGCAGCCTGGTAAATGTGAAACAAGGCAGATGAATCTAAAGATGAGTCATAAGTGAGCTTCACCAGATGCGGAGTGTCAGAACCTCACAGGTAAATGGTTAAGATCAAATAGTTTGGGAATGAAACCACTGCTCTGCATCTTTAAGAGTGGTGTCTGTTGATGAGAAAATAAAAATAATCAAAAAAAGATTACCATGACTCTAATCCAAACTCTACATCTGAACTGCATTGCCTCTCATTGGGGGTAAACAAGGGGTGCATTCTGTTGAAGTTGGAGCTCTGACCCCAGTATTTGAAAAAAATCAGCATGAGAGCCCAAACCCAACTTACTTAGATGCAAAAATATTTTAACATTGCAACATTCAACGTTAGGAAATTAAACATTATAAACTAACTCCCCAAGTTTACAGCATCTGTATCAGAAAATAATATAGATATTATATATGTATAAGAGCATAGATAATATCATAGTAAATGAGACTTGAAATATCATGATACCAGTAATATGAGAATATTTGTCTTGGCAACTGTGTAGAAAAACTCTGTCAATGCTGCTATTGGAGGTGTAGGAATACTTCTCAGTTTTCATGCCTCAATATCACTAAATAACATCTAGAAAACCCAACTGAGAATGTGTGCTGTATTTAGTGGCAATACCTATGTTATGATTGTCTCTTGCTACACCAATGCCAGTGATAATACAGATATAACCTTCTTCTACGATGGGCTATCTTCCTTTGCTTGACACATTCCCAAACATGATCATCAAGGGAAACATGAATACTCAAATAAGCAAGGATGAAAATGATAAATTTTGTTTATACAACTTGCCAAATAGAAATGGCAATTATCTAACAGGTTTTTTACTTTTTCATGTCTAAACACTAAATTCCAAAAATGTGAGGGAAAATTATGGACCTACCTCTACCCAAATAATACTAAAGCACAGGTAGATTATATAATCATAAATAAGAAGTGGATAAACAAAACTCTGGACTGTGAGGCATACTACACTTTTGAAGGAGTATTTTCTGATCACAGAATTGTCTTACCAAAGATATACCTGAGTCTATGACAAAATAAGAAACAAATAGTCAAAATTACACATTATGACTGGTTCTCACTTACCAATAGAGATATAAGCAATAAATATATGGTAACTGGAAAAAACAAATTTGATAATCTTCAGGAGATATCTGAATGACATACTCAAAATGACAAATATGAAAACTTTCTCACTACCCACATGGAAGCAGCTGCAGCGTGCATACCAACCAAACCAAGAACCAAATGTAGAGCTCCCTGGGATTCACTAGTAGTTAGGAAAAAAACAAGATAACTTAAAAACATCCTTATCCAATAAAGGAACCCAACAAATGCCAACCTGGAGAAACTTAAGAATACCTTGAGAGAACTAATCAACACATCCCAAGGAGAGTAATTAGAATACATTCAAGGCCAAATCAATAAAATCAGAAATTCAATTGAAGATAGACAACCACAGATATCATGGCATTTAGTAAATGAAATGAGTAAAAGGGAGAACTCATTGAGAGCAAAACTAAAGATTGCCAGCCAAGAAAAAAGACTTTTGAAATAAAAAGAACATTTCAAGAATCTGCTTAGAAACCATCCAAAAAATTATAAATGGACAACTAGACATCAAACTGGGACAATTTATGAAGGAAGAACTTGATGCTGTATTGAAAAAAATTAAAAGTAGAAAAGTTGCAGACCTTGATGAAATACCCCTGAAGTTCAGATGATGCTTTTTAAAAGCATGAAAGCAATGGTTCTCTCATATTGACTTCTTCAACATTGTTGCTGTAGTGTTGCAAAGAGATACATTAGCACCATATCTGTTTATATTCTGCCTAGACTATGCACCTCAAATGTCCATCGATCTAATAAAAGAAAATGGTTTCACATTTAAAAAAAGGCATGTGGCATGATATCCTGCAGAAATTATGACAGATGCAGAGAACACAGACAACCTAGAGTTTTTTTTCACGTACACTAACACAAGCAGAGTTCTTGCTGCATAGTCTGAGACAAGTAGTAGGAGGTATTGGTTTCCACATGAATTAAAAAAAATCAGAGAGCATGTATTTTAAACAAAAAGGAGCCATCTTTACTCTAAATGGCAAACCTCTAAAATTTTTAGACCAGTTTGCATACCTTGGCAGTAACATCTCATCTACAGAAAGTGATAGCAACATATGCCTAGTGAAGGTGTGAAATTCTATTGATATGTTATCAATCATATGGAAATCTGATCTATCCAATAAAAGAAAATGAGATTTCTTCTAAGCTGTAGCTGTATCCATACTACTTTATGGATTCACCACATGGAGGGTAACAAAACACATGAAGAAAAAGCAAGATGGTAACTATACAAGAATGCTGTGTGCTATCTTGAACAAATCCTGGAAGCAACATCTGACAAAAGAGCAGCTGTATGGTCACTTACCTTCCATCTCACAAACCATTGAAGTAAGACAAGCAAGACATGTTGGGCACTGCTGGAGAAGCAAGGGCAGACTCATAAGTGATTTTCTCTCATAGAATCCTGCACATGGACAGACCAATGTTGGTCAACCAGCAAAGTGCAGACACTAGATGATGCCTTGAAGACCTACCCAGAATGATGGATGATAGGGATGGAGGGTGAGAGAGAGTCAGTGACCTTTGTGATGGTAATGTATATATATACTGAGAGAGAGAGAGAGAGAGAAAGAGAGAGAGAAAGAGAGAGGGAACTATAATCAAGTAAAAGCAGCTCATCATAGTGAAATCTTTATTATAGCAATATACTTAAAAGTATCTTAGAGAATAAAGTAATATCTATTTTACAGCTAGCATAATTTTGAAGGGTCTTTGTTCATGCAGATTATTTTTATCAATCTATATATTTGTAAAATTCTTATTTGCATCTAACAAAACAACAAATACTTCACATCATAGGAAGGTTTTTTTATTTGATTAATACAGTTAAAAAAGAATAAAGTAATTCCTGGTAAAATTTGTAACTTTTTTTCTGTTTATCTATCTACCAATTGCTAAAATTCTCATCACACACACACACATACACACACACACACACACACATGTATATATAATCCAGAAAAGAGAGCACTTCATAGCACACTTTTTATAAGAGTAATATACTTGAAATGCTTGGGTAGAATCCCTGTGACATAGTGGTTAATGTGCTGGATTGCGACATCATTGTAAGTCAGTTCAAGCTCCAATGTGCTATCATGTTCTCTTTCAGACTATGACCCTTCCTACCTTTCAGCCATTGGTTTAATAGTACTATTGCTGTTCTTCTTGAAGGATGGCTTTGACATTAAATAACCCACAAAGGTTGATATGCTATTAAAAGAAAATAAACTTACAATGCACATAGAGATTTGAGTAATTTAGTCTAATTTGTGAGTGAATGATAATTTTGTAGTGTTTTTAATCATTCAAATTGTACATATAATCAAGATAATTATGAATGCTAACTAGAATTAATTATTCTTTCCTAAATTGATGCATTAGTATCATGATGGTGCCCGTGGTGTAATGGTTATCGTCATTGGAAATGAACACGGCGACACGAGTTCAAATCCTGGACGAGACTGATTGCATTTCACATAGCACTAATACCCTTGGGAAAGGTATGAATCCAATTATTCTCCCTCCAGCTATGGTCAAATAATAGAGCAGACAAGATTCTTCAGCCTTGGTGAGGCAGTTTGTCTAGAAGAAGGAAAACTCTGAATTCAAACCTGTTAAACTCCGCTTAAAAATTGACTTTGTGTCCTATCCTGCCTGAGCGGAGGGGTTGGGTAAATATGATTAGTATCATGATGGATCACTATTATTATGAGAATCCTGTGGGTATATTTGTTATCTATGTTTAATGATTGCAATCATATTTTAATTACTTAGCAATCAGATTAACTAAATATGATTAACTAGATAAATCAACAGTATTTGACATGTTTAACCCAAACCCTGGCTCCAGAAGCACATATAAACTATAACTTTACTATAGACTCGCCATATTAAACTAATGAAGATAATGATTCTAATATTCCTTTATCAGTTTTTCAGAAAGTTCCACATTGATACTTCCATTAAAATTAAAGTTTTTAAAGGAAGTAAGATTGGAGAAATGTCTAAAACTGTAAGGAAGGTTGTTTACATAGCTGTACTTAGTTAAACCATTGTTTTATATTGATTGAATACAGAAACAATTGAAAAAACTTAATTTTTTATGGCGAAGATAATACACGGTATGCCTTTCCTCATTAAGTGAGGATACAATATCTATGAGATTATATGATGGTATTTCAAATACTGTATAATGAGGTTATGAGTGCAGCAAGCTCCTCATATAGCAGCCAAGATTGTAAGCATAGTGAGTCTGTTGCAAAATGACCATGCCACCACAAGGACTCACACAAAGCTACAGTATGTTCTGCAAATTTGCTAGGATATTCAAAGGTAGATATGTAAATTCGTAATCTGACCCAAATATTATGAAAATTTTGATCTGAAATTTTTGCTGTATTATGTCAGATCTAGGAGGTGCACATGGTATAATGTTTACTGTCACAGGAAATGGATATGGCGACCTAAGTTCAAATCCTGGACAAAGCTGTTTGCATTCTAGATAGCTCTAATATCCTTAGGAAAGGTATGAATTCAACTATTCTCCCTCCTATGAAGGGTAAATATTTGGGCAGACTGGGTTCTTTAATCTTGGTATGGCAATCGGTCTAGAAGAAAGAAAATTCAGAATTCAAACCTGTTAAACTCAGCTTAAAACTTGACCTTGTCTCATCCTGCTTATGCAGAGGAGTTGGGTAAATACATATTGAGTCAGATCAATGTAATTAATGAAAAAATGGGTTAAGTGCATTGACAATGAAGAAGATAATGCTCAAAAATGAATATCATATCCTCTAATTGCATTCCAGTCCATAGTAGGACTCAGGTCTTAAGGTCCATAATTCATTAGGAATAATGGGCCTTACTCTGCTATGCTTGTCCATGAGGTCTTAGTAAAGGGTCTGAATTCAGAGTTTTCTCTCTCCTTAACCAGATTTGCTAGCAAGGCTAGAGAGCCCACTCTGTTCTACTATTTACCCATGCCTGGAAGAAGTGAATTCTTACGTTTCCTATAGGAAATGAAATGCAAACAGACTCAATTTGGCTCTCTGATTCCATTTTTTTCCTCAATAATATATATATATATATATATATATATAATCAAGATGTTACCAAAAAGTTAAGAATTGAGACAGATGAGTTCATCTCTTCATCTGTCAAGTTATCTAGCATTTCCTTCAGTCTTATCACAACTTTCACAACTGCCAGGAAATAAAGAACCTCAATTTTTATCATTTTTTTTCTTTTGTTGGAGAAGTCTTTTCAAGCATTAAGTTCTCTGAAGTTTTAAGCTGTACATGCTTTCTCTCTCTCTCTCTATATATATATATATATATATATATACTTGTCTGTCTATAAATGAATCTCTTCATTCTCTTTCCTTTTTTCTTTCTCTTGTATCTATTTTTGAATGCCTCTCTTGCTCTCACTCTCTTTTTCTCTTTTTATGAGTTGTGTGTGCTTGCTTGTGTGTATATATATATATATATATATATATATATATATATATATATATATATGTGTGTGTGTGTGTGTGTGTGTGTGTGTGTGTGTGTGTGTGTGTACAAGGGTTGGCTGAAAGCTTCATTGGCTGACCAAGATACTCTCATGAAATCTGACCAAATGAGGTTTATTTTTCAACATAATGCCCTTGTAGACTACACACTTCTTTCATTAGTGCTGCACTGCTTGGATCCCATGGACCTATTTGTGTCACCAATAGCATATATGACATTATCATATGAACTTTTCAGCCCACCCTTATGTATATATAGGCTGCCAACCTTAAGACTAAATACAGGAAACTCAAATAGAAAAAAATTTATGCTTTAATATTTAAGATTAATTGCATATTACTCTACCTAAAGAGTATTATGCACTGTTCTTAGTTTTTTACTAACCATGTAGTTTTATGATTTTTTTAATAATATGCATATAGACACACACACACACATGAACACACACATGCACACACACATATATATATTTTTTCATATATGTATATGTAAACATATAGGTAGTAGGCTTTCTCTTAGCCAAAATTATAAAAATAAAAACCTACAATAAATATAATCATATTCAGCATGGGAATCAGTTTGTTATTTTAATGGTATATCAACCTTCTCGGGTTATTTAATGCCCTATCCATCCTTTTAGGTCAGTGTTGGTACTATTTGACCCATAGCTGAGAGGATAAGGGGGTTCATACCTTTCCCAAGGGTATTTGTCTGAAAGTCAATGTAATAGCGTGACTGGAGTTTGAACTCACATACTACAATTCCACATTCCAGCGTGTTAACCATTACACCATGATGATACCTGCAGGGAATCAGTGGTTTTGACATATTTAATTACTAAAAATGTTATACTATTGTCGACAGTTCAGATGGGCTCCAATGTTTGATATGTCATGGACATGAGAAAATCTAAATTTAAATGCTTTAACATAACAAAAAAAAACTGTGTAAAAATCTAAATAAAGCATCTCAAATTTTAAAAGCAAAAGTTCCAAAGTTCCACTAGATGTAAGTAAAGAACTGATATCTTGATTATACCCATGAAAATGACTTATAATGGGCAAAATGATGCATTAAGAAAATTTTATATAAAGTTGAACAAAACTTTATAAATCTTTTATGATAGCAAGAAAAAAATCAATAAAAAACCATAATTCAGCCTTTCATGTGTTACACACAATCATTTTTCTGTCTGTTGATTGTATGTAACATGAAATTCTGAATAATGAAATGATCAATGATTGTGGAAAGGGCTTGAGTTGAAAACTTAGGATAATTTTATATAAGGTTGAACAAAACCTATGAAATCTTGAAAGACAGTCAGAAAAAATCCACAGAAAACTGTTCAAGAGAAACTTTGTGTTGTTTTTAATGAAACATGCTTAATATATAAATATATATATATATATATATATATATATGTGTGTGTGTGTGTGTGTGTTTAAAATGAACAGTGATGAACATATTTCTTTCTTATTGTTTACTTTTTGATTGTTATCTACTAGTTTTGATGTGAGGTCATCATTAGGAGAAAAAGTTTTTGTGGAAAAGAAAACATTTTAGAAAGTTTTTAAAAATGTTTTCAAAGGAGTTGATTTGCTCCAAGAGATGTGATAAAAGATGTACGGTGACTTGGCATAACCATTTGTTGAATGAAAATCATCTTCTGGTTCAAATATCTTAAATAGATCTTGTATACATGTATATTAGTTGTAAAGACAAATGGCTAAGAGTTTTTCATTAAGTTTTGTAGGAGCACCTTTCAAATTTGCAGTGGCTGATTGGCTGGTTTACTTGTTATATGATAGTTATAAATTATTTTTTTGCTTAGCGCAGACTACTACTTAGAGTTTCATACATAACATACAATCATCTTTCTGTCTGTTTGTCAGAGTAACAGAGGAAATAGTAACAATATTGTAGGTTTTAAACCCTCTGCTATAACAGCAATGAGCATTTACAATACACTTTTCTTATTTGTATTTTATCTTGTATTATTATTACTATATATTGGAAGTGATACCCAAATATTGTTACTTTTATTTATCAATACGTTATTGTTGTGGGAGCCTTACCCATCTCACCATAATGAACGCTTCTCACCTTTATTAGTGCTGAGAGATTTCACTGCCAGCCAAACAATACCAGAGTTATCCAAAACAGTACGAGACTTATTACTTTTCTATGTAACTCTATCTTTCTTGTACAATATAATCTCTTTACCTAATATCTTTATCTGCATTTTCATTAGTGACCCTTTCTGGGGCCACAACAGTTATCCAACATTTTCTTGGTTACACCTGATATTTCATGAATCATTTGAAATTACTTCATCAAGAAATAACATAATTTTTTTATCATTTTTTTCTATCTTTATCTATTCTTTTAAAAGTCTAAAAATACTCAAGCTTTTTTTCAAAAGATTTCTCCTGACAACTAGCTAAGATTGAAACTAGTTGAGAACAATTACTAAATAAATATTTCTGTTTATTTTGTCACTTTTGTTCATCCTATATATAAGTAAAGTTAGCAACCGTAGTCAAAGGCAACCTTAAGGCTCTGGATTACTTCACTTTACCCTTGATATATATTATTATTATTTCATCAGGTCTCTTCTTCTTTTTTGTCTCATACAAATAAAGGATATAGATCTCTGAATTTTTCACGTTTTATCAGCTTGCTTACCTCAAAAGTTACCAAAAGTTCTATCATAGGAAAAAGTGTTGCACCAAACTTTCAAGTAGGAAACTCTGCCTACCAAAAAAATCACCATTTTTTTTATTTTTAAGAAAGAATTAATCTTAAGTTTTCAGATTGACTGATTTTGATGGCATATCAACCAGTCTAGAATTATTTTATGCTTGGAGGTTAGGGAATTGCATTCATTGATCATTTATATTTTAATTTTTTGTTTTGTTGTTTTATGTTATGCTTTTGTTATTTTTATTGTTTTTTGGCACATGGTTCAATTGAATATGAATAATTTTAAACAGATCTATTTGACTTATTGGCCCTAACAGGTAATACTACTCTGGGACAGAGTTGAGCAGGGAGTAATGGCAATGGAGGGTTACTCCACCCTCCCCAGATCCAAAGCCTCATCATCAGATGCAGTTTAGTGTTATATTCAAGATGCCCTTTTTTAAATATGAATGAAGGGAGAAATAGAGAGGCAATATGATCTTGATAACACAAATAAAGTTGACAACAATTTTACTGTAACAATTATAAAATAGAAATTCATTATCCAAGAAAAAAAATGGATAAAATGTTTAAACAGCAAAGAAAAGTTTTATGTGCAGGTTTTCATGTGTGAAAATGTCCTTGTGACAGAAAAAGTCTTTTAGAAAGAAAATATTGTATGTGAGTATGCAGTGTGTTTTAATGGTGACAATTCTTGGTAATACATGTTGTTGGGCTGGTTTCTAACTACTATCTTGTTTATTACGTCTTCTTAGTGGGGTCTGCAATAACTTTTTGGTTTCTATTGTTTTGTGTTGTGGAAAATTTCATTAGCTGTTTTTATAGAAAACTAATTGTAAACTAGTTGGCACAGCCGGACCAAAATTCAAAATTCAGATCTTTTGTTGTCATTGGTTGAAACATATTGAGAATCATGCTGTTTGATTACAATGACATCCATGTTAGTTTGATTTTCCTTCCAAAATTGGTAACTGATTGTTTGTAATTTCTGTTCTATTTTTAGACTTGATACAATATTCATTTTCATCTATCTAAATTATTTTAAGAACATGACACATATACATGTGTATTCCAAGACTGATATCATATTAATATTATGCCTAATACTGTGGCAATGTATTGATTGATATTACATTAATATCATTGTTGATTTTGTATTAATATCATGATTCATAATATAATATAATATAATATGATATAAAATAATATAATATAATATAATGATACATTGAAAACTAATGCTTTTTTCATCTTCATTTCTCTATTGAAGTAAAATTTTTAAAAATCATTTTCATTTCAGATGGAAGGCATCCTTGATCGGATGCAGGATGAAAACACTGGAGTACCTGTCAGAACGGTGAAGAGTTTTATGTCTAAGGTTCCAAGTGTTTTTACAGGTAAGCCCTCTGTAATCTTATTTCATCTTTTGTCGTTCATCTTTTTCCTTGCATGAAGAGATTCTTTCAAAATGTTCAAACTGTCAAATATACCGATGACTCTTTCTATCATGTGTTACATTAAAATACCACTCATTTGTTTTAGGTTTATAGAGAATTTGAATTTTAGATAAATTTCTGAAGACACAAAATTTGATAGAAGAAAAATAAGCATATTTATTTATTTGAAATCTAGAAAACTTCTTCAACTAAAGACTTATCAAAAGATAACAAAGCAAATCAGGGAAATTATGCATATACTCATGTAATGAACAACATTTTAAGACCAATATTTCACCTCAAAAACAAGAGATCATTCTTTACACAAGATATGTTTTTGAAATGTAGAATCTTACCTTGTTTCTAGGCTTAACCTTGTCGCAACTTCAATCTAAAATATCCCTGTATAGCCTAAACTTAAGCAAAGGCTATTAGTTAATATAATAAAGTTTTTCGTAAAATTCTTTAACATTTATACCACCTGTACATATAATATGTATAAATATTACAAATAGCAAAAAATTATAGAAAAACTTATTATCTTCCAAATAAACATGGCCAGCTACAAGGTCTAGACAGCATTATTTATGGAATTGCATTGATTCTTATTGTATTAAAGTCATTTTGAAAGTATAAAAAAAGTGTTTGAATATTTTCTCTTTATGCCATTGGAAGTTGAAAAGATATTTTTATAGGCTAGCATAGTCAAAAGTTAATAGTCTTTCATTACATACAATATATGATAAAAACACCTTTTTGAAGCTAAAAATTTGGGGTTGTTCATTACACAAAGTTTTTCTTTACTCCAGTATGTAAGTTATGCTAAAAAATGGTAAATGAATCATGGTAAATGTTGAGACTAAAAGAAACTTCATTAAAATCTGGTGTGAGATTAAAAGCCAACTCAAATATTGCAAGGATTATTGATCTAGGAACTATTGAACCAAAAGGGTTGAAAGACAAAATAAGCAAGTAAAATCCCTACTGGTTAAAAAATAAAAAAACACACCTTTATACATCTTTCATTGGATCCATTTGTAATGTTGTGGGTGTCACTGTGAAAGTTGGTGATGACAAGGAGACAAGGACAAGATAAAAATTGTTCATATCAGGGAAAGAAAAGTAAGACACATGCGCATGGAAAAATCCCTTTCACTTTATTGCTGATCTTACAATCTCCCACTGGACTGCTCTCAAAAACAGAAAGATGTGAAGTGGTATTTTCAAGAAAAACCTATTCTTTTAAAAGTCCTCGCCCACCCCAAATGGGCAAGCAGTTTTGCTAGCCCTGAAATTTAGCTTGTTACAAGTTTCTTTCCCAGTAACTAACTGCCTAATCCTTTTTAAAAATCCCCAAGTCTTTTGTTTGACTCTCTCTCACACTTACAGCAAGAGTTCTCATGGTTGACCTTTTGCTGTTGATTACACAGTTGATCACCAGGGTCACTGTTGAGGGTTTGGTTTAGTTGTGTTTTATGGTATATCAACCCTTCTATTTGATATTAATAATGATCCCTATTAAAAGATTGAACAGTTCTATGTAGGCCATAAATGAGACCCTAACAGGTACTACCACTCTGGGTCAGAGTAGACCTGAGAGTAATGGTAATGAAGAGGTACTCCACATTCCTCAAACTCCAAGATTGGCACCTCACCATCAGATGCAGTTTAATGTCATACCCAATGGTAGTGGGAAGCAGTGGCTATATTACATAATGAAAAAATGTATCCCTTGTGTTTTGTGGGACAGGTTTAAACTATTAATTGTGACTGAGTACAAAATATGTAAAATTTACTGAGAAGGCTGTTTAGACAATCCCAAAACATTCCTCTTGATATTATCTGGTACAATCAGGATTTTCATTCATATGTTGCCCAGTAGTAGAATCTTGTGTCATCTGAAAAAAAACAAAACACACCCAATCCAATGCATTCTGTTGTACAACAGGTGGAGTATGCAGTCTCATTCTAGTTTCTAACCATTACATAGTTCAGCCTATGTATTGGCACTGAAATTTATAAACAACAAAGCTTTTATCAAAGTCAAGCAAATTCTCCCCAATTCCAGAAAATACATTGCAGCTGTTGCTGAATGAAACATGTGTAAATAGTGAGAATGTGTTAATTTTTAGGTGCCAAAGTTGACAAAATGATTTCCATTTCCCAAGATCACTTTAAACAGAAATGAGACATTATTATTTAGAATTCTGAAAGCATTTTTTAGCAAGCTCTTTTCAGAGGATGATGGAAGCAACTAAAATAAATATATAAAAAGATGGAACAACATGGAACACTGAGACTGAAAAAAGCTAAATTAAAATGAAAATCTGGTATTTTTGGTTAAAAAAGTAAACTCTTCCATCCTTGATTTTAAATCAACTCAGTAACAGATAGGAAGACTTACAAACTATGAAAACTAAGGATCCTAAAAGATCTAAAAGACAATATGGGCAAAAAATGATTTCAACCCAATGAGAGAAATAAAAAAGGAACACCAAACCCATTCATATGTATTAAGAATAGTTTTATGTTAGCATCTTGTTAGCTATCTTTTTCTTCTTCACTCTGGGTCAGTTCTCTTTGTCTTGTTGTTCCATCTTTTTTATTCATTGGTCCATTCTCTTTAATGAATGACAAATACAAAGTCTTCTTTTCTTGTGTTCACACATAACTTTATTCACTTCATATATATTACCAACTCTATATGTAAGTCAGAAGTGCCTAGAGCATAGATGGAAAATTAAGTCCTATCACTTCGACTAGTCTCAGCTAACTTTAATTTATAGTTGAAATCTAACTTCAAACTTCTTGGATTTTAGTCTTCTGATTTTATAATTCTCCAAAGACAGCAAAAATTTCAATTGCCCTTAAAGGTCATTATTTGTCAATTAAACTTAGTTGACTCATAATATTTTTCCAGCTGTTTTAACAGTTATTCAAATTCTGCACTACATGCCAAATAAAAGAAATTCAGTCAATCTTAATAGTTACTTGAAGCTAAAATTTTTTACAAATGATTGAAACCATATAATTACTTCAGCATTAGATAACCAAGCAAGGGTTTACATGCCATTAAACTAACCAAACAAACTCATAAAACTTTGTCACTTTATTTTTTCTAACTTGTCAGTTATGGCTGATGGTTTAGAACTCTGAAACTTCAAGGATACAACTCTTCCCTCCCTATTTCCTACATCTTCTCTTTCTCTCGAATAAAAAGTTTTGATATTATTTTAATTCCATTAGCTTAAGCACTACAAAATTGGAAACTTTTGAGTTGATGTCATTATAATATAACTATTAGCTTTAGAGCAACTAAACATTAGTTCCTTTGGCTTCAAGTCTTGAACATAAGATAAAAGTTTTGATTTATTTGCTAGAGTTTATCTTATATGAACAGGGAATGGAAAATAATACACTGAACACAAGATCAGTTTGTTAGATAATGAGACTGATGAAGTTCATGATTTTATTAACAATTTAAATGCAAATTAATTTTATCTCTTCAAAATAGTACCTATGTGAAGGCACATCTTATCCCATTAACTCAATGGGACAATCAGGTTCTTTTTTTTTGCTAGTACATTATATACCTGTTTGTTTAACATGATACACTTTCTGATTGATCAACTATTCTTCAAAAATACACTGTTTTCCTTTTTTTCTTGACTTAGAGCTACTTACTGTTGACCATGCTAGAATTATGGTTTCTCAAATTGAATCAAAAGATTCTACTGGGTTACGATTCTTATTTATACTTCTGATTTTCTGAACAAGTGGCTATTTTTCTATTTGCTGCCCTTTTCTCTGGAAAAGAGAACCCTTTCTTTCCTTTTGGATATTGTTTATTTACCCAACCACTCCACCATGGTCAAGATACGAAATAAGGTCAATTTTTAAGTAGAATATGGCATTCTGAGTTTTCCTTCTTTGAGACTTTGTTATCAGACCAAAGTTAAAGTAACCCTTTTGCTCTATTATTCATCTCTAATTGGACAGAGAACAGATGGATTCATGCCTTTCCCGAGGGAATTTGTATGAAGTATCTTGGCCATGCAAAAATGCTTTATGTCATTAAAAAGTATGTTTCCATGATAGAAAGGGTTCTCAATAAGCCTGTTTTAACTTGTTAAACTTTTCTAATTGGCTTGTCTTGATATTTTATGTAGAATGTAATGATGCACTTCATTTTTATGTCATGTTTAACCAAGCACACTTGGAATAATCCAAGATTATTCAGCTGAACCTGAATTCTGAGAAGTAAAAATGAATTGAATGTTTTTACATTCAAGCAAAGTCAACATGGATTGGTTGCCAACTGGAAAATTTTTCAAATGTCTTGTTTCATTACTTTCTACACTGAACTCATATCTTAGAATTTTGCAATTAAATTGAATAAAACAGAGAAAAACAAAGGTAAAAATAAGAAAAGAATATCTCAGGAAGGTAAGGAAGATATTGGAGATGGATGTAAACTTTAGAAATCTAAAGACAGACTGGAAGTCCTTATGGTGTAGTGGTTAACATTCTGGACTGCAATATTGTCATAAGCAAATTCAATATCCAGTTGCACTATTATGCTCACTTTTGGACTAATACTGCTGGGAAAGGTATAAACCCTCTCCTTCCCTCAAGTTATGGGTTGAATTGTACCACTATTTTTTTCTACAAAGCTGGCTTTAGCATTGAATAATACACAAAGGTTGATATACCATTAAACAAAGAAATGAAACCATTAAAGACTGTATTCATAGTAAGTTGTTTGGATGCTTTTGTACAGGCATTTAGAATTGCCGTAGACTCTTGAAAATTCAGTATCTTATTGCTATACATCTTATGAGATGACTGACCAATTTTATGATTTCAGGTTCAAATGAACAACTACAGCAGCAATTGGAATACACCCTACTAAAGCCTCATTGACACAACTGGTGAATTTCAAAAATGCAATCTGGATGTGAGGACACTTTAGAAGAACGATATGCAATAACATTCTGTTTTAAACTTGGAAAAAATGCCACAGAAACATATGGAAGGCTTCAGACTGCTTTTCAACCATCTTGCATGAATCGAGCATCAGTTTTCGAGTGGCATAAGAGATTCAAGGAAGGCACGGAGTCTGTGAGGGATGATGAGAGGTGTGGGAGGAGTAAGGAAGTCAATACACCACAGATGATTGGCCAAAGGGTTAGGATTAGGGTTATTATGTTGAGGTTTTAAGGGAGTTCAGGAAGAGATTCTGTTGGAAGAGGCCAGCACTCTTCAAATCGGGTCAGTGGCATTTCCACCAGGACAATGCACCAGTCCACAACTCCATCCTTGTCACTGACTATTTGACCAAGATGGGCATCAAGACAGTTCCTCACCCTCCCTATAGTCCAGACCTTGCTCTCTGTGACTTTTGGTTATTCCCTAAGCTATGAGACTATTGAGGAGATGAAAGAGGCTGTGACGAAGGTCATTGACACACTCACACAAGAGGACTTCCATGAGGACTTCCAGAAGTTGTTGGAACTGTACAACAAGTGCATTGCAGCTGAAGGAGATTACTTTGAAGGGGACTAGAGTTTCATGTGTGTACTATCAATAAAAGTGCCCATACAAAAAAAGTCTGTTACCATTTATTCAGAAACAAAACAAAATGTAAGTGATAACAGTAGCAAATGAAACAATGTTCAATACAATGAATATCATAGAACCAATATCATGATAAGAAAAAAACACCTAACTTATAACTATAAGTTTTACAATAAGTTATTGGGGTTAAATGTTATTATTTTGGGGTCAACTCAGAGTATATATCAGTGTAAATTGATAAGAATGAAATTCAAGACAATTTTGCATGTCTCTTATCAATTTCTTTATTCCTGTGTAAAAAAAAAAGAAAGATGCAAAGAATGAGTGAGGTGAGCATGTAGAAAGGTTCTTTATGCTATGTATGTGTATGAAATTATTAAAAAGTTATGAAAGTCTGTGAGTCAAAATACCTACTTCAGAAGAGTTCCTTTCATTGTTTTTATTTGTTTGTCTGAAATTGTGTACTGTATATTGTGTAGGTAGGAAATGTATGCTTTGTGTATATAAAGTACACTGAAAATGGATGCTTCAGAGAGATGAATGTATGGGTTTAGGGTATTATGGATGTTAATGGTTAGTAAGTTGGTTATTTCTTCTTTCAAACCTCAATATGAGTTGTTTTCTTTTGCTTGTTGCAATAGACGAAATGGAATGAAGGAAAGAAGGAAGGAGAGACAGAGGGATGAGGGAAGCTATAAAGACTCAACTTTATTTACTATGGAAGTTTGTAACTAAATCTTGAAGGGAGGAAACCTCCCTTACCATTAAAATAGCTGCCTTCCTAGCCAAGTTCTGAGATCTTTTTCCTATAGTTTCCTTTAGGTGCCAAGAAGCCTCTTCTTTTTCTAAGCATGCTCAGATTGGTCTTCCAGTCAGAAGCCTCCAGGGAGATTGTTATTTCTTTTGTATTCATTTCCTTTTGTGTCTTTTTTATATGATTTTATTTTATATTATTGTTATCACTTTCATCTGTTATTCAATCCCAATAAATGTCATGTCAAGTTATTAGACCCTGCCGTGAGGTGAATTTAATTTATACAGGGATGCTGTGATGGTAACAGAGAGTGTCATTTTCTGCTGGTCTTATGGAGAGTCTATTGCAGGCAAGGGAGGTAATCTCAATAGTCCTAACTATTTCCTTTTGCACTGTTTCTGAGCTGATTAGTGGCATTCATTTTTTTTTTTCATTTTCATGTACAGTTTAAGCTCTCATTTTTAATGACATTTGCTGTTTTATTGCTTTTTATTAGAGTATTGATTTAGTATTTTCTATTAGAAAAAAGAAATGGAAATTCATGCTTACGAGCTGCATATGTAACTTACAGAAGAGAACTTGTTTCCTGATACAATGAACTATTTCTGCTAAATTGAATCTGCTCATATTTAACAATTGAGTTTAGGGATAAAATTCAACTTTTTTCTCTTTTCTTCTTGCCTATCTTATTTTGATATTAGAGTTTAACATTTTAACTTGTATAATATATTTTTTAGAATTTATTGCAAATGTACCTACTCTGGAGGAGACATTAGATATGTAGCTCCCACAATTTTGTAAAAGGAGACATTAGAATACAAGTAATATAGACAAAACTGACAAAAAAAAAAGAAATCTAACAACATGATTACATAAAACAGAGAATTTTATATACTAAACAACTAAGCAAAAACAATACAAAGTAGGAAAAGTGTTTGAATATTGTTTGTTAGGTTTTTGTGTGTGTGTGTGTGGGGGTGTCTAATACAAATATAATGCGAATGTAAGCATGTTTTGTTCGAACATATCTGATGTGTATGTGTGCTGAGAAACTAAAAAGTACTATGAGAAATCATGCTCAATTCAAAACATATGCTAGGTTTTAGGTCTTAAATCATAACAGCCAACACATAAAAATTAACAAAATTATCCAAATGTTAGTCGCTACAAAGTACAACTCTACCCAAATCAAGTAAACCTTATCTCTGCCCAAGAAATTATCTAGCAGTAACTGTCAGTTACAAAGTAATTTATTTCTAGAGAAATAAACTTTACAAAATCTGGCTTTGAATATTTTTCCCTATGCTTGTTGAAAACATTGAATTTAAGGTAACAAAATAACATACATTCAAGTAATGACAGTATTATAACCAAAAAAAAGAAGAAGGGTTTAAAGAAATATAATGACTAACTTGCTCAAAGCCATACCGTCAACCACCTACTGTCAGTTTAACTTTTGTTAATGATAAGAAGCCTTTCTTTGGTATTTTATGTCAAAGTTCATTTTGAAGCCAATTTTTAGGTTTTATTCTTCTTCTTAGTGTCTCTTTCTTGAGTAGAATCAACCTGAACAACAGTGTTCTTCTAGTTTCCTGTGTAGACTTGTTGGAAATGAAGTTTACTATTTTTTTAAGTGAACTTAAAGAAATAATAGGCCACCACTTCCTCCTCTTAGATGAATATCTTTCAAATCAAATTTTCTTCTGTTGAGGGTATGGAGGCCTTTACTACATCTTCTGACCCAGGCAACAGCTTCTTTTGTTGGCAAAAGTCCAATAGTACCACCTCTTGACCTTAGACTCAACTTTCTTTTGAAGGGGACCACTTACCAAAACCACAAATAGCCTGCAGTAGGCTTATTGTTTCAACAAGTAACAACAAAAACTCTGTAAGGAAAAGAGGCTTGCCTAAGACTAATGGGACTTATACCCAAGCCACCTTGCTCAAGAAAAACTGGCTAAAGTTGAAGGCAAATAAACAAGAGCTCACAAAGCAAAAAGAGCAAGCCAAGCAGAACCTTCTGCTCATGCTGATTTGCTGCTATGCTGAATAACCTCAAAAGAAATACCTTTGCCTGATTAAAATAATTTTTGCAATAAACCAATTCCAAACAATGCAGAGTTTACATCCATGAAAAATATTCTAAAAAAATTATTTTGCTTTTACCAAAAAGTTATCCTTATTTTTTGAATGATATATATATATATATATATACCAAAATCTACAAATTATGTACTCTTTGAATGTGTTATTCAAATTTCATGTAAATTGCATAATAATCATGTATTGTGGCAAAAATCCCACACCTTAGATATGGTTAACTAACCACATTTTCTCATATTTTAGTCTGAGGATTGTGCGATCTACATGAAACTTTAAGTAACACATTCAATGTGTACATGATTTGGATATCTTATGTTCTTGACCTGTTATGCAAGTACTGTCAAGTACTTTTTTATTCACTTTTATCTTCTTATATATATATATATAGAGAGAGAGAGAGAGAAATTGAAGAACAAGGTTATCCAAAAAGAATATATATACATATATATGTAAGTAGATAGAAGAGAGAGGAGGAGGAATGAAATATATATATATATATATATATATATATATATATATATATAAACTTTTTAGTGTTCATAAATGCTAGTCTGATCCTTGGCTGACGTAGCAGGAGCAATAGTTTGATCCTTGACAGAAATTTCATTTTCATCCTAGTATTTATTCACTTCCCCATGATGGTAAATTTGACACAAGAATGATTTAATATGGATTCCTAGATATGTACATATGATTGGGAGCTATATCATAAAAGGATCAGACTAATCTGATGCTCCCCTTTTAGTGCAATGAGGAACTATTGTCTTAAAGTTGGAATCCCCACGACCAAGATTCCCTCATTTTTTTCTGCATTCTTCCCAAACTTGAGATAAGAATAAACTTAAGGAATTAGAGATATCATATTCTGATCTCAACCTGAAGGACAGGTAGATATGATATGATTCTTAAACATGTAATAACACATTGATATGCTGCAAAGAACATTCATACTCGTCTGATCTTAGAAAGAATGTCAATTGATATATGAATAACCCCATCATTCTTTATGGGTACTATGCTATATCATTATAAAGCATATTGAATGAAGAGAATGAATGCAGCCTCCTTCATGCTAATGCAAAGTTGTTTAGTGAGTTAAAGTCTGGCATTGGATTAATGTCATTGTCATCTTCAGTTTCGCTGCCTCTGTAACCACCATCATCATTCATAAATATCAACTGAGCTGTGGTTTGTATTGATTTCATCACTGGAATTAACATTACTTAATCTTTGAATATTAACATCAGTTCTATATGTGAAAATCTGACCAAAATGGCATTTGGCCTACTTCCTGGACTATTTTTAATTGAATTACTTCCTACTCTAATCATCTTCTCTGACTAAATTATTATTTGGTTTATAACTAGCATGATATGCTTTTTTGAATTTATTATAATAACCCTTACTCTTATCATAAAAAACAAAAGTCTTGGTTTTCAGTTAATGGTATAGGCTTCAGGGCTTGCAAAATTAAAGTCTGAATATTTTCATTTTGAAATTTAACAGATGTGTTTCATTTCTCATGTTGGGTTGGTAAGATTCCTTAACACTAATGTTGTAGGAGGATGGACCTGTATTTAGTATTTATGCTTCCCCACAATTTTATGTTGAAGTTTGATATTTAGTGTTTAGAAAAAAGGTGGAAAACGCATAATATAGGCACATGGAAAAAAGTAGTAAATGAAGGAAGCCAATGAGTGAAGGATATGCAACAAATGAGTAAAAGATATGAAACGAATGAAACGGCGCGGACAAAAGGAACATTTATAACAAGGTGACGAACAAAAAACAAATTTATATTCCACAACAATAAAACTTACATTGATACATAAAAATATAACTAATTCTATTAACAAAATAATAGTGTGTATATATGTGTGAGTGTGTGTGTGTGTGTGTCTAACACAACTAAGCTACAAAAGGATTACATATAAAAAATGTCCTTCTTTTTATGATTAGAAACGGGTAGTTTCTCTGAGACTGGAAAGCATCTCATAGTCAATGTATATTTTGAATGTCTGCGAAGCCCATCCATGTTGTTGCTTTTCACTCCTGTTGATTCACACTGGAGGGAGTGTGTTGCCGCTGCGAAGAAATTTGGTAAAAGAGAGAAAGGGTGTTTGAAGACGATGTATTTAGAGAAAATACGCGTCTTGGATGTGGCTCCAAATGCAAGATGAAAATTTATGTGCGGACGTAGTTTTAAGCATGTCACGTGGTTCTCCTGGCCAATGGTTTCCCAAGACTGAATATGTGAACGTCTGCCATCTATGTTGTGGGAACAAGTGGCATTCTGCCCAAAATAATTTATAGGAGTGTAAAGTCCTATAATGTAACAAGACCAAAACAAAGTACAAAGGTTAGTATTACATTTATTTATAGAAAGATAAATCTATATCAATAATTGGGAAGAGATTGTTTGTTTGTCCTCTGTAGATGTCCAAACTGTTTGATATAGAGCTCCAAAGTTTAGGATGCATATTTGAAGCCAAGAGAAAGTTGTTACATTCAAAAATTTGCTTCTAATAGAGAAAAAGATGCTCTCAGTGAGAGGGGGTGTTTGTAATTATAAACAGTAGGAATCTATGTTGCTGCAAGACATAATTCATCATACAGACTTTTAATTTTGTAAAAATCAAACAAATTTGATTTGTCTTTCTGAAAAAAAATTATTGAATTAAACATTTTTTATTAGCTTTATAGGTGTTTTCTTTTTTGATAATGATGTAGACTTTGACGTTCTATCCTGACAGATACATCTGCTTGTTTAGTAGGATTAATTTCTCTTATTCTGTAACTTAATGTTTTTTTTATTTGTTTTCTAATTAAATAAAACAAAAAACAGAATGTGTAAAAATTCTTGTTTATAACGCCCCGTTTTTTAAAAGAAATTTGGCTACATTTTGATAGCAAAAAATACTTGCCAGATTTTGATGTTTAAGGCAAGTTAAAAGTTGTTTTTTTTTATTGACAATTTCATATCAATTAATCATACTGAAATAAACAAAAAAATTAAACAAACAAAAAAAAAAAGTTAATTATCAAGGGAGGTAACTAAATTACAATTACTGGGGTTACGTCCCTTGTTTAATATCCTATGAAAAAATTTGTAAAATAAATTAACGTTTAAATTTTCTGCTTATCTAAAGGAGTCGAAACGATTCATTTTGAAATTAAGTTTTTAAAGCTTTTTGATCTGTATTTTTTAGAAAACTAAATCAGAATACCTTCAGTTTCTTCTTTTAATGAAGAAAGGTCTATGAATGATTTATAAAGTCTTTAATTTTCTTGCAGTAGACCTTTAATAATCCACCTTCTCAAATTATTATTTTGTCAGTTCAGCTCTCATGTTTGTAATATTGTAAGCTTGAAAGTTTCTATTCTTGTACGAGTTTTTTTTTATTTTGCCAAAGAATAGTAAATTAGAATTTTGGCAATAAAGACTGAATTTCACAGAATTCCTTTGTTGCTTCACATCTTAACTTTTCAAGGATTTTTTTGGTTCCTCTATAGTGGCTGCATTCCCTTAGATGATATTAAGAGACAGTCACTGCAGAACAGTTGTCTCATGAGAATCAAAAGTTATACAAAGGGTGAGACCCTCGATTTTCTGAATAAAATCATCAGTTTTTGCCATGGGTACGAGTGGTCTCAAAGACCTTTGATTTGAAAATATAATGATTCATGAGACCTGTGTATTACACACACTTTGTTTCCTTTGCTTTGTTGACAGCAGAGCTTGGAGGTATGACATTAGATGGGGGTAGAGAAAAAGCATCTACATATCATGTATAGACTTTGTTTTCATCTCATACATGTTTTACTGAAACAATAATTTCAAATTGGAAAAAATCTACACCTAGAGTTATCTCCCTTTAGTAGACTTGCAAGTGTGTAGAAATTAAATTATTATCAGAGTGAGTGTGAATACTAGCCTGATATTACCAATGTCACACATGCCCATAAATTGGGGGAGAGGGCACTTAAAAGATATCAATTTAAATTAGGGAGTTAGGAAAAAAACAAAGAAGAAAAGTGAATATTGCCTTTAATAACTTTTATTTTATATTTGTCTTGGATAATTGAATTGTCCTGGGTAAGACACTAAACTGTACCCAGTGGTGAGGTTTCAGTTCTGGAACTCAGGAGAGAGTGAATTTATCCATTTGTTGCCATTACTCTCAGGTCCACTCTGACCCTGATTGGTAGTACTAGTTTGGCTTACATTTATGGGTCAAACAGATATATGTGCAAATTATTAGTATTTGACAGGAATGCTAGAAATGATATAACAGTGTTCAAATAATTTGTATTAAGAATTTGAAGTTATAATTGTTTCCAAATTATTATCATTATTATTATTAGTTACACAAAAGCATTTATTCTTGAAAAAAAAAATGAAGTAAACTTAATTTGGTATAGAATAACTAAACAAGGTTTATGATGTAAAACCACAAAACAACCAGCCAACAAACCGGTATAATTTAAGAATAGAATTTATTTTTTCAGGAAAGGAATTTTTCCCTTGTTATTTCCCTTGATTTATTGAATTTACCTCAAGTACAAATAACTGGTCAACAAATAATTTTTGTTGCATTGATTTCAACCACTGTTATTATCTATTTTTAATGTACTGATTTTAAATATGAAGTTGTTTTTTTTCCTGAATGCTCTTGTTATTTTGCTATTGAAATATCTCAAAATATCAAAATGTTATCTTTATCTCATGGTCATTTATTTATTAGAAGAAGTAGTTTTCCATTACTGCCACAAATGAAAACCAGGCTCCCCTTTCCTTATCATTCATCTTTCAGACAAAATCTTGATCACATACAAGTGCGTGAATCTGTGGTTCATCAAACACACCTGCCTTGATCTTCTTGAATAACAAAACAGAGAAACAAGACTGTGTTGGAAGCATTCTCCGTTAGTATTTAATGCTCTGACAAACTGTTTCATCAGACCCAGCTTGATGTGCACAAGAGGAAATATGGTTTACCAACTCCCAGAGTCTCTCATAAGGGCCACTCTTTCTGGTTCCAATACTTGTCTCTTGCTTAGTTGTCCCACATGCAAATAAAGCAGAGATACTTTGTAAATCCTCTTTGTTGACCAAGGAGGAAGTTCAACATTTTGAGGTCTATGCAAATTGTCCAGTTCTGCTTGGGGTATTTTAGAAGGTCTATCACAGTTTTAATGTCTCTGTGCTCCTCTCATAACTACACAGAATGACTTATTGGAACTGTTGCATAGACATTGCCATTATATAGTAGAAGAAACTTCAGTCTGAGCTTAGAACTATCAAGGAATAATCTCTAATCATTTGGATTATACAATGGAATTCCTGATTTCTGGAGAAGACCTGAGATATAATGACAATAAAAAAAACTTATAAAAAGTTATTAAAAAATTCCACAAAAACCTATTCCTGATTTTGGAAGTATGAAACATTTGTGGTTTTGTTCAGTAGGTTTTTTTTCTTGCAATCTAGAAGCTACATGCATGTTTTAAGAGACCCAGATCATGTACAAAGTCATTCAGCTCTGGCCAGCTAAACTGCAGAGAAGTTGATGACTTTGATGTAGCATAAGAAAGATCATTGGAATCTGCCAGTATTTCTTGAGTTACATCATCATCAATCTCTTGCATTTCATTGACGTTCTTTTCTTCAGATGGAGACAACTAAGTAAAAACTGGAACTGATAGCTCAGCAGAGTGCACAGTAGGTCAAATTGCTGATAGGATACTAGGATAAGTAATTTTATATCTGTTTTTCTTGCCATCCCTCCAGGTCATGTGAATTCTGAAAGGTAGGCTTCTATGCTTCCCTTTCATCTAGTTACACAGCATTTCTTTGCTGTTATAGCACACAGTATGTGGGCTTCATTTCTTTTTTTGGTCACCAAGAGTAAGATTGAAGTACTCTTTATAGGCTCGCTTCACAAATGATGTTATATTGCACCTCTGACAAATAAGCATGAAATATCCACAAATATAACAGAAAGTGTCTGGGTGTTCTCACATGGATGTTTCCTTGTAGACATGATAAAAAAAAACGTGGCAGAAAAAACCCAACAAAATTAGATATCCCTATTGATACTATAAACACATAATTTATTTAGTCACTGAAGGATAAGATGTAACACCTCAAATTGCATGAAAACTAGAGCATGTAGAAGAAAATTGTTTCCATATTTGAAATCAGCTGATCAAAAATAGTAAAAAACATTAAAATAAACTCATGTAACTGAGATTTTTTTAAAAATTTGCTATCATGTGTTGCATAAAGCTAAAAAGTTCTATATACTAGTTTTCATTTTGTAAAATTTTCCAAAGTAATGTATTCTTGTAAAATCTCCAGGATTTTAAGAATGTCTTTGATCATTTTGTTTTCTATTGATATGAAATAATTTGTAAAATAGAAATTAATAGAAATTATAATCTGCTGCCACAAAAATTCCTATGTGCACATAAAGGATTTTTTCAGAAGATTATTACCAATGTGGCCATATTATATGTTGAGAGTTTATAATATAATTTGCTTTAAACTGTTAACATATGATTTGTTGGAAAAAGAAATTGTATACCAAACTGAAGACCAGAAAAAGTCATTTTACTATTCCTGAAATAAGATCAACCAATAACTGACCCCAAACAAATGGAAATTTACTAAGCTTTTTGCTTAGATGTGGCACAAGGCCATATGAAGGGGGCACCCAATGAGACTCGAACTCACTCGTGTAGGTTTGCTAGTCGAGCTTGCTAACCATTACACCACCAGAGGCGCCCTGACCCCAAACAAATGATTTATAATTCCTCCTTTATAACTACTGGTGTTTAAATCCAGTTTATTACCAAGAACTACAAACCAAAATTTAAACTCAAAACTTCCTCAGTATGAATGGGGAAAATAATCACTGATCCAAAACTAAATATTTGGCTCTCAGTGATCTTATTTTTATATGCTATTATAGTAAAGAAAAAAGGTTCTTGGTAGCATGATCTTTGTTAGCACAATCAGTTAACTTAAAGTAAAAAAAGATTTCCAGTATAATTTACAACTTATTAATCAGTTAGCAAGAGTGACTCAACTTTTTAAGAGCATATATGTTGACAGTTTAAAGCAAAATCTTGGTATAACAACATGCTGAAATAACTCAAATACCCACAACAAGTAGACAAGTTATGTACAAATTTAGTGAATGAATGAATGTTTTATTTTAGAAGATGTTTTAGAAAGCATTCATTTCCTTGTTTGGGTGAATGTTCATCTTAGACATGAGTTCATAAATCTTCCATTTGAAGTATAAAACTGAACTTGAATAGCAGATATATTCATTTTTAAATGTCTGTAATTAAAGATTTTGGTATTGTATAAGTCAGGTGTTCATTTGTGAAATAAAGTGATAAATCTTTTGGTCAGTTGCATAAAAGAAAAAGGAGAATTGCATAGGTTTGACTTTAGTCATTTTTTTTCTAACATATAAGTATAACTTTCCTCACATGAGTTCACTTGACTTGGAATCCTAGCATTAATATAGTGATTAAATTCTGTTATATACAAGTGTGTGGTTGCAAGAAAAATAAGAGTGACGAGAAGATTTAGTTTATTTTGTTTATTGACTAAATAACATAAAAAAGCGGATGAAATATCTTTTGGAAATTTGAAATATCATTTAAATCTTGCTGCATTGCCCTTTTTGGACATTTTATTGATTTCATAGCAAGGGATAGGTCATAAGTTTTCTATGTCTCATACTCACAAAAATCAATAAATCTACAAAAATTGCAGCCCACAGCACTATCCTAAAAAATATTTGTGTTTTCAAAATATCACTTGTTGCAAAATTTGAACTAACCTCAAGTTTTGAGAGATGTAAATAAGGTTTTTATGGACATAAAGTAGATATTTATCCAGTTTGATTTCTGTAGCTCCATCATGGTATTTTGACTAAAAGAAAAGTGTAGCATCAGTTTGTATCAGCTTAATATCTTAAAACAAGAACATTTTAACATTAAATAGATAAAACATACTAATACTTTGGCAAATTAAACACTATTATGTAGTTTAATTACAAGTACATAAAATATTAACTAATTTTACCAGTGTTTTAGTGTTTTTTTCTCTATTTATATTGAGTACTCCCTAATTGCCATTACTCCCAGATCCATTCTGAGTCAAGTGTACCTATTAGGGTGACATCTATGAGTCAAATAGCTCTGTTTGAAAAACAGGAATATTCGATATCATATAACCATATGTAAAAAATTCTTAAACCATAAAAAGAATGTAAATAAGAATGTACAATGTACACATTTAACTTACTAATTAGCATAAAATAATCCTAGATTGGTTGATATGTGGTTAAAATCAATCAATCAATCTATTTATATCAAAATATTCTTGTTCAGTGTCTTGAGATTTTAAAATATTAACAGACTATACGGGAACATATTTTTCTCTCTGGTCTTGTTTATATTAAGATTTTACTATTTTTATCTTTTTAAAAGTCATACATAATTTCTTAGAAAAAAAAATTTTTTTTATTTGATTCTAAATAATTTGAAGTTTTAATTCCCTTAAAATATCAATTTTGCTGACTTAGATTTATATCCACTAACAGTTCTTTCAAAATATTCTTTTGATTAGATAAATTAATTCATAAATGAATATGTATAAAACATTTCCAAGAAATCAGATATTCATCAGATTTTTAGAAGATTTTTAAAAATCTAAGTGTTTTTAGTTAAAAATTTTGTTGTGGAAATTATTTCTCAGATGACTCAAAAGTTTGGCAATATCTTAGTATGTTCTAGTTTACAGCACATATATCATGTGACCAAAGCAGTTCAAGCTGTGGTAGGAGCCCACCGTGATTGGTAGTATCATGGTTATTGGTCCTCTAGCATGTTGTGCATTACTACACACCATGTGTGATTTGAAAGCCACATCGATGAAGGTATTGCAGATTTGTTTGCAAAATACTGAAATTTATGGCTGCAAAATTGAAAACTGAAAAAAGTTAATATCTGGAAAAAACATGAACACAATTTGAAATTTTTTGTATTATATTACTGCTGCAAACAAATTGTTCTCTTTGCGGCTATATTATATTATACAAGAATAAGCATATAATAGTCAACTTAATTGAAGTCCTTGTGTTGTATATACCAAAATTTGATGAACCTAACATGGCTCACTAGTTCACAGTGGAAATTATAGCAGAGACAACTTTAACATCCACAGGTTATCGAGATCAGTTGAAAAAAGAGGACCAGATAAGTCTTTGATAGTAGGTACCAACATATGCAAGCCAGTGATTGGTTAGTTTGAAAAATGTACTGATCAATCATATGTCATATATGTTCTTTAGAGAGTAGGGTCAACCAAGGGAGACCACCCACTTACATTAGTTACATATATATTTTTTATAAAGGTGCAAAATAGTCTAATTTGAAAACTTATGCTTTATGAGTTTTGACTGGGCCATAACATTGCAGAAGTAACCAAAGACATTTGTTGTTCAAAAAGTAAAAGGGCAGTTGATCACAGTACAGCAATCAGATGGTTGAAGAAATTTTGTTTGGATTGCAAGAACCTCAACAATCAGGAAAGGTCAAGTAGGCCTAAAACCATAGATTCTGAGGTGGTTCACCAAACCATAAAAATGAAAACACACTGGACTATGAGCCTGACATCTCATTGTCCAGTGTGGTTTGTTACCTTCATGACCTTGACAAAAGTATCCAGACCTGCAAAATTCGGCATCATGCTACCAAAATATTGCAAAGACTTACCCTAACATTACTATGAAAAGCTTTTCAAACACTATTATCTCTGGTTCTAGATAGTAGACCCAATTTTTGTTGTGGGATTTTCTCTAAATTTTCTTTAGCAAGTGATATCCTTTTTAAAATCCATGTATACATGCCAAGGTAGATTTCTTTAAATGAAATGGTAAAACTTGGTATTAGGTTAAGTAATTGAATAACTATTGGAAGTAACTAATTGTAGATGGTGTTTTGAGACTCATTACTTTTAATTCCAAGAATTCAGATAAATAGTGAAAGAAGTGAGCCATCAAAATGAGAGATCTTTGAAGTAACACTTAGTTTAGCAGGAAGAGCCTATAACCAGAAACCCTGAAACTGACAAACCTTAGGAGAGGCCATTCTTTTCTTTCTCTTTTTACCTTTTTTTTGCATCATTGTATGGATCAGCTGAAATGGATAAATCTTGTTAAGATCTTTCTCAAAAGCTATATTATTATTCATTTACATGTGGGTGTTTTTTTTCAAAGAATAGGCCTTGTTAACTGAGATGATAGCCAGCACTAACCCTCGGGACTATAAATGTTTTTTGATGTTTTCTTGGCTGATGCAAATCAAAAGTCAAACTCCTTCGTCTTGTCAGGTGCCCAGTTCAAGTTCTCTAAGTAGTGACTGGCTGGTTGTACTTGCATTATGCCAATGACTGCATTTAAACATAAATAGGAGGTTTTCTGTCTCCATCAGAGTCAAGTTGTCAATAGAGATGATGTTATAAAGCTTCATTAGATGAACAGTGATTGATGTGAGGATGTGAGATCTATTTTCTTTTTTTCTTTGTTATTGTTGTTGTTTCTCATTTCCTCATCTCAATGTTCATGGGCTTTCCTGTTAGAGCCTATTCTTGTCATGGATAGCTTTTCATTTGTGAAGATACAAATTCTTACAATTTTTGTTTTCTACTTTTTTTAATTTACATTCTCACTTGACTCACTTTTAGAAAGAAAGAAAGAAAGAAAGAAGATTAAAAAAAGGAAGAAGATTGGAAAAAGAAAGAAGGAAAAAAGAAAGAAAGAGAGATTGAAAGTAAGAGAGTGTATTTACCCAACCCTCTATCATGACAGTTTTTAAGAAGAAGGAAGCTGGTTTGAATTCAGACTTTCTCTTAAAACAGAGTCAGTCCCTGGGCTAAATATTCCAGTCTGCCCTTGCTAGAAGAAGAAAAAGTGGAATCATGCTTTTTCTAAGCACAAAGCAAAACCCAACCAGATTTGACCAATGCTGTTAGTGTTTATTTCAAAAGATACATCACCTCATCTTTATAAAACTTTTATGCTTTTGGTTACTGGACACATTATAATGGTCTGCAAACTTGTCTTATAAATAATTAGTAATGAGTTTAATCTTCACTGGGTTCCCTTTTAGACAGAGAAAGAAAGAATGAAAGAGAAAGATTGAAAGCATGAGATTGCTTATCTCAAATAATCCCTGGACCATTTTTAATTTGTTTATATATGGGGAAGTTTACATCATTGTAGTGTTGGTTATATATCAGATCATTACAACTCAATATTGAACTTGATCCACTATGGATGAAAAATTTTCCTATTCAATCAATGAAGATCCTTAAAAGACCATTGATAGTGATTAGTTTCCCATAGAACTCACATCAACAAATGTTAAAAAAAGATTAGAAAATGACTGACATTCAAGGAAGCCAAGGAGTCTGTGAGGGATAATGAGAGGTGTGGGAGGAGTAAGGTAGTCAATACACCAGAGTTGATTGGCCAAAGGCTTAGGGTTAGGGTTACTATGTTGAGGTTTTAAGGGAGTTCAGCAAGAGATTCCGTCAGAAGAGGCCAGCACTCTTCAAATCGGGTCAGTAGCATTTCCACCAGGACAATGCACCAGCCCACAACTCCATCCTTGTCACAGACTATTTGACCAAGATGGGCATCAAGACAGTTCCTCACCCTCCCTATAGTCCAGACCTTGCTGCCTGTGACTTTTGGTTATTCCCTAAGCTCAGAGGCTGTCGTTATGAGATAATTGAGGAGAGGAAAGAGGCTGTGATGAAGGTCATTGACACACTCACACTGTCGCATACATATATATACTGGATACATACCGATGCAATGATAACGCAGGAAGGAAAACGCAGGAAGGAAGACGCAGGAAGACTTCTTTAACAAAATATATACCTCTCACTTTATTTGTAAGGTTCGAAAGGGTTGTTCAAGGGTTTGCATGTGAGAGGGTGCTGGAGACCAAACATAAACTTCATATTTTGACCCCACTGTTATGACCGTCACGTTGTGTCTTTCTTGTTCTCCTGATGTTGGGGTCAACTCCATCGGGGGTTTCCGAGGGACCCCTCGGTCGGGTGTGGCTTTCCCTACCACATCTCATCTCTAACTCTCTGGAAGTCTGCTGGCAACTGCATCGGGGGTTTCCAAGGTCCCCCTCGGTCGGGTGTGGCCTTCCCTACCACATCTGGTCTCTGGCTATCTGGAATTCTACTGGCAACTCTTTGGCACCCAACTCAACTCAATTATATAATAATTCAACGTCCACACGATCGCCCACTGGATCTTTGAAATCGAATGTTTGATCGTCATCAAGCGGAAATAACTGTCATGCAGTTCAGAGGTTACTCTCTTCCGGTGCATCACTGTAGTGGCACAATGGGACCTTCACCTTGTCCTATATCATAAGCCTTAATCCGCCCACGCGATCTCTTTCGATTACTGGCCATTGGAATGTGTCACTTCCTTCCGGTGTATCACCTTGGAATAGCATTTTTGGGCCGGGTCGAAGGTCAAAATATAACAACACAAGAGGACTTCCATGGGGCCTTCCAGAAGTTGTTGGAACGGTACAACAAGTGCATTGCAGCTGGAGGACATTACTTCGAAGGGGACAATAGTTTCATGTGTATACTATCAATAAAAGTGCCCATATGAAAAAATACCTATTTTGGTCAAATAGTCTGTGACAAGGATGGAGTTGTGGACGGGTGTATCGTCCTGGTGGAAATGCCACTGACTCGATTTGTAGAGTGCTGGCCTCTTCCAATGGAATCTTTTCCTGAACTCCCTTAAAACCTTAACATAGTAACCTTAACCCTAACCCTAAGCCTTTGGCCAATCAACTCGAGTGTATTGACTTACTTCTCCCACACCTCTCATCATCCCTCACATACTCCTTGGTTTCCTTGAATCTCTTATGCCACTCAAAAACTGATGCTTAATTCATGCAAGATGGTCGAAAAGCAGTCTGAAGCATTCCATACATTTCTGTGACATTTTTTCCAAGTTTAAAACAGAATTTTATTGCATATCATTCTTCTAAAGTGTCAGATTGCATTTTTGAAATTCACCAGCTGTGACAATCAAGCTTTAGTAGGGTGTATTCCAATTGCCGCTGTAGCTGTTCATTTGAATCTGAAATCATAAAAATTGGTCAGTCATCTCATAAGATGTATAGCAATAGCATAATGAATTTTCAAGTGTCTACAACAATTTTAAATGTCCATACAAAAAGTCTGGAAACTTATCGTATGTACCTCATATATATATATATATATGTATATATATATATATATTGGTTTGGTTTGGTTTGGTTTATTTGTTAATGACATATCAAGACCTTATGGGTTATTTATATGGAAAGTTAATTCATTTTGAAATTTTTGATTACTGTTGTTACTATATTCTTGTATAGTGGCTTGTACCACATGACTTCCGGTATCGAGGGAGTATAAAGACGCTGTGTTTCTGAAGCACAAGGTGGAGACAGAAGCAGAAGCAGAAGCAGAAAGAGAAGCAGAGAGATAGCTCTGAAGGACGTCGGTCAGTAGTAAGACCAACTTCAGACGTAACACCTACAGTGAGGGACTTATAATATTAGTCAGACTGTACCACTTCAGTTTCTTAATAATTAACATTGTTTCACTGTGTATCGTTTCTTTACCATGATACAACATATATTTTTAACTTTTTTTGGAATTACACATCAGTGGTGTGTCAGAGAAATATGCTGAAGTAAATAAATAACATTGTTATTATCTTGCCTAGTCAGCTGGGGCTATAGAATACACTGACTACAGCTCAGCAGAGGAGTAAGACCCCCCCAACCCAATGAGTGTCCTGGATATGACACTAAACAATCTCATGGTGAGGTTCCTGTGATATTGGAGCTTTAGGGAATTCAGAGTATCCCTTCATTGCCATTGGTCCCAGGTCCACTCAAGCTCGAAATGGTAACACCTGATAGGGGCCTATCTATGGGTTAAGTAGAACTAAGCTTCATACTTATACTAAACTGAATAGTTTGAATTAGAAATGTTTTTGACAATCAAACTGTGTATTTACATTTAAACTGTGTACTTATACTAAACTGAATTGTTTGAAATGGAACTGTTTTTGATATTAAAACTGTACTTATGCTAAACTGAATTGTTTAATATAGAACTGTTTTGACATTTAACTGTGTGTAAACAAAATCTATGCTTATACTAAACTGAACTGGCTGAATTAGAACTATTTGAATAAACTGAATAGTTTGAAATAGAAATGTTTTTGATGATTAAACTGTGTACTGATGCTAAACTGAATTTTATGAAATAGAACTGATTATTTGTATAAAAATGGATTTGGCATTAAATAACCTAGAAAGGTTGATATGCTATAAGACCCAAACAACCAACCAACCAACCACTTTTTTTATCTTTGATAAAAATTAATAATTTTTACAATCAATTCAACATATAAGATATACTTAAAATTATTAAGCTCAAAAACAATATTTAGCAAATTGGAAAAAACTTAAATTATAATAATTTCTATTTGCATGATTAGATTATTTAGGTAAATGTCATCACTCAAGAATTATGATAATAAGTCATTAATTCAATTGAATCTTTTCTTCTGACTGTGACTCAAGTTTAAACCTATTTGAGAACAATTGTCGGGAGAAAAGATTTTGGGAAGATAGTTGATTTTTTTTAAGTTAAAACAAAAACTGAACTGATTATGTAGCATATCCATTCAATTGAATTGCTTTTGTATCCAAGTATTTTGAACTAACCATTTTATAGTCTCTGCTATGATTTCTTTTCTCCTGATTATGAACTAACTTCAAACCTACAAGAGAACAACTATAAAATAAATAACTACAAAGAAATACTCTTATTTCTTCTCACTCTTGTTCATCTTACATATATATATATATATGTTTAAACCTATTTCTTATTACTCTGGTTCATCTTTTCATTTACTTGTTGCCTAATGGCATATCAACCTTCTTAGGTTATTTAATGCCAAATTCATCCTTCTAGAAGGATAGTAGCTTATAGCTGGGGAGATAAGGGGGTTCTTACCTTTCCCAAGGGTTTTTGTCTGAAAGAGAACATAATAGCGTGGCTGGAGTTTGAACTCACTTACAACAATTCTGCTGTCTAGAGCTTTAACTATTGAATGAGAGTGGGGGTTGTCCCTGTGGTGTAATGGTTTTATATATATATATATATATATATATATATATATATATATATATATATATATATATATATATATATATAAACGTGTTTTTTATCACTCTTGTTCACCTTATTTGTGTGTGTATGTATATATATATATATATATATATATATATATATATATATATATATATATATAGACCTGTATACTCTGGAATCATTGTGGTTCCATGCTTCTCTCCCATTACACTAAGTTTCATATTTTCACCATAAACACTTCCATTGTGGAGATTTGATTTATATTTTGTGTGTGTGTATGTATATATAAATTGACAGTAGCTGAGGGCTACCAGAAGGCTCCTTTTTTATTAACTCTACACTAAGGTGTAGGGTAGGGTACTACTCCTTTCCCTAAATAGTTCCACTTTACCCTTGATCCATACCTTATAATGCTGACTGTTAAGCAAAGCAGGATCAGTTACCATTTTTTGAGTCTTTGGTATGACTTGACCTATGATTGAACCCCTGTCTCCCAGGTCATGGGTGTACACTCTACTCACTAGGCTAATGGACAGGTTAGCCTATATAATAATATCCCTCCAATGAATTAGGAAAACAGCCCATCTTGATGTGGGCAAGAAATATTGAAAAATAGTAAATGTCTTGGCCCACATTCTCTTTCTTACCAATTCAGCTACAGCTAAATGCTCTGTGTACATCTGACTGTAGATTTTACTTAAATCTAAGTGTCATATCATTTTACTGTGGAAAGAGATTAATGAAAATTAAATTTTGTATATCAGAGGAATAGATTTTCAATAGTGAATATCTGCTTACATGTTTTATTACAATAGGTTAAAATTCACTGAATCTCCTTTAAGTGCAATTCAAATAAATAATGTTAAACTTATTAAGTTAAAGTAATTTTAAGAAAATGGTAATTATTCATCTATAATATGCATTTTTTCTTAGATTTTTGTGACTAAAACCTAAGGGTGCATATTAGACATGTTGTGTAGGAAACCTTCCACCCCTCTTGAAAGTGAACTGTTCTGCTCGTGGAGTTGATGAATGAAGGCTTTAAGTAGAAGCCTATCAATTGACATAGAGCAGTACACTTAGCTAGTCTTACTACTCACGCGACTTTTGTACCTTGTTATTACCAGCCTAATAAATCCTTTTTATTGTTACATGTTATTAAGTGTTTGTCTTTACAAACCCCAAATTAACATTATAACAAGACACGAGAACTAAATAGTATATGCAAGAACTAAATATTACCTTTTTTGTTCCACCATATTTGGGACAGTATGATTGAAAGAAGTTAAATCTATGGTCCAAACTAATGTGTACTAAACACTTTCTTTTTTATACCACTACAGAGAAATTGTTGCTGGAATGGATGTTTGTTTATAATTTGTTTCTTCTATTGATAACTTATTTTTGCCAAAAGTTTTTTTATCTTAGTTATCTTATCATGTGAATATGTCCTTGCCTTTGTCCCAAATACTGGGTCAATTTTGTCTTTTGAAGCTTTATATAAACGATATGAATTCTTATTTTTAGTCGATACAAACCAAATAAAAAATTGTATAAATCTTTAATTTAGTATAAAATTAGCAGCTTCAAATTCCAAAAAGTCACATGTATTATACCTAAGAGATTTTTTTTTCAGAATTTTATAGCTGCAAGTTAGGGGTATGTATTATACAGAAATACATGTTATACACAATTAGAGTAGTCTCACAGATATTTAATTTTCATAAAATAAAATACAAACATGAATGTCATGAAATGTAAACAGTCTTTGAATAAACATTCCCTGATAATGACCTAAGATCAAAACCTGTCAGAATTAATAACAAATCAATTAAACCAAGAGATGTACAAAAACATGCACCTACTAAAACACTGGTTTTTTTTTTGGTTTTTTCAGTTCCAAAAAAATCAGCTAATTATCAGATTTTTATATTTTTTGGTATTTAAAACAAAAGATAAGGGTTTTTTTTTAAGACTTTTTTTTCAAAATTCTGAAGATATGTTTTTTATTGCTTTCTTGTAATTTGTCAACCCCTCTTTAATCCTTTAAATTTGAATCATTTAGTGAAGGTTATACTGAATAATTTTACATTTTTTAAAGATAATTCCATTGAAAATTACATTTTGTTTACATTTTTTTATAATGGTTGGACTATTTGTCCATACAGAAGCCCTATTTTTGTAGTTCAAAAAACAATAAAATAAGGTACAATATTGATCTTCAAGGCATTTTTCAGTTTACTTGATTCATTTTTGTAGCTTAATCTTCCAAGTATGGGGTTAATAGAAGAGAAAAAAAAATTCAGGTTAAATGTTTTTTAGAGGTTTAAAATTGAGATTTTTGATCAAATTCTTCCACTCACTCCAGGTGACAGTGATTTTATTGATTAATGTAATAATATGGAATAAATAAATATGACTGATTAAATAAAAAAAGTATTTTATCTAAATAATACTTATTTAGTCTTTGTTTTTTTGAGTACAGTTTTCATTGGATGATATTTTTCTATGAGGGCCCACAAGAAAACCAATATTTAAGGAAAATAAACATTTTCCAAGAATTTATTTATATAAAAAGCCATGGATTATAACACTTTTGATCATCATACTTTAGAAGAAACCGGGTGTAGATTATCAATAATAAAACATAAAATTGCTGATAAAAATGCATGTTTCTTGCACATGCCTAATAGAACTTATTTACCAATGTTTATTATTGTTTTATTTTTCATTCACACAAACTCTGCTTTAAAAAATATTCTTGTGTCATATCTTTCTTAAAGTGGAAGAATTGGGTAAATATATACTTTTTGTTTAAACAATTTCCTTAGTTTAGATCTAAAACAATATTTAAGCTGTATATGCTTCAACTTTCTAATGGTTGTGTTGGATTTATACTTGTGATTGCTGGTGTCTAATATCCAATAGAATTTACTAAGGTGAGTCAAAATCTTTTGCTAACTAAGGCACAATTTCGCAGCTGTGGATGCTTTTACTGAGGTCATGAAGGTGACAAACCACATTGAACTGGGAGATGCTGAGCTCACCTGATACTCTCCGAATGTTACTTGCTAGATTTGACTGTATTGATTCGAGCACATCCTCAATGGTTTTAGGCCTACCTGAACTTCCCTGATAGTTGAGATTCTTCCAACTCAAGTGAAATTTCTTGAACCATCTGGTTAGTGTATTATGTTTAATTTTGCCCTCAACTTTTACACAACAAATGTTTTTGGTTTTATCATTTAGGATTTCCGGACTATTGTCTTCATTTTTATTGTTTTATTCACAATGTTTCGGCCAATATGTCCTCCAGCGTTCTCCCGGTGTTTCTTGTCAAACTCGGGAACCTACACAGAACTTTAAACTACATCCTTTATTTAATCCATGGGAGTCACTTGCTCTGATTCCATTAACCATAACCGGGTACATGTGTTAAGTATTCCTTGCCTACAGTCAGGATCAAACCTGCAACCTCCTGATAATTGTCTTTGAAGCTTAGAGAACCAACACCTATAACTGTTATGCTATGTATCCTACTGGACTGTTCTGAGTGAACTTTTAGGACTTATAAAATTAATGTTCTTATATCACTATGATTACTACTATTATGTAAGATTTTTTATCTGAGCTCACATTACAATATTTTTTTATCTAGCCTTTTTGATTATTGGTTCTCATATTGTATTCATCAAGCTTCATCACAGAAATTCTGACCATTAAATGTTTTTGGTTGCTTTTATGGTCCAATTCTAACTTGTAAAGCATAAGTTCCTATGGCTTTATTTACCTATTTGGCTTTCAAATCACACATGGAGTGAAGCAATGCACAATGTGTCTGTGCACCAACTACCACAATACTAGCAACCATAGCGGGTACTTGCCTTGGCTTGAACTCCTTCAGTCATATGATATACATGTTGCAAAATTGCACATACCAAATTATTGTAAAACTTTTGACTCACCCAAATACAGTTGCATTAAATAAATCCAGTGCAACCAGATGAATTCAAAGGAACTCCTTCATTACCATTACTCTCAAATTCACTCTGACCCAAAGTGGTAATACCTGTTAGGGTCTCATGAATGAGTCAAACAGAACAGTTCAATCTTTTGCTAGGGATTATTATTATTACTTATTTGAAACCAATCAGCTGTGTGCAAGTTCATATTTAATAGGAATATTGATAATTAAAATTATTAATGTTAGATAGCAATGCTTGAAACCATTTAACTATGAGAATTAGAATTAATAGTGTTAGCAATACTTGAAGCAATTTAACTGAGTGCAAACAAATGATTGATATTAAATAGAATTATAAGTGTTAAATAGAAATACTTGAAGAAATTTGACTGCATGCAAACTAATGAGTTCTGGCTTTTTCAAAAATAATGTTACCAATAGACTTACAAAATATATACAAAATGCTTACAAATTATATATATATATATATATATATATATATATATATATATAAACAGAATTTGTCATTGAATAACCCGTAAGGGTTCATATGGCATAAAATACAACCAAATCAAACCAAATATCTTGGGGTACATAGCCAAAACATCATAAAATAGATACAGGAATTAATAAAACATTGACACGAAGAAATTGCCCAATTAAAAAGAAAAGATGAGTATTAAAACCCATCGAACAAGATAAAAACAAGAACAAAAAGAGACAAGTCACATAGCATTAGGGAAGTTCCAAACCACAAAGAAAGGTGGATAAAAGGGTTCATTGAACAGAGCTCAAAAGAAAGAGATGGGTCTCTGGCTCTGGCTTAAAAAATACAGGATTGTCAAAAAATATCAAAAAGATGAAGTGATGAATGCAAGACATTTTACCTTTCTTATGACTATATGAAATAAGGGGAAAAAATGGTTGTTTGTTTGCTTCTGCCAACCACTGGCTGGTCACTCTCTCAATAATTAGTCCTGTAATCTCATACAAGCCACATAAAACTTGAGTCTGACTAAGCTGTTTGTCCTCTGTATGGCACTAAATGACCCCTATAGTGATGCTCCACTTCTGGAGCTATAGTGAGTGAGGAGTCACCAGTTTATTGCCATTATTCCCAGGTCCACTCTAACCCAGAGTGATTGTACTTGTTAGGGTTCCATCTATAAATCAAATAGGTATTTTTGAGATAATTGTGATATATAGGTTTCAAGTGATTTTAATCTACTTTGGCTCCTAAGACATTGATACTGTAACTAAATATGAAGTGTCTACCTACTTCAAGTAATTGTGAACTTCATTAATACTTTGGTTTTTAAAACAACAATATTGGAAGTGGATATGAAGTTTTTACCTTTTTCAAATACTTGTGAAAATACATATTTTAACCATATATAATTGGAGACCATTACTATTAAACTGATTTTGGCATAAAAAACCCAATTAGGTTTGACATGCAATAAAACCAACCAACCAACTAACTTTAAGTGGATTACTGGTTTCTCTTTTATATGCCTTTTTACTTTTGTATGGTAGGTTGTACATGCAATAATACATTTTTCTTCCTAAAAGCTGCCAGTAATTGCTGGAAAGCATCAAATAGAACATAACATTCCAAATGCAAAGACTGGTATCCCTTTTATCTGCCTATCTATCTCCTGGGACCATTTCTTGATTTCTTCATGCATCTGGGAGTTTCTTCCAATAAAGATGCCTGAAAACTCATTCTTCTTTCTCCCAGGATGATTCTTGTTGTGCTCCTTCCAGTTCTTTGTTATCCTTTCTTATATTCTGGCTTAATTTCAAAGGCAACCAACAAGGTGACCTCATATCACCAAGGATAAAATAGCTTTTGTAATGTTCAAGCTAGCAGAGGTACCTGGAGACATAGAGGCAAAAAATATATTCAAGACAAAATGTTTTAATGAAAATAATCCTGATATATATTTTATCATGATTCTAAGGATTCAGAATTATGAACGTCTTTCTTGCATCTACTAGTTTCATGTGATAAGTAATCTTGGCATAGACCTAGGTAAGGTTATATAGAAGACCAGCAGATGCCCATGCTGCAAGTCTCCTCTCTTCATGACACTGATATTGTTTAATGGAAGGGCAAAGTGCTTTACCACTTGACATTCATGTTACTGCAGGAGTTGTCTGAATGAAGCTGAATGCAATATAAGACTGCTTTTGCCTCTTCATCACAGCAAGTTACCCTGCCATTCTGGTAGAAGGTTTGAATTCAGTTTTCCTTCCCCTAAACTCTTAGAAAGAGTAGAGATCTAGTTTATCCTTATATTTACTTGTCGCTAGAGGGGAAGAAGAGATAGATTCATGCTTTTCCCAAGGGTATTAGTGCAAAGTGAAACATAAACAGCTTCATCGAAGATTTAAACTTTGGTTGCTAAGTCTATTTCCTTATGCTAATAATCTTTATGCTTCTGCACCTCAAAATATCACATAAATATATGACATGGCAAAAAGAGCATCTTGCATAGTGTAATAATTAAGGATCCAGGCTAGTCATCCATTAACAGTTATTTTGATACACAGTAGTAAAAGAAAGTAAAGTTGGCAACCGTAGTTGAGGGCAACCAGAAGGCTGCCTTTTCAATAGCTACTTCACCAAGGTGTAGGGGAGGGCGCTACTCCTTTCCCTGGATTGCTCCACTTTACCCTTGATACCTACCTTATATCACTGAGTGTTAAGCAAGGAGGTATCAAGTACCATTTTTATAGTCTTTGGTATGACTCGACCTGGGATTGAACCCAGGTCTCCCAGACCATTGGCGAACACTCTACCCACTAGACTTGGGCATGAATATACAGGAAAACTAAAAGAGAGAGAAACTGAACCCCTATTTGTAGCAACTGAGAATAATACCCTCAGAACTAATTATAAAAGATGTGAATAGATAAGACTCAAGACAATAGTAAGTTTAGACCATGTAGAGAAAGAGGCAAAAGAGTAAATCTCCATAATAAGTGAATACATGAAACTGAGACATGAGTACAAGTCAAGGCATGATTGGGCATGAAAGCTGACCACTAGGAATTGTGCAAGCAACTAAACCTTGATCATACAGATAAATGGTATATACACAAACCAGAATCTATCATATAAAATAAGACATACAAAATTATCCAGGACTTTGAAATAAAACTAGTCATTCGGTCCTATTCAGAAGACCAAATCTAATTTTAATTCATGAAATTTTAGTTAAGGAAAAAAAAATAATTTTTTTGAGTTGTAGATTTCACCATTCCAGTAGATCAGAGAGTGAAAGTAAAGAAAAGAAAAAAACTGGATGAATACCTGAACAAAGTGATATCAATCATTGTTGGAGCACATAGAATAATACTGAACAACCTGGAAAAGAGACTGAGGGAATTAAAAATGCAAAGCATTGCTAAGATCATCTAGAATTCTGAAAAGAGCCCAGAAGAACTGTGGAGCCTTGTTGTGATCAGGACTTCAGTAAAAACCACAAATTTCTACTAGTGTTAAAAAATCACAAAGACTAAAATAATATTAAAAACAGAAAAGAGTCGGAGATAGACTTTAGATGTGAACATGAAATAAGCTTTCAAATAATGATCTCATCATTATCAATCTTGTAAGCCCAGGTGGGATTTTAGAGGCACTGCTGATGACTCTCTGACAATCACCTGCCAACTATATTGGCTGCGCACTGTATTCTGTGACTTGGTGAAAGACAGGCCTATCCATTACCGGATATTATCTTCCCACCTCTTCTGTCTGTCCTTTTTTCCTCCTGGCACTCTGCCTTGCAGGAAGGTTTTTGCCAGGCCTGATGATCTTGTCACATGTTCATACCACATATCAGTTTTCTTTTCTTCATAATGCTAAACAAGCTGTCATGTGACCCAAAGGCTTGAATTATTCTTTTTCTGATTTCTGTATAAGATGTTCAAAACCCTTTGGTAGCATCTCATCAAGAGACCTTCACTATATCCCTTGAGGCCAGTAATCAGGGTCTAGGATTTACAAAGTGTACAGGGAGATTTCAATTGTATCAATTGTGCACATGAATTTGATTCTTGATGTCTGAGATATGTTTTTGTCTTGCTATGTGAATTTCAGTTTTGTTAATATTGCTGTTGACTGCACATTTCTGATCCAAACAGCACTATGGTCAATAAAAATGGAAAATATATTTGATACATGCTAATATTGTAATCATTAGAATGAAATAATTTTAAAAGTAAATCTCAAAACATCTTCCAGATGAAATTTACAGTACATGTTTTTTTTCTTTGTTCATTAAACATTGTTTATGACCTGAACATCATCTACTTATCCCTCAGAAAATATTATTGATGCAGACTATACAGATGATCTAGTGCTTCTAGCAAATAGAAAATCTCTGCTGCATAGCTTAGAACATGCAGCAAGAGGCATTGGTCTCTATGTGAATTCAGATAAAACAGAGTTCATGTGTTTTAATCAAGATGTTCTTATCAAATGGCAAGCCTATGAAATGAGTAAACCAGTACATCTAACTTGGTAGTAATATTCATCTACTGAAAGCAATGTCAATCCATACATAAAGCATGAATAATGATGACAGAATTAAAAGTAAACACAAAGAGAACAGGAAAAACAATATCAATTGATTATTTGCTTGCTTCCAAAAAAACTGGGAATATTCATTTTCTAATTCATTTAAAAAAAAATAATCAGAGCACTAAATGCACAAGTGTTTATTGGTTGAAAAACATAGTGTATAAAACATGAAAAAAAACATAAAATCTTGGACCCTTCAATTTTTTTTATTTCCTTTAACATTAGAATCACATTACTTGTAAAGTTTAAAATATTTTACCAAAAATAGGTTGTTTTTTTTTTGTTTGGTTAAATTATACCCAGGATAACCAGATTCACATGTGTTTATGAATGTAGTCATACATTCATAAACACATATGAATCTGTTTTTTTTCTCAAGAAGATATGATGCTAGTAATATTATCCATCATGCATACATGCTTATGTATATATATATATATATATATATATATATATAAGCATGTATGCATGATGCATATATATATGTGTGTGTGTGTTGGTTACTATTGGGAAAGATATGAATCCCAGCCGACTACAGGTTAAATAGTACCACTGCTGTTCTTATACAGGGATGGCTTTGACATTAAATGACTAAAGTATATATATATATATATAGTGATTGAAGACTTGCAAATTAGAAAAATTTTTGCATAAAAAGAGGGTTCAGTTATATCATTGCTGAACCAGTTTAAAACCTATAAATATTATTATATAAATATTATTATATAAATATCATTATAGCTGAACAGGTATAAATAGTAGAAATATGGACATAATAGTTCTGTTACTTTAAGTTTCATGTGTTTCACACAATCTTCAGACAGAAATGTGAAAAAAATGTCAAATTGTGCTTGTAAGGTATAGTCACATGACATTTATTCAAAAAATATATAAGAAAATAAAATAAAGTGTTGATGTGTGGCATTCAAACAAAAACAAAATTTCCTGACATTTTAAAAAGAGGAAAATAAATTTTGGGATCTATCAGGAGTAAATTGTTAACATGTCTACATTTAGATATTAATTTGCTTTTTTGGTTCAGCTATATATATATATATATATATATATATATATATATATATATATATATATATATATATATATATATATAGTGTAATACTACTCATGGTGAAAATTGTGGTATTTGCACACTTAAAGGTTGTTCACTAAGAATATTGCTTTAAATTTGTGAAATTCTGGCCTGAAAGAATTAAGTCATAAAAGTTTGAAAAGGTGCAACTAAGAATTAAATCTAATGTTTTTGTCAATGAATTTCATAATCTTTTTCTCAATATTGGATTATTCCATAATATTTTCCTTTGAATGGCATGGGAAAAAATTATACTATTAATTTAAATGATTTCATCTAGTTGGTTTAAGAAATATTTTATGAAGTCAGAATATTCTGCTGCAAAATAAAAAATGTTTTGCATTCATTTTATTTTCTAATAGGAATTAGAAAATGTAAAGGAGAGATATCCTTAACACTCAAACATCTTCCCAGATGGATTTAAACTGAAGAAAATAATAGGATGTGCTGCAGCACATAAAGGGAAAATATTTGAAAAACATCTCCAATATTCAGTCCACAATCAACATGGCTGTTGACCCCATCTCAGAATCAAGGAATAATAAATTCATTATTTTTTCTGATTCACTATTAGTATTGGAATAATTAAAAAATAGGAAATTTGATAATCCATTAATGATAAAAATTCTATTCAAATTAGAAACCTTATCACATGATAATGATATGCAGATATGCTTGGTCCCAAGTTATACTGGAATCAGCAGAAACGATCAAGCAGATGAAGCAGCCAGGTCTACCCTAAACATAACCACTGAAAAAAATTTAGAATACCATATACAGACTTTAAAATGAAGATAAATGAATACATACTACAACAAAGATGACAACGCTGGAACAGCAATAAGCAAAATAAATTGCTAGAAATTAAACACACATTGGGGGGATGGAAACAAAGCTACAGAAAAAACCGAAAAGAGGAAGTCATATTGTCCAGACTTTATATAGGTCATACAAGGACAACACATTCTTTCTTACTTAAAACAAAGCAGCAACTAACTTGTCATGCATGCCAGACTGAATACACTGTAAAACACATTCTCATTGAATGTACCAGCCTGACCCATATAAGAGAAACCATTTATAGTGTAAATGACATGAAGGTCTTGGGATTTTACACATTGGGAATAAAACGAAATCAATATACTGTAGCACAAGACATGACAAGAAAAAAGGAACAAGACAACAATTTGGTTGAGAAAAAGGGTTTATATTTAGATAAAGAGATAAAGAAAAGAAGAATAATTGTAAAAAGAGGTGTTTTCTGCAGACTTAACTATAGCATTTGTCTTGGTAATAGTTCTTTCAGTTCCATGTAGTTTTGATGGCTGGTCCATATAAATTCAAAGGCTTAAAGAAGGAGAATTTTGGGTCCCCACATGCATAGAGTTTTTCATTGGATGACCTTCCTCGTATGTAGCACCACATGGACTTGTAGCCTATTTTGTTAGCAGTCAAGATTCCATGTTACATCGCTGGTGTCAAAAGGGAAAAAGGGATGTTAGTTTGAAGAACACATGCACATGTGGTGGTATAGCAGATGCGCTGATAGTGGCTCGTGATTGGTTGTTTTTCAGCCAATCACAGGGCATGTAAAAAGTGACTTCATAAATAATTTCTAATAAAGGAGCTGTTCCAAAAAATTGAAATGAATACTGTAATGTAATTTCTAAAAGCAGTGAATTTATACTGAAAATATAAAGGGATTTTCAACAAAACTAAATTTCTTCTACAAACTGTTTCTGTAAAAGAAATACTTCAACAACATCCAATCCTTTCCACAAGCTGTTTCTCCCCCCCCCCAAAAAAAACCTTTTTACAACAAGACAATTCTCTGCAAATAAACTTTCAATGAAACCAGATTCTTTCTACAAACTGTTTCCCTACTAATAAATTCCACTATAACAGATCTTTCTGTTTCCTCCCTTTTTTAACTTGATTCAACATTAAATGACTGAGGAGGTTGATATACTGTAAAACAAACAAACCAACAAAAGCAAAAAACATTTTATAAGTTATTAATTGATTTATGGCTAAATCAAAAAATCAAGGCATACTTCTTCTAAAGGTGCTAATTTCATAATTTTTCCAGAGTAGTAATATGTAAAAGAGCAAGACAATTAAATGGTTATTAAAAAAGGTGGAACACATTAATTGTGGAATAAAGCAGTTTATTTTGAAATTTAGTGAACCAGACTGTGCTTTGCAAATAAGATGATTTTATGATAGTTTTAGGCCTCTTAAGCCAAAGTTATCTTGTACCTGAGATACTAATAATTGGGGCTTAGAACCCATTCACACTTTTATCCATGGTACAGCCATCTTTGTTTAAAGCCATTCAATCATTCCATTAACAGAATAGTTGACATATTAAGTCTTTTTGTTTGCAGTTTGTAATGTCTCTTTAGGCTCAAAATATCAGTGTTTAGGGGAAATGTGCTCAGCCCAAAATATCAGGCTTATAGATTCAAAACATTTAAAGGATATTTGAAAAAAAAATAGAAGTACCTACTTCTTGACCAAGTATATGTGTATGTTCATGTTTGTGTCTGTTTTACACACACACACACACACACACACACACACACACACATGGATAATTAAGCCAGTAACCATGGCTAGACATGTAATTATTAGCTGAACATTTTATCCAGAATTTTCACTGTATAGTATTCAATCAATGTGATTTTCATTGTATAATGTTCAAAATACGAATTATTCACTATATAATGTTCAATTTATGTGATTACTAATCACCACTGAATTAGGTGCATTGACAAGCATGAAAAGAAATATTTGTTGAGTTAAATAATTTTTAGCATTGTGCAGCAGATATATTGAGGTAAATGTGTCTCTATGTACCTGTATCTACATCTCCATACACACTTATATAAACATAGGAGTATAAATTTCTTTATCTAAGTATACATTCTATAGATATGATTAAAATTCTTTTTCTATCTATTTTTTCAGGGCAAGACTTAATCAGCTGGATGATGAGGAATTTGGATGTAGATGACCAAGGTAAGCAAATTTTACATTATTTTAAAATGTTATATATATAAGTAGCATTTCAGAATAAGCAGCCCTCTAAAATTTCATTGATTATTAGATAATTAAACTGTAATCATCTTTACAAATGTGAACAAGGCCTGAATACATATGAAACTTTAAAACTGACCTGTTAATGGGGGAGGACTATGAATGTCAAGTGGTGAAAACTATTCACCAGGCATTTGTTGTTTGAACCTGTCTATTTATATTTTTAAATGCCAATCCAAATTATGGTGAATCTTATAAGCCCACATATCTTATAAACAATCAAATATGGTCAATGATAATAACAATTGAAATATCCTTTGAATATAAATAATTATCCCAGGGGTGAATCTACTATGAAATTAATGAAGCTTAAATTTCTGAACCCCTAATCCCAGTGGGTCTCCAGAAGTAATTTTACTACATATTGCTTAAAAAGTTTGGGTTTACTGTATGAGAAAGGGTATTTAGAAAATAACATTAATAATATAGTCTAATTCAATCCAAAATAATAGTTAAAATAAAAAGATTATTAAAGTTGCAAACCTTTCCATTATAATTCAATTCAGGAACCCTAAAAATGTTAATCCACCTCTGATATTATCAGAAACTTTGATCAAAGGGATTCTACTTCCTTTATTTTAATAATTTTACGACCTGTATGTAATATGGGTAAGTATGACAACTTTATATTGATAGTTTATTGTTTCTGTTGTAAGAAAAACTATGGGTTTTCCTCTATAATATATAGGGTATTTTAGAAAAAAATAATATCATTTAAAATGTAAAGGGTGTTTCAGGAAAATTGATGTCATTTTTATTGGATTGGCTGAGGTCAGCAATGCTGGTTGAAGTCAGACTGGACCATTAGTAGTACGTATAGCATGATGTTTACTTGGCAACTGGACTCTGGATTAGTACAACTGTCATACTGCTATAGGTTGTCACTTATGTATCTTCTATATGGCCATGTTTGCATAGCATGTGTGTGTGTGTGTGTGTGTGTGTGTGTGTGTGTGTGTGTGTGTGTGTGTGTGTGTGTGTGTGCAAATATGCATATTCATAAGTCGACAGAGTTACTTTATCAAAACATTCCCAAATAATATTCTTCCACAACCATAAAATTTTGTAACCTAAGAACTTGATCCATTCTCACTCAAATGATCTCAAATTTTAACAGCAAGTGTAGAAACAACTCAAAATATTGTTCAATGTTTTTTTTTTTCCCTGGTATTAAAGTGCCATTCTCTGAAAATGAAAAGGTGTTTAAACATTAAAGATAGAATTTTGAATTGTTTCTTCATATGCTGTTAAAATTTGAATGAGAATTGATCAATTTGTTACATTATGAAATGATATCAATTTTTCTGAAACACCCTGTATAAATTTATCCAACTTCCCATCAAGTTAGATTTGACATGAAGTCATTGCATAGTGTAAGTGACGGGGGAGGCATGCACAAATCAAGACTCTTCTGTGGCCATTTACAAAAAATGCTTGGTTTCCTTGATATTCCCTTTTGGGGTTGCCTCTAGTGCCAGCAATTAACTCAGCCTTCAAATTTCTTTAAACCCACTGTATATTGTAAGCTATCTATCTATCTATCTATCTATCTATCTATCTATCTATCTATCTATCTATCTATCTCCTCTGCGCCTGCAGGATATGACACAAGGTCAATTTTTTAGTAGAACTTAACAGGTTTGAATTCAAAATTTTTCTTCTAAATGAGTTGTCATAGTAAGTTTAAAAAGCTTAGACTGTCCTAATATTTATCATAGCTTGAGGAAGAATTGTTGGATTCATACCTTTCCCAAGAGTATTAGAGCTTTGTGAAATGCAAACAGTCTCATCCTGTATTTATATATCCATGTATAAACACTATAGGAACTACCTACCTACATTAATCCTTGATATTTAGTATTTTTGGTGGAAAGGGAAGGATAGATTAAGCTAAGAAAAACTTAACTCCCCTACGCCTAACCCACACATGTATGCATTTACCCAAATCCTCTGTCCAAAGCAGGATGTGATACAAGGTCAATTTTTTAAACAGAATATAACTATCTTTGATTCAGAGTTTTCCTTCTCATTGATGGGTTGGGATAACAAAGCCAAAGGGTCCAGTCAGTCCTATTTACCCATAGCTGTGGGGAGAAAAGTTGCATTCATACCTTAATAAAATTTAAGAATACATTATTTGTGCGTGAAAAATGTTGCTTGAGCAATAATAGATGTTTTTATTAAACTAACAGGAGAAAAGAAAATATATGCAAAGAAAGACTCATAACCATTTGTAAATTCTTTCTCTTCTTCCATATCCCAAGTCAGTGAGCTTCAGCAGTGTCATCCTGGCAAGATGTGGCTGAGCATTGTTACAAAGTAAAATCATCATCAAACTTGAACTCATGCAAAAAAAGTAATTGCATCATTTTTATGCACATGATTAAGAGCTTCAAAATCAAATTCTAAAGAAGTGAAAGATGATGAATAAAGAAATGTGAATTTTTATTCAACAACTATTAAAATAATATATTAGAATAGAATTTAAAGAGTTTATTCTTGCATTGGACAGTATTTCTTAACAACCTAATATATATACATATGCAATTATATATATATATATATATATATATATATATATATAAATATTTGTGTGTGTGTGTGTGTATATATATGCATATATATGAATATATATACATATATATATAATATATATATAATATATATGCATATATATATAATATATATATATATAATATATATGCATATATATAATATATATATAATATATATGCATATATATAATATATATAATATATATACATATATATATAATAAATATATATATATATATAATATATATATATATATATATATATATATATATATATATATATATATATATATAACAAAGAAAGAATGTCTAATTAAACTTTTTATCAAGTTTTGCTTGTTTTGTATAAGAGAACATTTGCATAAAGATTTTGGAAGTATAAATACTCTCCATAGTCTTTATGTCCAGGTTCAAATACTTCTGATAATATCTGTGCAAGAAGAAGAATTAGACATGGATGTCATTATCTTCAGTAGATCACTTCTCAGGTGCTAAGGTTTGAATTAAAGATCATTGAATCAAGGAAATCAATTGGATTAATTGTTTGCATGATTCAAGAGTTCTTACACACTTTTAATTTTTATATCTATCTTGTAAAAAAAAAAAAAAGTAGAAAATATGTAGCAGTTCATAAATAAGTCCCTTACAACTGTAACAGTACTGATCTGCATCCTGTCAAAACTAGAAGCCACAACTCAGGTTCCAAAAGGAAAAAGAAACAAAAGGAATCCAGTAATATAATCATAAAGCCATCTTTATTGAAAATTTCTCTTTGAAACAATCCTGGAGGCAGGGTGTGTTACATAAGTCGACCAGACCCTAATTTTAAAGATATGGACAGCAGATGAACTTTGGTGCTTGTCAGTTTCTTACCTCATTCTGTGTCTAACTGTGACTCACTCCTAACATTGCAAGTGATTTTCCTTAACCCATTCTGGACCTTTAGCTTAGTCTAGTGACCCTGTTCTAACTGCCCATTACTGTTCTAGTGTTGAACTCCACCCTAAATGTATGTAGTTTTGATTTCTAGATAAGAAAACCACTTTTCAAGCTTCAATCATCCTGCAATAAAAGAAAAAGAAAATGAAATTCTTTTCTGCTAACCTCTGATCATACCAGAGCCAAAGACTTCAGTTTATTGTAGATATTAAAAAGAAATAACCCTTTCATTTCTATCAAGAAATTCTTCCCTTTCGATTTTATTATCTTTTAGAATTTGCCAAACTCCCTAAATCATTTAGTTCCCCATTGATACTATTATACACACACATAAATATACATGCACAATGCACAATGCACAATGCCTATGCATACATACTCATATAGATATGTGCTCCCACATACATATATATACTATACTTTTACACTGACCCACTTGGGCAGATACACTTGCATTTAAATGAAAATGCATATTATTGTGCCTAAACATTTTCAACTAGGGAGAAAACAGTTTATAATGTCACATATATTTATGCAATTTTATTTTTGGTTTTAGTTTTGCTGCAATGGAGCTTGGTAAAGAATAATATCCAACAGTATTCATTTTGATTGCTTAATGTTCCTTAAGAAATAATAAAATATTGGCCTCTTTGGTTCAGAAGAAAATTGAACTTTTCATTAAGAAATTTGTAGGGGTTTTCTTATTTGTGGTAATATAGTATATGCACTGATATATATTATAGAATATTGTGTCAAACCAAATTCTTCCTTCCCCATTGGTGAGAACAGCTACGGTGAAGGAAAGGGAAGAGCAGTTTAAGTGACAATAGCCTTTTGAAAGAAATGCCAGAAAAATGGTGCATTTCAGGTTCTATACAAAAGAACAGATCATTATGGCAAAATACGGGACAGATTACTCTAAAAAAAAAAGAATGAGTGTAAGATCCAGTTTAAGCAAATGGCTGAACTTTGTTGGGTTCTGTTTCTGTCTTTTTTCCGTACCACATTTTCTTTTTGACACTTTACCTGTGTTGATGTTGTTTGTTGTGTTTGCATTACTTCTAAATACCTGCTGCTTTTGAACTGGCAGATAGAAGTCACCTAGTTATTGAATAAAGACTGAGATGTTTCCTTCCTTCTTGTTCGAAAGCATTTTTATCTGGTCTCTGTTTTATTGTTATTGCTTGACATTGATTCTTTTTTCACTACCCTTTTTTGTCATAAAATTTGGCTCCAATTATAGTGAAATCCTAAACAAAACTATTTGTGCTTAACTTTGTGCTAATTCCCTTGAAAAAGGCATGAATCCATCAGTTCCTCCCCCAGTTATTGAAAAATAATAAGACAAACTGGGTTTTTTTAGCCTTGGTTTGACAACATGTCTAGGAGAAAGAAAATTCTGAATTCAAACCAACTTTTCTGTTTTAAAAATTGACTTTATATTACATCCTGTCAGTGGTAGAGGGGTTGGATAAATACATACTATAGTCAGTGCCTGGCTTTGAAAATTTGTGAGTAGTATTATTTTTTAAACAGTTTAGTGGCAGAATGGTTTGTAACAATACACACACAAACACATATGCAAAAAAATGAAGAAATATGTTGTGCCTTAAATATATTAATAAAATGTGAATTAATTTTTTTCTTTTGTAGCCTAAAAATCAATTTTCTTTTATCTAATTTGTTTATTTTTTGAATTCCAGCCGAAGCATTACATTTGGCTCATCTAATGTCTGCCCATGGTTATCTTTTTCCAATAGATGACCATGTATTAACGGTAAAAAATGATAACACATATTACCGTTTCCAAGTAAGTAATAGTTGACCTTTATATTTGTACTTGTTATTTTTATGATCTTTTTTGTTTTACAATTTTTTCTATTGTTTCAGTTGACAGTTTTTTTGCTGGAACTGTGTTTCCTTTCAATTACGTTGGTCCAACCACTTGCTGGAGTCTGAGAGAGCTGTCTTTTAATTGTGGACTGATTTGCATATCTAGGCTTTTGTTGGTATTTGTTTTAGGAATGCAAATGACAAGATCATTCCATAGTATTTTTCTCTAAATTGAGTTATTCAATAATATCTTCTGTGTGAGCTTGGAAGAAAATATAACATTAATTTACATTATGAAACAACCATCAAGCCGCGTTTTGTTGGTTTTGGTCGTTCATCTAGTGGCGTAGACCCCATTGTTTCTTCTCACACACAGTTGTGTGCACATTTCACAAGTTGTACAAAAATAAAAATAAAAACAAAACAACAGAGGGTGGAAGGAAGAAAAAGACAAACACAGATTCACAACTTCAAAATGCAGGAAGGTGAAGTTGGCACTTTTTGACATTCTCAGTGTGTATGTATGGCTATCACGAGAACTCAGCAAAAATCCTACACAGCTACCAAAGATGCTGGCTCATCAGGTCATTGTCATTGTCTTCATTGTCTTCATTCTTGACTCCATAATGCCCTCCAACTGCTCTGGACCCATGTCTGATCAGCTCTGTGTCTTGGGCTTGAATCTCTGATTCTCTGCTCTATAGTTTCACTTTTAACTGACCAACATCCTTTGTTCTTCTCTTCCAGTCTCACAGGTTTTCACAGGCATAGCTCTTTGTGTAGTCTTCATACCAAAATAGACTAAAGAAGGTCTTCTAAACAATCCAGTGCCACTTCAAAGATGCTGGAGATAATTCTGGTGACCACCCTAAACACACAGTGACCCACACACATACATCGATATAAATATATATATATATATATATATATATATATATATATATATATATATATATATATATATATATATATATATATATATATATATATTCACACACACATTAATGCTCATTATCGTGCCACAACATAACATTGAAAGGTACATTTTATGAATTATGAATGTTCATCAAGTAAAGAAAAAATATTTTCCATTGAAATTGTTATTAGTTTATTTACTGTGAAAAAAACCCAAGATGAACATCCTCAAAGTGTGCTAATTCCATAATTTTTGCCAGTGGTAAAAATGAATACAAAAAGAACTCGTCAAGATATGTTTCTACTTGTGAGAGAAATTGATATATTTTAACATAAATTTGAATATGTGGTGTTATTACAAGACAAGAGTGGACACAAGTTGCAATTAATCTTTCAACATTGAACGGACATACAATGTGTATACTCCCTTATTTTTATCCAATAAGTTTTGACAATTTCATCATAAAAGATTGCACTATATAAATGGTAAGGAATCTTTTTAAACTCCACATAGAAATTTATTATCTAATAAGCTCCCATTCATTAACTTTTGAGTCCATTTACAATAAAATCCAAAGTTTAAACTTTTTAGATAATAACTTACTCCAAATTTAATCAATATACAGGGTGTTTCAGAAAAATTGATAATTTGTGATATAACTTGAGAAATTCTTGTTCAAATGATCTCAAATTTTAACAGAATGTGTAGAATCAACTCAAAATTCCATGTTTAATGTTTTTTCTTTTCAAGTATAGAAATGCCAATCACTGGAACAGAAATGGTGTTTCAACATTAAACATAGAATTTAGAGTTGTTTATTCATATGCCATTAAAATTTGAGATTATTTGAAAGAGAATTGGTTTAGTATTTAGATTATGAAATGATATTAATTTTTCTAAAACACCCTGAACACCTTAATTGATAAACTTTAGAAACACCCTCTGTGTTACTTTAAACAAATAAAAACTTTTCTAACCTTTCATTAATATTTTTTAAATTCCTTTTCCAAGAAACTATTGCAATATCAACTTCTAAAGTGCAAATTTGAAATTTTGTTTGGTCTTTTGACAAAGTCATGGAAGTCTGCATTTGATGGTTTTGAATGCTAAATACGTTATAATAAAAAAAACAAAAAAATGAATTCAAATGTCAATGTTCAGCTTTATATAAACATAGAAATAATTTGTATGAAGAGTATATTTTGAAAGAATTAAAGAGATTAATTAAAGAACAAAAACTGGACATTGGCCGAATGAGTAGAGTGTTCGCCAATGGTTCAGGAGACCGGGGTTCAATCTCAGGTCATGTCATACCAAAGACTAAAAAAAATGGTACTTGATACCACCTTGTTTAGCACTCAGCACTATAAGGTAAGGATCAAGGGTAAAGTGGAGCAATCCAGGGAATGGAGTAGCGCCCTCCCCTACATTTGATGTAGTAGCTATTGAAAAGGGAGCCTTTGGGTCACCCTCAACTAAGGTCGCCAACTTTACTTACTATATATATATATATATATATATAATGATGAACAAGATAGATAAGACAAATAGGAATATTTCTTTTATGTTATATCTTTTTTGATTATTCTCAACTAGTTTAAACCTTAGGTCATCTGTAGGAGAAAAATTTTTACATAAAAAGTTTTTTAGAAAGTTTTTAAAGTAATTAATATGCTATGAGAGAAACAATGAAAAATGCACAAGTGATGAAGTATATTCACCCGTTTAATGAAAATTATATATATATATATATATATATATATATATTGTAGAAGTTTATGGTTCTTACTAGCTCACTAGGTGAATTAATGGATTCATTTACACATTCATTCAACAGAGTGAAAAGTTTTCAAAAAAGACCTATTAATGTGGTTAATTTTTGTTTGAAGGGGGATTTTGTTTGTGTGTATGTGTGTGCCTAAGTTTGTGTGCTTTTGAATGTTAGTATATCTGTGTATGTGCTGTCGCTTGTACATACATATATACATATATTTGCACATACAGAGGCATGCATCTGTCATTGGGATGGGGTGAGACAAAAGAAGAAAATGTGAGAAAGGAAGAGTGGTTGAGGAGGGGGTGGGCAAAGAATTGTTACAATCAGAATGATTTCTTTTTCTCTTAATCCTACCTAACTTTCTGATATCTTATTTGATGTGAATATGAAATGTCTGTTCTATGGTGGATTTTATTGAGTGATGATGATGATGATGATGATTAAAATTAAAATCATCATCACATTACTTTTTTTTTAATAAAGTTTTCTTTTTATTATGATAATGATTGTGTTGACAAGAGTTATGTGGTGTAGTATTTATAGGCAGGTAATAAAAATGATGTTAAGTTTTAGGTAGCTTTTAGAATAATAATTATTATAATAATAAAGCCGGATACAAACTTAGTAGATCGCAGGAAAAAATCAATCATTTAATGTACATGGATGACATCAAACTATTTGCGAAAAATGAAAAATAACTGGAAACTCTAATACACACAGTTAGAATATACAGTCAGGACATAGGAATGGAATTTTGCATAGAAAAATGTGCAGTGCTTGTAATGAAAAGTGGCAAATGACATCTAACTAATGGAATGGAACTACCAAATCAAGACAAGATTAGAATGCTCACAGAAAACGAAACCTACAAATACTTGGGCATCTTGGAGGCTGACACCATCAAACAAGTGGAAATGAAAAACAAAATTCAAAAAGAATATATCAGGAGAACTAGAAAACTACTTGAGACAAAACTCTATAGCCGAAACCTTATCAAAGGAATAAATACCTGGGCTGTACCACTCATTAGATATTCCGGACCCTTTCTCAAGTGGAACAGACGAACTTAAACAAATTGACCAAAGAACAAGAAAACTAATGACAATGTATAAGGCATTACATCCCAGAGATGACGTTGACAGACTATTCTTCAAGAAAAGAGGGAGGAAGAGGACTTGCCAGCATTGAAGACCGCATTGATGCATCGATACAACGACTTGAAAACTATATACAAAAACACGACGGAGGACTCATAACAGCTGTCGGAAATGATACTGATAACATGATGGACAACAAAAATGACAGGTGATCCACTGGGAGATGTGCAAAAAATTTAAATATGACCATATCAACAAATGGTATATGCACAACCCAGCACCTGTCCTAGAAAATAACACACATAAACTCCTATGGGACTTTGACACATGGATCACCTAATCTCGGCCAGAAGACCAGACCTTATAATAATCAACAAAAAAGAAGAGAACTTGCAAAATTGTTGACTTTGCTGTCCCGCCTGTCCACAGAATAAAACTGAAAGAATGTGAAAAGAAGGATAATTACCTCGACCTTGCTTGGGAATTGAAAAAACTATGGAACATGCAGGTGAATATTATACCAATTGTAATTGGTGTATTTGGAACAGTAACTAAAGGTTTACTAAAGGGACAGGAGGACTTGGATGTTGGCAGCCAAGTGGAGACCATCCAAACTACTGCATTATTGAGAACAGCCAGAATACTGAGAAGAGTCCCGGAGACTTGAGGAGACTTATTGTCACTCAAACTCCAGTGAAAGACCATCAGCTAACGCTGATGTGAAAAACTCTAATGAATAAATGATAATAAATGTTATAATTATGATCATAATGGTCTCTGACAATATTGGTGGGTACTCACAATGTAATAATGTGGAAAAAATAGTGCTTATAATTATTGAAAATACTAAAAATATTACTTAGATTTACTGGCAATACTTGTGGGTGATCATAATGTGATAATATGGAAAAAAATTTACTTATGGTTGTTGGTTCTGTTGTATAATTAGTATGGTGTCGGTAATAGCTGATAAGAAAAGAGTTGGTGAAACTAGTGGGGTATGGTGAAAGGACAAGGGGGGGTTTTAGTGAGTGATGTGAACATAGATGGTGGAAATATATGTAATATAGAAGTAATAGTGGTGCTTAAAAAATAAGAAGGAGAATGAAATTTAGTTTATGTTTTATTATGTGCTTGGGTTTAATTGGGATAGAAGATGTTTGTTTTCATGTCTACATTTTGAGATTATAACAGATTTGTGGTTTAATAGTCTATATTGTGATGGGTGGGGGATTATCACAACTTTTTCATGTAGGCAAAGTAGGGATATTCTTGATATTTTATTGTAGGCGGGGACTGATTTTATAACTAAAGTCATGCTTTGAGTATATATATATATATATATGTATATATATATGTTTTTAAAAAACAAAATTATGATGTAAAATCTAAAAAGGGCATAGGCAGAGCAATATTCTGTGAATGTTAAATGTTAAAAGTTACAATTTTTTTACTAATGAAGTTTCTCAATATATATATATATATATATATATATATATATATATCTTTGCACAGAGCTAAATAAATAGAATAACCTTCATTTCATTCATTTTACAGCCTTTTTAATTTAGATTCATGAAACCTCAGTAATAGGAAAATTTTTAGGTTTTAACATTTTATATCTATCGATCTATCCCCCCCACTCAGTCTCTCTCTCTTTCTCTTTCTCTCTCCCTCTCTCTCTAAACATATATCTATATTGTCATCCACAGACTGCTTTGTTGTATCACAACTTTTTAGTGTGGCTAGACACGCAGGACGCTTTGAGCTGGGATCAAAACCCATCTAACTTTACACTAGACTTGGTATCTTACTGCTCAGTCATTTCGGTGACCTATGTCAGGTTGGGAATTATAATGCATTTTGTATTAGCTTTTATTTGTTTACATTTTATGTTATCGGATACCGGAGTGCTCAATTCATTAGAAGAGCTTTGCATTATGTTGGTGGCAGCTGTTAATTCCTTCATCAGAGTGCTAAACCCCCAGGGTGGGGGTGTGTATATTGTCATCTGCAGACAAACTGTTTCATTGTATCACAACTCTTCAGTGTGGCTAAACATGCAGGACGCTTTGGGCTGGGATTGAAACCCACCTAACTTTACGCTAGACTTGGTATCTTACTTCTCAGCCATTTCGACAACCTACATCAGCTCGGGAATCATAACGCATTTTGTATTAGCTTTTGTTTATATATATATATATATATAGAGAGAGAGAGAGAGAGCGACATCATCAGATAAATCTCCTGCATACACTATCTGGAAACTTACATGTAAGTCTGTGGCTGGTTTGAAATGTCATATGTGACACAGGCATAAGAACTGGAGAGAGCTGTTTGACCATCATATGTTGAAACTGATGAGAGATTCCATCATATATATATATAAAGTTGATAAGAAAAATAGGAATATTCTTTGTGCAAATTATCTTTTGATTGTTCTCAACTAGTTTTAACCTTAGATCATTATCTGCAGAAAAGTTTTTGTAAAAGTTTAAAAAATAGTGTTTTTTAAAAAGTTGTATGCCATAAAGTAAAGAAAATTGAAATGTTTATGGAGCATATCCATTCAATTATTTTTTGGCATCCAGCTGTCTTCAACTGACATTTATATGATCTCTGCTATAGTAGATACCTGGCACTGAGCTCCCCATTTTGAAGATATATGTTACGCATGATTTCTTTATTTAACAGCATATCAACCTTTGGAGGCTATTTAATGCCAAAGCCATCTTTGTAGGAGAATAGTTGTGATACTATTTAACTCATCACTTTGGGGTATGGGGGTTCATACCTTTCCTTAAAAGTATCAGTCTGAAAGTTAATGCAATAGCACAACTGGAGTTTGAACTTGGTTACTTCAATGCTGCAGTCCAGCACTTTAGCCATAACACCTCTGTTAAGCATGAATAGGGTGTATTTCAAATTAGCCATGACTTGCTTTGGTCAAGCATTTGTTTATTTAGGTGTTTATGTGTCAACATAAATCTGTCTATCCTATTTCAAATTTGCGTTTTGTGAATCATCAAGCTTATATATATATGGAGAGAGAGAGAGAGAGAGACAGACAGACAGACAGACAGACAGACAGACAGAGACAGAGAGAATTCATCAAAATATGTAACACCTTTATATGTAAAGTTTATAAATATATCTCTCAACTTTCTCAAATCTTGATCCTTAGTTAGGCAAAGCAGAATAGATAAGATTATCTTCATTTCATTCATATATATATATATATATATATATATATATAAAAAGAGAGAGATAGCGAGAGATAGAGGGATAAATCATCAAAACAGACAACACTTCTTATATATATATATATATATATATATATATATAAAGTCTGTCATATATATATATATATATATATATATATATATAAAATTGATAAGCATTTTTTGATTGCTTAACATTGTTCCAAACAAGATGGCAGCAGTTGTACAACTGAATGTCTATTCTGATTAATAACCCCAAAATGATGATGATGCAATATACCTCAGTTTATACATAATGACCAAGACATTGGTAAGCTGAGTGTGAAAAGCAGAGACTGATTGCTATACACTTGTCTCAAACAGATGAGTGACTTAAAAAAAATGGATGGCTGGAGAAACTCAGACAAAATTGTGATTGGATAAATGATCATATGTCAGGCAGGATAGCAATGAAGGACGTTGGATGAAAGAGATGGGAGGAAAAGAAAGAGATTGAAGACCAATAATTGGAGGCATGTTTGACTTTGTTCAGTTGACAGATTTTATTCAATAGGAACATAATTTGAGCCAATTCAAGATTGGCTGATGCAGACATTTACTCAGTTGACAGGAATATAATTTGATCTGTCTAATTCTTTTATTTCTCATGCTTGCTTTTAGGATCCTATTTTCCATCTATGTCAGTAGATTCTATTCTAACAATCTCCTCCACTACTCTCTCTCTTTTTCAAGCAATCTATTAAACTGTTCTTTATCTATCTATCTATCTATCTATCTATCTATCTCAGTCTTTTCAATTCTATTTATTTCAGTTTATTCAACTTTACCTATATTAATTTGTTTAATTCTACCTATCTCAATCTGTTTGATCCTATCTATCTATCTATCTATCTATCTATCTATCCTTATAGTTAGACAAACAAGCTTTGGAGAAGGAAAAACTCTGAATTTAAAACCACAGGTGTGGGGCTAGAGCTCCAACCTATAAAAACCTCCTTGATACTAAAACCATAGCTGCATCACTGATATAGTGAGACTGTTCCAAAAAGTGTCTACTGGTTTTCAACATTCAGTGATGAGACAAGAAGCTAGAAATTAATTCAAACCTTTTCTAAGTGTATTTGTGGAAAGTGAATATAATTTTAACCAGATCTGCTAATTCTGTTTTTGTACTGATAAAAGTTCAAAACATCTATAATTTGTTTATTTTAAATTGACTATAAATCACCAAATATCTTTTTTTTCTGTCTGTCTGCTATTGTATAACTTAGGAATGACAAAAACTACGACTACCAAATTTTCTGATGTTTCCAATGAGACACTGGAGCATATTTTCACTATATTAATTTTTGAAAATTCAGAAATTCTTATAAAAGTGTTCAATTTACTATGTAAGTATTATACTAAACTAAACCCTTACTAAAGATTAAGATTCAGTTTAGCAAACCAAATAGACGCAAAGTCTATTTGGTTTGCTAAACTGAATCTTAATCTTTTTGTTTAACAGTATAAAGTAGATATCTAGCTCAAAATACCTTTGCCAGAAACCATAGTTTTTGCTATGATTTATTTTCAGCAATAAAGTACTTTCATTTGTACTATGTATAAGCAATGGCTACCTAGCTATGGCTATAAACATAAATCATTTCATATACATTTATTAACTTTTAAGTCCTTACAAAAGCATATTTTAGTCTTTCTAGTTTAAAATTGTGTAGGAAAGATTTTAGCTTGTATGAGGGAGTTCTGAAAAGTTTTTGGACTGACAAGAGGAGAATTATCTAGAACTATGAAACATGTTATTGCTATAGATGGGTGGTTGAACTGAAAAACTGATTTTTTACAGTTTCATCATCACACCATGAAACCACATTGAAATTTTTTACGAAGCCAAAATTGTTCAGTTTAATACTATCTCTCCTGAGTGACCATATCCCAGGAAACACTGTTAAAAAAGACTTTCAGATTTTAATAAAATCAAATTTTATCAACATTTTTACTATTGTAAGAGGAAAAGATTGAACAAAATATGATAAAAACATTTAATTGACTTGTTCTAAGAAATAGATGTGAAATCTATTTGTTTACAAAAAAAAAAATGATGAAGAAGAAAAAAAAAAGGAAATACAGCAGATATGACATTTGGAAATCTTTCATATTATAGAATGTTTTCAAATAGAAAAAAAGGGAAATACGACATGGTGTCTGAAATCTATTGGTTTCAGTTTTTGAAAAAATATTTTTAGTTGTAAAATTAAGTTAACAACAAAATAGAAAATAGTTGATAGTTTCACTTTAATTTTAGATGTGATTTTGTTTAGAAAGGGTTTTTTTTTTCTTTTTAGCCATGTAAATATTTTAAAGATTGGACTAGAAATACATGAGAAATTGCAAGTTGAACTAAGTTGCAAATTTGACACTCCCAAAATCAAGTATCAACTATAAATGCTCTCATTACACAAGAAAATGAATGGCTTCCTTAGAAAGCAAAAATACTAAATCAAAAACCCAAAAACCGAAATGAAACCTGCAGTACCAAGAAACAAAAAAAAAAAAAAAAATGAAACCGATACCAAAACATAAATTGCCAAACTGCCCAACTCTAGTTATGGCACATATTCATCTTGATGTTCAATATACTTGGCATATAGTTTCTGAAGTTTCTTCATTTCTTCTAAAAAAGAAAAAGTCATTCTTCTTTTGTTTGGGCTGAGAACTTTTCAGCATCCCCTTGTAATGCTAATTTCTAAATTCTGACATCACTTGGTCAAAACACTGATTATGATTTTCTATTTTAGTTGTATTTAAATATCAAACTTCGGTCTGAGTAAACAAGTTGTTTATTTCCAAGAATGTTATTAAACTATTAGAGATTGGAGAAAAGAGAAAATAGGGTGGGAGTTTGGGAGGGTGAATAGGATTGAGGATTGGGGAGGAAGGAGAAAATTATCTGGATAAAAGGAAATCTTTGCCTCTACAGAATATTTTATGACTGCAATATTTTGGCATTTATATCTCCAGACTGAATTGAATTCTGGTAGAGGTCTTTTAGGAATTGTTTTTTGATGAGGCAACAAAAACAGACTATCAATACTTGATGGTATTGAAAATACTTCATTAATTTATGGTGAAAATTTATGAGGAAATGACTGAACTTTTTCTATTCTTTTTTTGAATTTTTTAGTTTGTCAAGTTCTAACACTTTATATAATCTACACATTAAAAAAAATCTCACATGAAGTAATGACAAAAAAGAATATATATATATATATATATATATATATATAGAGAGAGAGAGAGAGAGAAGTAATAAAACAAATAAAGATATTTATTTGTAGTTATTTATTTTTAATTGTTCTTAACTAATTTTGTCTTTAAGGTCTCTATGAAGTTTTCGAGAAGAAAATGTATTTTGTAAAAGTTTTTAATGTTTTTTTTAGAAGAGTTGATATGCCACCAAAGAAGTGATATAAAATGGATTGGTAGCATAGCATATTCATTTGTTGAATGCAAATTATTTTGGCATATCCAAGTGTCTTGATATATATATATATATATAAGTTTGTTGTTGGTCTAATGAGAGAAAAATACAATTCTATAAATGAATAGGTCTGCAAATGAATTCAAATTTGGTATTTAGATTTTTATCATTTTACATACTTTAGCTATAAATGGCGAAGTTAATTTCAGGCAATTCATTTTATATCAAAGATTGTTTTGAGAGGTTGTTGTGATTTTGTTTAATTCCAGATTATAGGTCTGTAAGTGTCCTATTGGAATTAATTATCTGTGAAGGCCTCTGGTCTCAGTAAAGGTGTTTTTTTTGTGTTTATATAAGTATGTATTCTGTGTGTGTGTGTGTGTGTGTGTGTGTGTGTGTGTGTGTGTGTGTGTGTGTGTGTGTGTGTGTGTGTGTGCACAGATTCACATTCTAGAACTAAACAAAATCATAACAACCAATCAAAACAAACTTTGATATAAAAGAACAGTCTAAACTTAACTTAGCCATTTAAATCTCCTGAAGAAAACGTAAAGTCCAAAATGCATGTAGAGCACAAGTATATGAAATGAAGCCTAGATATCAAATTTGAAATCATTTGCAGATGTATTCATTTAGAATTTATATAACTCAAAAACAACTTGTCCCTTTTTCTGTTACAGTACTTAACATCAATTAATGTATCCATGTATATGTGTTAAAATCTTTAAATACTATTAAAATTGTTGATAAAAAGACATTAAAAAAAGAGTTTCATTCACAATTATAATTGTAGCACACTTCTTTGTATCACTGCCAGTTTCATGAGGTATTTTCTATCATCAAACATTTATTTGATTCCTTTCAGGATTCAAATTCACTTTCTATCTATATTTATATCTTCCAAGGACATTACATTTTGAAAGTGCTGCATGTAACTGTTGCACCTCCAACTTTATTGATAGAAGAGTGACAGGCAAGATGTAAATATTAAAAGAAAGTAAATTTTAGTTTTAAACTGAATCAAAATATCTGTTGATTGTGAATATTTTATGAATCATTTAATAAAGCAAAAATAATGTTAGTGTATGAAATACATATGTAATTCATTCTATATATGGTTTTAATGGGATTTTAAAGATAATATATATATATATATATATATATATATATATATATATATATATATATATATATATATATATATATATATCTTTGTACAGAACATATACACAATTAATACAATATCTACATAAAATCAAATTCTCTTAAGTAATTCATCCAATAGTTCCTAAAAATGCCTATTTAAATTCTTTTTCTTACCATATTTTCTGAAATCATCCAATTTAATCTTAGATTTTTTTTATGCTGTTACTGTTTTTGATCTGATTAAGCAATTAGCAACAAAAAATATTACTCTATTATAAAAGAATTTTAGTTGGTTAATAGACTTAGTTTTTGAAATCTGACTGGACTGTAAATTTCTAGTTTGAGAGGAAATATTGAAAAGATATTGATCCTCATAAGAAATTCTATTAATTATTCTGGAAGTTTCAATTAGATCATTTCTCATTTTTCTAGTAAATTATTAAAAGAAACCTATGGTAACTAGTAAATGTTTACCTTTTTAAAACGATTGTGAAGATACATTTTGGAGAGTATGATTGTTAAACTGCTTTCTGCAGAAAATTATTCCACAAAAGTGGACATACCATAAAATAGATTAACTAATCAATTTTCAAAGACATAACTATTGGTAAAAACATTAGTCATTCCTCAAGTTTTTGGTTGTACCTCTTCTTTTGTTATTGCTTTTTGATAGCACTTTTACTCTGGGACATTTACTAAGTAAAACTTTTCTCATTCCCCAATAATACTTGCATGGGAAAAATAAGGTCTAAAGAAATTTCAGCTTTGGGTTATTCTTGCAGCACTTTTAACCAAGATTAATAAGTTTTACTTACTAATTGCTTCAAAGTAAAAGAATATTGATGATGACAATTTGGAGAAAGAGAAACTATAAAATGTTTCCTTTAAGTGAGAAGGTGAAAGTTTTCAATGAAAGAAAATGCTTTGCTGGGGTTACTAAGACTGATAATTAGGGTGCATCTTCTATTCTATAATCCTAGTCAGGATGCCAAATTTGTAAATTAAACTTTATCAGAGGTACATTGGTAGAGAAAAAATATATATGCATTATAATTTTATAAGGTTTAAATTTAGATATAATGAGAAGAACTAGGAAGAATCTTTGCCTTGAAAAATAAATTTCATTAATTCATTATTTTATGACCATCATTAAAGGTTAATGTTTACAAAAGAAAACAATTTTGGCTTTATGAATCAAACCTACAAAGTAATGAGTTTGAATGAGAATAGGTGCACTAGGATAATTTCAGGATGCTTCTTTGTTTGGTTGGTTCTATGGCATGACTACAATTTTTCAGTTATTTTATGGTGGATTCAGTTTGACACTTACTCTCTCAGTATAAAAATGTATCTTCATAATCATTTTAAACAAGTAAACACTTATCTTAAACGTATATTTGATCCATAGGTGGGACCTTAACAGGTACTACTGCTCCAGGTTAGAGTGGACCTGGGAGTAATGGCAATGAAGGAGTGACTCTATACTCCTCAATAAACAGAGCCTGGATGCAGTTTAGTGCCATACTCAGGACCCTAATTTAAGCATGGGTAGTGATAGTATAACAAGCACAACTTTATACAATAAGGATCTGCCCAGCAACAGATCTTGTTTTTCCACATATAATCATTAGAACAATCCAGCCAGCTGTCCCCCTAAGTTGCCAAGCTGATAATCGTTTAGCATTTGCAATTCTTCAAACCAGAGTAGCGAGTACATTTTGGGTGGCTCTATAATTGGAAGGACTTAGAGTTATCCTTAAATTCAAAAATTAATTCTACTATACCAAGCAAAAATTATGGAATTAAAATTCTTAGAGAATGTTCTTTTATGTTTTTTATTCAGCAGTTAATAAACTAATAACAGATAAAATACAAAATAGTTTCATAAAACATTCCTTAAACCAACAGCATTAAATAATCTAAATTAATGGTAGAATATTTTTCTTAATTTTTTTTTTATTGATAATTCCTTTGTTTTTGCCACATTAGCATTGATTAAGGATTTTTTACACCGTAAATAAAGGGTTGGCCAACAAGAGTGGGTTGAAAAGTTCTTATAGGCTGAAAATGTCATATGATGATGTTATATCTGCTGTTGATTAATGAGATCTAAGAAGTATGTGGATGGTAAAAGGGATTATGTTGAAAAATAAACCTTATTTGGTCACATTTCATTAGAGTATTTTGGTTGGTTTTAGAAATTTTCAGCTGACCTACATCTATATGATATTTATTTTATACATGAGTATGAGAGGGCATGATTGATTAAAAAGTATTGAGACTGAAGCTTTAAATTTTTTGAGTTTTAAGATTAAAATGAAAAAGTGTCATGCAAAAGCAACTTATACAATAAAATGATGATGTCTAGATGTCTAGATTTCTGTCTAGATGTGTGTCAAACTGAGAAACTTATACAATAAAGTGATCATATGACATCTTGATCTCATCTTAATTAGTCAGTGCCAATCTAAAAAAAGAATTATGAAGCCAGTATTGATACTTTTTCGTGAACAATTTCTATATACTTTTTGAACTGTTTTTTACAAAACATAAGGTTGTACAAGTGCATCACCCTCTGTTCTTACTAAACTCAGTTCTGTGAGACATTTACTTGTTTCCTAAATTGAAAAATCATCTCAAGGGTAAAATTTGAAGAGGCAGAGTACTTCAAAAGAAATATGATAGCACAATTTCATATCATATCAAGAAATGCTTCAACTAACAAAAAAAAAACTTGCTGAAATAATTGATTGATTTCAATTGTACCTCAAATTGTGTAGGGTTATTTTATGCCTCCAGGTTAGGAATCACATTCAGTACACAGTAATATTTACATTTTTGTATATCTATTTCCAAAGAGATTTTTTTGAATGTTTCCATTGAATATAAATCATTTTTAAACAGACAGATTTTGAATACATCAAAGGAGTACTCCACACTCCCTAGAGCTTCTGAAGTGAAGCCTCACCACAGATGCAGTTTAGTGTTATACACTTGCCGCAATAAATGTGTTGAATGACAAAGGGACTATTTTGAAGAAAATTATTGTTTCATTCATTGTTCATTTCTCTCTTGGTAAATACAGCTTTAATCTCCACACTTTCTGGATATACCTCATGCTTTGCATGGATATGTATTCATACAACAGAGAAAAAAGATTTTATATGTAACATAATGTAAATATATACATATTAAAGAGGATGTTGTAAAATAGTAATTGATATGGAAAATGAAAGCAGCAAAAAAGTTTAAATTCTATCCCAGTTTGTTTGCAGTCATTATCCATTAATCAAGGTTTTAAACTGGAATTGGAATTTGTTCATCTCCTTCAACCTTGTCTTAAACAGGACATGGCAGAGATAAAACAAGCTTGTTCCCAAGGATTCCAACTCTGTAGCAGTATTTCCATCGATATCACAGTGCTTGAATCCCGTTAGTCAAAAGAACTATCAACAGCAGATATGATGTCATCATATGAACTTTTCAGCCCACTCATATATATATATATATATATATATATATATATATACATATATATATATATAAACACATCCACAAAATACACATAATGAGAATTACCATAAGACATTGTTAATAGATGCTGATTTTCATAATTAAATTTTAGACTTGTGATGTATCTTTAGAAAAATGCAAAAGAACTAAACTTTTTCTTTTACCTCAGACAGAGAAACCTCTCACCTCAGAATTCAAGTATGGATTCATTTATATTTGTTGTTTGTTGGTGTTTTATGGCATATCAACCCTTGTGCATTATTAAATTCCTGTTTACATATATATATATATATATATATATATATATATATATATATATATATATATATATTTGATTTGTTAGGGAATAATTTGTAGGTAACTTTATTTTTGAATGAGTTACAGTTCATTTGTTTGCACACAGTTAAATGGTTGCAAGTATTGCTATTTAACATTATTAATTCTATTTATCAAGTATTCTTATCTAATATATACAATTTTCACACAGCTGTATGGTTTCAAATAACTATTAATGATAATCCTTATTAAATGATTTATCAGTTCTGATTCATAGAGGGGGCCCAAATGGGTACTACCAATCTGGATCAGAGTGGACCTGAGAGTAATGGTAATGAATCCTTATGCTACATTACCCAAACTCCATTTCTGAAGCCTCACTATCAGATGCAGTTTAGTGTCATACCAAGGACACATTAAAAGGTGGGGGGGTGTCTTCCCCTCCAGCCTTGGTACAATTGGTGTATTCTACAGCACCAGCTAACAGGGCAAGGATTTATGTTAGAAAAAACTTATTGCTATTATTAATTATTATTTTTATAAATTCTATTTTTACTCCTATTTTTTTTTAGACCCCGTGTTTTTGGCCCTCTCGAAGTGGAGAACCTGAAAATACTGATTATGGTAAGTAGAACCTTCCTTATTTTACCATATCATAAGTAATTTAGTCCTTAAGTAATATCAAAATTGATCCCCACATAATGTTCATCAACTTAGCATGCCATCTGCTTATGATAGCATTAAATTCTAATAAATCTGTCATCAAAAATAACCATAACACAAACTAGGCTGGCCTAATGCTCCAGTATTTTTATAAAAGCTATTGTCACTTTTCTTGCTTGTTTCATTGTAATAATAACAGGGTTTGAAAATGTATAGCAGCTCATACCACCTGACTTCTGGTATTGCAGAGGTATAAAAGATGTTGTATTTCTTAAGCACGGTAGTTCTGCAAGATCTTGGTCAGTAGTAAGACCAACTTCGGACATAACACCCACAGCGTGAGACTTATAATATTTGTTGGACTGTACCACTTCAGTTAATAAATAATTAACTCTTTATTTCACTGTTTATCTCTTCCTTACCACAATACAACAGAAAATATGATTAAAACATTTTTTGAAAAGCACAGAAAAAAACCCAGAAAAAATCTACATGAAATGAAATGAAACTCTGAGAGCAGCTGGAGTTTGGATTTATATTGTTACCAGTTTGTGCATCAGTAAAAAATATTATATACTATTATGTGGTCTCCATGGCATTAGTCACCCACAAAAAAGAAAAAAAAATTAAAGATTGATAACTACTAAATATTTATTGCAACAGAATTGTGAAATAGAAAATTTTGAAACTGTGCCCATTGTACAGTGAAGAACATCTGTATACTTATAAAAGTTTCTAAAAACATCATCATTATTAATCTTTGTTCATCTGAAAAATGCTGAAGAATACTATCTTTTAAATAGAATTTATATTCATATAAAACTATTTTTTCTGCTTTGAGTAAGCAATGTTTACATGGACAATACTTTTAAGAGTTGGAATTCAAAAATTATAATAACATTAGTAGAAAGACATTGATGGAAAGTATTATTTAATTTTGCTCTAATGAACATTACTTTTGTTTACATTCTGTAAAGTATGTTCATCTTTATGGTTATCATCATAGGAAATGGAATTGGCAATCCAAATTCCAATCCTGGATGAGGCTGTTTGCATTTTATGCTTCTGCTCTTGGAAAAGGCATGAATTCATCTGTTTTTCCTCTGACAATGTGTAAATAGTAGAGTAGATGGGGTCCTTTAGCCTTTGTAAGGTAACCAGTCTAGGTGAAGTAAAATTCTTAATCGAAAATAGTTGTACAGAGCCTAAAAAATTGACATTGTGGACCATTCTGTTCATAGTGGAAAGGTTGGGTTTATACATACATGCTGCAAATTTTGGGGCCAACTGAACTTTTTCTTGACATTCTTGATGTTAATGCAATGTTTTTGCTGATCTATTCTTCAATCCTCATTAGATGTAAAAAAAAATTCAGGAAAAAAAGCAGAAGGGCCTTTTCTAAAAGTCACAGAAAAAAAATGTGATCTTTGAAGCAGTCTCTCATTAGCATTGTATATGATGTAGAAGCCTAATAATGGTTGTTTGTAGAATACAGTTACCTACCTTGGGAGATACCATTCTGTAGAAGAAATGTTTCCTCTTAAGAATGAATATAAGAACAATTACACACAATCAACAATATCATCCTTTATTGCCTGAGCAACTAAATTGAAGGGAGAATACATAATTAAATATGATTATAAAAGAGTGACTCAAAGAGTCCATGTTGAAATGTCTTTTGATTTAAGTGTGTGTAAAGCTTTTAAGACATAAGGAAGTTAGTGAGAGGCTTTGAGAAGATTTGTTGATTATTGTGTGAAACATGTCAAGTCAGAGATTGTTCCTTACTATTAGAACCATTTAGCCTAGTACAACCTATGTTTTGTTACTTGGAGAAGAAGCAAGCACTATCAAGCAATACTATAAAGATTAGTCAACATAGCACCCTAGTAACATAATAGTCTATGAAATATGTCCTATTATACTTATTGCTTTGAACTGCCATGGTATAACCCTTACATCCATAGCAGCCAAGATCTACAATGCTCTGCTACACAGCCATAGAAAACCCAAAATTAAAAAAATACTTAGGAAGAGCCAAAACGGCTTTTGAAGAAATTGATCCACAACATCACAAATTTTGACAATCCGTTGAATTCTAGAAGGTGTACAGGCAAAAAACCTGAGGCTACAATATTATTTGCTGACTTCTCCAAGGCCTTTGACTCCATACACAGAGGGAAGGTGGTGCAAATACTACTCGCCTATGCTTTACCCAAAGAAACCGTCGCAACCATAATGATGCTATATAGAAACACAAAAGTAAAAGTCCTCTCCCTGGATGGAGACACAGACTAATTTGATATTGTAGCAGGTGTACTGCAAGGAGACACATAAGCCCCATATCTCTTTTTCATCTACCTAGACTATGTGCTTAGAGCATCTATTGATAAAATGAAAGATAACGGTTTCAAGCTGGCAAAAGAAAAAAGTAGAAGATAACCGACACAAACTTGTGGACGTGGACTACACCAATGACATAGCGCTTCTGGCAAATACACCCACCCAAGCCAAAACCCTGCTAGATAGTCTGAAAAGAGCAGCTGCTGGCATAGGCCTCCATATCAATGCAGACAAGATGGAACACATGTGCTTTAATCAAAGAGGTGACATCTCCACATTAAATGGTAGTTCTTTGAAACTAGTGGACAAGTTCACCTACCTAGGAAACAGTGTCTCATCAACTGAGACAGGCATCAACATGCGACTAGCAAAGGCATGGACAGTTATCAATAGGCTATCAGTCATATGGAAGTGAGACCTGACCAATAAAATAAAACACAGTTTATTCCAAGCTATATGGATGCACAACATGGATGCTAACAAAACATATGGAGAAAAAGCTTGACAGTAATTACACAAGAATGCTGTGAGCAATACTGAACAAGTCCTGACAAAGCAGCAGCTGTTCAGCCACCTACCACCCATCATGAAAACTATCCAAGTTAGACAAACCAGACATATAGAACCTATATACAACAGCTCTGTGCCAATACAGGATATAACCTTGAATACCCACCAGGGGGGGTGGACAATAGGGAAGGGTGGTGAGAGAGAGTCAGGGAGATTCATGTTGGCAGTGTGACATGGTGATGATACTTATTGCACAAAATTCCTGTTAGGTTCTGTAATATTGTTTAAATATATATATGTATATATACATATTTTAAAGAGTGCTTATTTAGGCTGAAAATTCTTACTAAGGCATGTTTTATTTAAGATGATAGAACATTGTTTACTATTTTTAATTTTAATTTTTTAAGTCTTCTTGTTATTTTTCTTGTGTCAGGATCCAGGTGGTAAAGAAATTATCCCATATCTTTTGCTCAAATGCTTTCAACCATACTTTTGGTTGTCATCAGGGGTTGCATAATTTGAGTTTAGTTTGAGTTTTTACTTGTTTTGGTTATTTGTAACATTTTTATCTTAAAATGGTCAATTGGAATGTTTTTGGTGTTTCGTTTTAAAATGTTCAGTTGGAAAGGTTTTAATAAATATATATTCTATTGGATGACTTTTCTAATACAGCTGGTGATTTCAGCAATTAAAGATGTTCAATATATTAGTACCTGTGTTAAAAGCTATTTTATTTATGTTTGCTTTTTTATTTTTTATGCATATTTTTTCTAGGATTTGTGATTGTTTTTTATTACAATTTTTATATATAATTATTGTATTATCTGTGAAAATCTTCTTTATATCAGATGTAAGTTGGTTAGGGCTATTACTGTGATTTATAATCAAATGTTTTATGGTACTATTTTCAGAAAGGTGATAAGTGAGACCACTTGATAGTGTTGTAGTTGTATAACTAATGTAAATTCTATTTTTGTTTTTGGGAGGCATTCTCGAAATGGACATATAAATTCATAAACTACATTGGTTTGGTTTAGGAGTATTTTTGCAGAGTTGGTGTTATTTTTAACTATGAGTTTTGATGTTTTAAATTTAGTGTAGTAGATAAGTTTGATTTCTTTTGGTTTTCAATAGGTTTAATGTGTTTTTAAAATGGTTATTGCTTGTTCATCTAATTTGTAGTTATAGTGCATTTGATTTCTGTAATATAGATTAATTCTGTTTGTGTTGTTATTGTTGGTAGTATTATTATTTTTGTGAATGTTATGAAGGTATGGTTTTATTTTTTGATCGACTAGTTTATCAGGGAAATTGTTATTAACAACTGTTTGTTTTATATTGGTAAGTTCTTTGAAAATATTGACTTAGATGAGGAGAGGTAAAATGCCCTATGAATTAAGTTTTTTATAATAGCCATTTTATATTTTTGGGGGATAATCACTGTTGTGGATCAGTAAAAGGTCCGGAAGAAAGACACAAACTCGGGATTACGTGAAACAAGTATATTGAACAAAAGTATAAATACAGCATAGGTAAGAGTCTTGAACGTCAGTCTGACTGCCAAAGTGTTAGGCTGGAGTTGACTTAACACCAAGATGAATATTCTCCCAGTATTTATAGTAATAGGAAGAGTTCATTATAGTCCGTAAGGTAGGTACCATAACATTCACTATGTAGTTAAGTAGGGTGGTATTGTAACTGGTAGGCTTTTTATATGGAGAAGCAGTGAATTTGTTATTACTGCTAGAGTCTGTAAGTATATGAAGGAAAAGGATTATATATATATATATATAATATTACTTACATATATGTACACTCTCTGTCAAAAGTATTTGGCCACCCTCAAAATTCTTATTTCTCGACCTAAAAGTTTTATTTTTAATGAAACAAGTTCAGCACCACAATAGTTCAATTTATCATTTTAAATACAAGTCTCCCTTAGCCACACTAAATACAAATTAAACCAAAAAGACACACAAAAACTTCTTAAACTTTTGATTCATCAAAACGACCCCCTTTAGCTATCATCACTGCTTCACAGATTCTTGGCATTCTTTCCACTAAAGACGAGGTAGACTGAAAATATTTCTACTCTGCTTTCCTACATGAGTTGCCAGAGGTGAGCCACATTTGTGGGTTGTTTGGCTCTGATTTTTCAGTCAAGTTCATCCCACACCAGTTTAATGGGATTTAAGTCTGCTGATTGCACCGACCAAGTCATCTGTTGAAGATCATACT
>OY757918.1:63471902-63509391 GCA_963585895.1 Sepioteuthis lessoniana
AATATGACACTAAACAATCTGAGAGTGAGGCTTCAGGAATGCTGAAATTTGGGGAATGTGGATTACCCTTTCATTGCCATTATTCCCAGGTCCACTCTGGCCCGGAGTGGTAGTACCTGATAGGGTCCTATTTATGGGTGAAATAAAACTAAATTGTGTACTTATGTTAAACTGAATTGTTTGAAATAGAATTGTTTTTACATTTGTACAAAAAAAAAACAGTACTTATGCTAAATTGAATTTATTGAAATAGAACTATATATGTGTGTAAAGATGGATTTGGCATTAAATAACTTAAAAAGGTTGATATGCCATAAAACCAAAACAAACCAAACCAATCCAAGAAGTATGTGGGGCATTCAATAAGTTTCCAGACTTTTTTTTACAGGTATTTAAGATTGTCATAGACTCTTGAAAATTCAGTATGTTATTGCTATACATCTTATGAGATGACTGACAAATTTTTATGATTTCAGGTTCAAATGAACAGCTACAGCAGCAATTGGAAAACACCCTACTAAAGCCTGATTGTCACAGCTGGTGACTTTCAAAAATACAATCTGGATGTGAGGACACCTTAGAAGAATTATATGCTATAAAATTCTGTTTTAAACTTGGAAAAAATGCCACAGAAATATATGGAATGCTTTGAGCATCAGTTTTTGAGTGGCATAAGGGATTCAAGGAAGGCTCGGAGTCTGTAAGGGATGATGAGAGGTGTGGGAGGAGTAAGGAAGTCAATACACCACAGTTGATTGGCCAAAGGCTTAGGGTTAGGGTTAGGGTTGCTATGTTGAGGTTTTAAGGGAGTTAAGGAAGAGATTCCGCCAGAATAGGCCAGCACTTTTCAAATCAGGTCAATGGCATTTCCACCAGGACAATGCACCAGTTCACAACTCCATCCTTGTCACAGACTATTTGACCAAGATTGGCATCAAGACAGTTCCTCAGCCTCCCTATAGTCCAGACCTTGCTCCCTATGACTTTTGCTTATTCTCTAAGCTCAGAGGCTGTCATTATGAGACAATTGAGGAGATGAAAGAGGCTGTGATGAAGGTCATTGATATGCTCACACAAGAGGATGTCCATGGGGCCTTCCAGAAGTTGTTGGAATGGTACAACAAGTGCATTGCAGCTGGAGGAGATTACTTCGAAGGGGACTAGAGTTTCATGTGTGTACTATCAATAAAAGTGCCCATATGAAAAAGTCTGGAAACTTATTTAATGATCCTAGTACATATACACTGGGGTTCTAAGGGTAGAGTCCCCATAATGTAGTGGCAAATGTGTTTTACCACAATATAGAAAGCAAGTTTGAACTTTCGTTGCGCTATTATGTTCACTTTCAGACTAATGCTCTTGAGAAAGGTATGAAATCCCTTATCCCTTCAGCTATCGGTTAAATAGTTATCACTGCTGTCCTTCTACAAGGATGGCTTAGACATTAAATAACCCCAAAGGTTGTTATGCCAGGAAACAAAGAAACAAAAAAAAATCAAACCAGGTGTTTTGAATTTTTGTCTGAAAATTCTCATTTCTACATCACTATTGCCTAGCCAATCAGGCTATTAAATAACAGATTACAATATTTTTCATTTTCAGCTATTTTTCCAGTCAGGAACCCAATATATGAAGGTATGAGTGTAGAGTCAGAGTTCTAATTGTTGAAATTGAAGTATTTCTCTTGTTCTGAATAAAAAAAATACTTCCCACATGCTGGTAAAGTAACATGCAAATTATAAGCAAATCAGTTCTCACAAACTCTTTCTGTTGGCCAGTAGTCTATTACATATGAAATGAAATAAAATTCTTTGGCCTATAACATATAAAAAAATGCATAATAACTTTGAAGGTTCATCAAAAATAAAGAAAACCACAATTTCTAGACCCAAAAATATCAAATTAGTCCAAGTAGCATTTTATAAATTCATGCTCAAAAAAGAAATTAATCAGTCAATATAATTTGTACTTAACTCTCACGGTGCTTATCAAATTTTTGCCCACTAACATGCAGATATTGAATTAATTTGTTAAAATTAGCTGGAGTTAACATCCCCAAGTTATGTACACTAATAGTAACTAAAATACATTTTTTGATCCATATTTACAATTCATTGTATTCAGATATACATTGGTTTGCCAACAAGTAAATATTTTTATGTCATTATGCAAATAGTTGCAAAATTCATCATCATGATTGAACTATGTTTGCAGAAACCTTCAAATTTGCCATCAGAATCAGATTTACTAAAGTACAAATCAAAGAAATTAACTTCTGCAATTTTGTCTTATTGTTGAAATTAAAGTTTCAAACTTATTCTAAATTTAGAAATACACCTCACAAGGTGGTGATATAACTTGCTGATTATATGCAAATCAGTTCTCTCAACCTCTTTCTATTGGCCAGGAACATTTTTTTAAATCCCTACAGATGAAAATATTGTGGAATAACCCAATGTTTAGGAAAAAATCTGATAGAGATGGATAGCAAGAGGGAACCAAGGGAATCCAAGCTATCAGTATGCCTTGATATTGAGAAAGATGATGTTTCAACTCTGTATTTTAAAATATATTTCAATTATGCCTTTCCTAAATCTAAACTTTGGTAATATTACTAATCTGCCAAAACTAGGAAAAAACTTTTTTTTTTATTTAAAAGTTAATTTTGCCAAATTGTAAAAAAAAATCCTCGAATTATCAATGCTTTTTATATTCAGAAACTTACCTCTAAAATATTCTATTCTTAGAGACCAAGAGAATTAATCAAAAATGTTTATGAAGAAATGTATTGTACATTGGTTTAGTGGTTGGGTATCTTAACTTGAGCAACTCTTGTTATAAATGAGTTGCTGAAAACTTATATCTCTTCAATTAATTTCTTTTTGTGTGTGGCTGTTCTTGTTCTCAGGAATGAAAGAAGAAAATGCAAGAAAGGAAGAAAGAGAAAAATAAATGGCAAAAAATGAGACAAGTAAGGGATTCAAAAAAAGGAGGTAAAAAAGAAAAGAAAGAAGAAAATAGAAAATGCAAATAAGGAAAAAAAAGATATTTGTAGATAAAGAAAGAAAAGTAAGAAAGAAGTTGATAGTGAAGTGAGAAATTGATTGGAAAAAGAAAGAAATAAACTGATTGAATAGGGAAAGAAAAATCAGAAATTAATAGACAAGGGAAAGAAAGAAATTGATTGACAAGAGAAATATAGAAAGGAAGAAAGAAAGAATGAGTAAAGGAATCATCTAAATTACTGGAATGATAATAGACTGAAGAAATATAAGCGGAAGAAAGCATGAAAGATTGAGAGTGAATTAATTAGGAATAAAGAAGAAAGTAAAGATGCAAATAAAGACACTAAAAAGCAAAATGAAATGAAGAATGAAATGAAGAAATTTCAAAGAAATAGATTTGACATGAAAAAAAGAAAGTAAAACAAGTGAAGAATGATAAAAAGGAACAAGAAAATGAAAGACCAAAATAATGAGTAAAATAAATGAAAAGATTTGTGGAAGATTTTGAATGAGGTGAAAGAAAAATATCTAGACAATAAAAATGAAAAAGGGGAGAAAAACTAGAAAAGGGTACTAAATAAAAAGGGAAATTTGTAAAATAAATGAAGAAAACAAAAGAAATAAAAAGTAAGAAAAGTTAATAGTTTCATAAATACAATGACATTGCAATAAAAAGAGACATTTAAATCTACAAATGAACAATGAATAAAATGCACTTGCTGGGAAGTTTTCACCTTTGCAATAAGTAAATTTGATTAGACACTGTGGAAACTACAGTTTTGTGCCTATGCCAAGTAAATGCTTTCAAATAAATACAGAAATAAGTGTAGCAGAATGTTGCAAGGGACTTACGCAACCTATTCAGCAATAATACAAACTGTATTGTTACTAAAGACTTGTAAAATTAAAGCCAAGTCAAAAGCTTTTTGAAATTCATTCAAAAGTATAAAACAGGTTAAAATAGTCACTGATTAGGCTTAGCCAGGTACAAGGCCAAAAAAATGGGGCACTCAGTGAAAATTGAACTCACAAAAAATGATCTACTAGCCTTGCTTGATAAATAATGCTCCATAAAAAATGCCAAAGAAAATAAGTTTCAGTTTATCACAAGGCCACAAGGATAGGAAATTGAGTAAGGAACAAACTCACTAATCAGTAGTAATTGATTTGAGAGTAGTTTCTCAACAACTACACTATTTACGAAACTTTTCTTTGTCTGGCACACAGGCTTGCTTACAGTACCTGTTGTTCCTAAGAGGCCACTCATTTAAGTAAAGAACAAGCTCATCATTGCTTAACTTTGATGATCTAATGGTAACATATAGTTTTCATCTTTTAGCTGTCAAACCAAGCATAGATTAAATTTAGCACAAGGTCAAAAGTATAGAGCACCTATCCAGGATCAAACTCACTACTAATTGATCAATTTTTAACCAGAGTGAAGCTGGTTTGATTTCAGAGTTTTCTTTCTTTTATACTTGTTACCTACTATTTATCCATAAATAAGGATAGATAAGAGTTGTATTTATGCCTTTTCCAATGGTATTTGTGAAGAATTGAAATGCAGGCAGGCTTGTCCAGAATTTGAACTTTGTTTTCTAGTTCCTGTTACAATAACCATTATTTTAAGGATGCCACCAACAAGAAGTTAAAAGTAGACACAAAACGAATACTAACATTTGTTAGATCAAGGAAAATTCAGCAAACACCTCTAAAGAGTGATGATTATATCTTGATTGAATTGTGCTGACAGCATAGAGTTTCATGACTCTCTCTTGCTGTCCATCCCTATCATCTATTGCTGCTGGCAGGTCCTTTAGGTTACATCCTGTGTTCACACAAAGCTCATGCAAGTCTTTGTTTGTTGACCAACACTGGCATGTCTATGTAAAAGAGTCCAGTGTTCCATATGTCTTGTTTGTCTTACATAAAGGATTTGTGAGATGGGAGGCTGGTGGGCGTACAGGTGCTGTTTTGTGGAGTGTTACTTCTTGCATTTGTTCAAGAGAGCATGCAGGATTCTTATGTAGTTCTCATTTAGCTTTTTCTCTATCCTTTTTGGTAATTTCTATGTGGTGCATCTGTATAGTAGTATGGACACAACTAGAGTTTGGAAGAAATCCCATTTTATTTTATCAGATAGATCAGATTTCCATATGATCAATAACCTGTCAATAATATTCCACTGGCTGATCTTACAGAATCTGCAGTTGATCCTCTCTTATCTCTTTATAAAAATCAGTTTCAAAGTAGCGGACAAAATAAACAGGGGTTTATATCATAACATTTACAAAAGGATTTAGTGTTCTATTAATGGAACTTAGAATACACAGAGTATATCCCCTGCAGAAGGGCCAGACCCCTCAGCAAGGGTGTCTGGAGTATGACACTAAACTGAATCTGATGGTGAAGTTCCACTTCTGGAGATCTGGGAAGTGTGGAGTTCCCCTTCATTGTTATTACTCCCAGGTTCATTCTGTCTTGGTGTGGTAGTACCTGTTAATTTTTTATAGAAGTATTTGATCCATAGATGACACCCTAATTTCATTCAAAAGGACCTTGTGTAAAAAAAAAAAAAACAAAGAAAAAAACCTCTTAGGAAACAACTGCTCCAAAAATGTAAATATCACTGCATAATTAATACAATTCCCAAACCTCTAGGCATGAAATAACTTTTGAGAGGTTTACATGCCATTAAAATCAGTCCATCAATCTATCAATAAATCATCAAAAATATTTATAAAAATCATAGAGATAATTGTTGACATACGATTTATGCAATCTGAACTTACAACCTCAAACAAAAGTCATTACTTTATTGCAGGAAGCTTGAAAGAATACTTTTCTCAGTGTGCCACAACAATCTCTCTCTCTCTCTCTCTCTCTCTCTCTCACACACACACACACACACACACACACACACACACACACACACACACACACACACACACTTGAAATAGTTCTGCACACATTCAACTACAATTTGACTTATGGTTTGGGAACTTTATTGTAAAGCCTCAAGAGTTAAATGTCTCTATCTAAGCTTTGACTAGCCAAAAAGGAAAAGAAGATTATTGATTTCTTAAACTTTGGGTACACAGTACAGTGGGGTGGTATATGACATATACAGCAATTTTATGACTGAATCAACTTATGGTCAGCCAGTTAGAACTTAACCAGGTCATAAGTTGATGACTATTTGTATTATTGAATTGGAAACAGCTAAAGTTTAGTTGTCTCATTGTATTATTGTTACTGAACTGGGTTAGCAGAATATTACTAGTTAGTTTGATTCTCTCTGAGTGTCCTATGCTTCTAGTCTTCACCTATACTTAATAAATGACAGAGTTTAGTTGTAAGCTTTGTTCTTTTGTATACAACATGTGCATGTATTTTAACTAATGTGCCTGTGGATTATTGGATGAATTTGGGGTGTACATTTTTATGTAACTATATCAGTTTGTATTAGTTCAGAGTGGGAAAAAAGTAATAAACCAACTTTGAATGAAATTACAGTTGAATTTTGTGCAAGTTTTGTGCATTTGAAAAACAACAAAAGAAAATAAAAGTATGAAAGAAGGTAAAAGCAAGCTGAAAATAGAAGAAAAAAAAATGACCATGGTAAGAGTGAATGAAAGTAAATAAAAAGAAAGGCAAATCAAATGAACAAAAATAAATGAAAAAAAGCAAAATAGAAAGAATGAAAGTAAAATTGAATGAAAACAAAAGGAAGAATAAAAAGAAGGAAAAGGAAAGCAAAAGAAAGAAAAAAGAAATGAAAAAAAGAAATGAATGTATGAGAAGAAAAGATTGAAAGTAAGGGAAAATTAATTAAAAAAATGAAAGAAATAAGGAAGGATAAATGAAAGTAAATGAAAAGGAAAGCAAAGCTATTTCTTGCTTTTTATGAAAGACTGGACAAGTGAGGTGTTGGATCCAAGAATGAAAACTACTTTCACTGCTATTGTGATTTCACCTCATGCTGATTCTGTTCACCAAAGTTCAAGGTGTATAAATATTTAAAATTTGAATGGCATTATGAGTACATTAAATTTGGGGGTGGGGTCAATTCAAAGTTTTTATAAGTGATACATTGTGGAAGGTATGATGATTCAAGTAGCCAGATTGATGGATAGGTTGATTGATTTTATCAAATATGTATGATTTTTAAATAGATCTATTTGACGTATATATTATCAGGTTGGAGTGGACTTGGAAGTAATGGCAATGAAGACGTACTCCATACTCCCCAGTTCTCCAGATGTGGGGCCTCATTATTAGATACAGTTTAGCATCATACTCAGGACATCCCTTTTTTTTGTGGTGGGGAGATCTTACTCTTCTGAAGGGGATACAGTCAGTGCATTCTAAGCTTCACTGACAGGGCAATGGACATAATCAAGAGATCAGAGATATTCTATTTAGATTATTGTTATTTTGCGCCTTCTGTTGGTCCATCAAAATTGAAAATCCTGGTTCTGGAATATAGTGTTCTTGTATCTATTTAATTTTCTCTTTTACTTCATTAAGACCACAATAAAAGTCTTGTTAGTGACTTCATTAACACTGGAAATTACTATACTCTCTATATCTGGCCTGGACTGATCTCAAATATATGACACAACTGATTATAACAATGAGCAGTTGAATTTTATGTTGGAATACTGTACTGTCCTATAATATTCCAGTCCTGTGCTAGACTTGAAATCAAATGAAGCAATTCCAGTTCATACTTAAGCAATTGTTGCCCAGCTTAATTACAATCTGTCTTGAATTCCGAAGGCTGTGAATGCAATTACAATAACTCACTTAGAGAAAACAGAAGGACAGGTGTCATGGCTCAATTGGTCAAATGATTGCTTCAGACTAGTATCCTCATCTTTATCATTTTTATCACAACTCGCTGAACCTGTGGAAATTTCACACTTTAATTAGTTTGTACATGTAATATTAAGCAATAACTAAATGTTATATACATAAAATAGGATGTCTTACAATGGTTATTGTCAAATGAAATTGACTCCACAAAAGTTTGACTGGACTCTCTAGACTTAGTAAGGGACCAATTAAAGAGAAGCAAAACCTCAGAATCAAAAACTTGAAAACTATTGTTTAATGAATCTATGGCACATGAGTGAACCAGTCTTCTGTTATCAGCTCTTTCAAAAAGTGGGACTTCCTCACAAATGCTTTCACTACTATATGATAAATAATCTGTGTAATCATTTACTAAGCTTCAGTTCATTCATTGGTATTGTTATTATTGATACCAATGAATAAACTTTATAATCATAAATATTTTATACCTTGTGAGTTTTTCACATCAGCATTAGCTGGTGGTCGTTTGCTGAAGTCTGAGTGACAGCAAGTCACCACAGATCACCAGGACTCTTCTGAGTATTCTGGCCAATTTTAACAATGCTGTAGTCTGGATGGTCTTGGTTCTTCCTTTGATTTCCAATCCCTCCAGTCTTTTTTACAGCCCTTTTGGGGCTGGTCCAAGCACACTAATTAAAATTGGTATTATGGTCACCCTCTTGGTCTTGCTTTTTCGTTACTGGAAAAGTCCAAATATTTTTCTATCTTTTTGTTTACTTCTATTTTCACTCAGTGGTCTGCTGGAATAGCAAAATCCACTAGACAGCAAGGTCTCTTTTTTTTATTAATAAACTCTAAGTCAGGTCTTCTGGCTGTGATTAGGTGATCTGTTTGCATCTCAAAAACTGATAATTTTAGGAGTCTCTTTCTCGAGCACGGTTTCTCATTTGTACATATACCATTTGCACAATTCCCCATGGATCACCTTTCCCACCTAGTTGTGCTTAATCTTATACTCCATCTGTGCAAGTTTGCTGCATTCATTGACAATGTCATTAACTGTTTCATCTCTTTCACCACATTACCTACACTTGCTTTTATATTGCATATTATTGATTTTTGGTTTGATATTAGTCCTTATGGTGTTGCTTTGTGCTGCAATTAGGAGAGATTCAGTTTCTTTCAAAAGATTTCTTTTTTGTAGCTATGTCCATGTCTTCTCATGTGCAATCTCACCAGTTTGTCACTTGAAATATCCATACAGTTGTTTTTCTTCCCATTTCTGTTTCCTAGTTTTTGTTGTTTTTCTCTGTACTTATGTTACCAATGCTCTTATTGGCAGCTGTAATTAATATTTCTTTTCTCTTTTTAATGTCTTCCTTAAGTCCTTTTATAAATGCATCTATACAACCCTCAATATTAGCAAGTCCTCTTCTTCTTTCTTTTCTTGATACATGCAGTGTGTCTTTGTCATGAATTGAATATTATGTCTTGTGCATAGTGTTCAATTTTTTGTCTTTTAGTCCATTTGTCTGAGTTTCTCCCTTGACCATTTTAAGAATGATCTTGAGTATCATACAAGGTGGACTGCTCAGGTATATATCCCTTTCATGAGATTTCTGCTGCAGAGCTTGGTTTTGAGAAGTTTTTTTCTGAGGTACTCTTTTCTTATTTTTTCCTTCGTCTATGCTTGTTTGATGTCATCTGTTTCAAATAAATATTCCCTAGTACTTGTAATTTTCCTTCTCTCCATGTATTCTAATGCTTTTCTTTCTGCTGTTTCTCTAATCCTGCTTATTTTTATGAGCATGGCCCATTTTTCAATGCCAAATTCCATTCCTATATCCTACCTCTATTTTCTTTTTGTTTGAATCAAGGTCTTTTTCATTTTTTACAAATATCTTTAAATCATCCATGTACACTAGGTGATTAATCTTTTCTTGTAATTTTGTAAATTTGTAGGCCCCAGTGCACTTTCTAAATATGTAGTTGAGTGGCATCATTCTTATTTTGAATTGTCTTGGTAACAGTGAGTCTTTCTGGAAGATGCCTCTTTGGATTTTCGCTTCTGCTAAGGTTTGTCCTCCGGCTGTCAAATCTACCCTCCAGTTTTCCATAGCTTTTGAGATTAATCTATGACTAAGATATTCTATTATTATAATTATAAGTATGATTCTAATGATAAAAAATACAAGAAAATAAATTATATGAATTAAACAGATAAACAAAACTACTGAAAAGAATATTTCATTCATTTAAAAGTTAAATATCTTTCATTAAAAATTTCTAACTTTTACTTTAAGCATAAATTTTAAGAATGCCGAAAATAAACAAATTTTGAGGATCTTTTTTATTAAGTGATGATATATATATTTATACTATAATTACATTCCACCATCTTTAACAACTGTACAAGAATCAGTTAAAAAGTTTATTGGCTATAAAGTTTGTATGATAATGTCATATCTGCAGCTGATTTTTTTTTTTTTGACTAATACGACTACAACATCAAGGAAAGAAGTATGTAGACTGCAAGGGAGACTATGTTGAAAAATAAATCTCATTTGCTTACATTCAATGAAAGTTTCTTGGTCAGCCTATGAACATTTTAGCCAACTCTCTTGATTATTAATATATAATACATTCATTTTTTGCTCCAGACATTTAAGCTGAAAACTTAGAGGTGTGTATTTTACACAACAGCTAAATATTAACTTTTTTCAGGTCATATGTATTGCTATATTTTGAACTGCATGACTGAAAGTAAGTAATATCTATGGTTCAAACTAACTAACATGTAATAAACACTTCTGTTTTACACCAATAAAGAGGGTCAAATATAGATCTCTTGAGAACTACTTCCCACAAACTATTGAATTCTATATTGTTTATTAATATAGCTATCTATATAATTTTCTTTCTATTATTTTCATGTCAGCCAGGCTGAATTAAAACTTTGTAAGCTATTTGGCTATGAGTATTATGATGAACCCAGTGATATTTTCAAAAAGAAAATAATTCTAAAAAATATTAGATTTACAAAGCAAACCATAATCAAATTTAAAACATTTGCTTTTATAATTTCTTAGGAACAAATGTTGCCAAAAGATAAGTAAATTCTAAGTTGTTGAGAACATTGTTTTCATTTGCTCAAAGAGCTCATGAGTTTAGTTGTTCTTGTACCATTGTTGGTCAGTGTACTTCCTTTAGGTGTTTAATCTTAAAGAAACTCCTTTGGACCTAGGCTAAAAATATGGAGCGCACAATGGATCAAACTCACTACTTAGCAGTAAAAGTCTATGAGACTCTTGCTAACTACTGGGAGGTACATATGATTATTTAGCAAGATTTGATGAGTTTGGCAAAAAATTACAAGTAGTAATGGTCTATTAGACATGCTCATTTGTCATTATACCATGGTGAAGCACTCGTGTGTTTCAGGGTATAGATATCTTAAAACCTGTTATTGTTAACATTTCTTCGCCAACCCTGTCAGTGGATCCTAAAATATACTGACAATTCCCAGCAGAAAAGTGAGACCTTCTAAACTGCGCCTGGTGATAATGCTCCAGTTCTGAAGCTCTTGAGAATGTAGACTTCATTGCCATTACTCCTAATTTCACTGTGAGCTGGAGTGGTAGTACCTGTTAGCATCCCATCTATGGGTCAAAAAGATTTGTTTGAAAATTATTAGTATAAAATTGTGTACAAATTGTTTGTATTAAGAATAGTTATTTAAAGCTATAATTGTTTATCAATAATTATTATTATTTACACCTTGAGAGTTTTTCATATTAGCGTCGGCTGATGGTCTTTCACTGGAGTTTGAGTGGCAGCAAGTCTCCTCAAGTCTTCAAGACTCTTCTCAGTATTCTGGCCATTCTTAATAATGCTGTAGTTTGGATGGTCTCCACTTGTCCTCCTACCTCCAAGTCCTCCAGTCCCTTTAATAATCCTTTAGTTACTGTACTGAAAGCACCAATCACAATTGGTATAATTGTCACCTTCATGTTCCATAGTTTTTTTTAATTCTCTAGCAAGGTTGAGGTATTTATCCTTTTCACATTCTTTCAGTTTTATTCTGTGGTCAGCCAGGACAGCAAAGTCCACAATTTTGCAAGTTCTCTTTTTTTGTTGATAAGGTCTAGTCTTCTGGCTGAGATTAGGTGATCCGTTTGTTTGTCAAAGTCCCACAGGAGTTTATGTGTGTCATTCTCTAGGACAGAAGCTGGGTTGTACATCTCCCAGTAGATCACCTTGCCCACCCACCCGTGTCTAGTTTTATACTCCTTCTGTGTTAATTTGCTGCATTCGCTTATTATTATTATTATTATTATTATTATTATTATTATTATTATTATTATTTCTTTGAGGGTTTTTCCCACCAGGCTTAGCTGATGGTTTCTTACTGGAGTTTGAGTGACAGCAAGTCTCCTCAAGTCTCCAGGACTCTTCTCAGAATCTTAATAATCCTGTAGTCTGGATGGTCTCCACTTGTCCTCTTATTTCCAAGTATTCCTGGTGATACCAATTACAACTGGTATCACCGTCGTGTTCAAGTTCCATATTTTTGTTTAGTTCTCTAGCAAAGTCTAGGTATTTATCACTCCTTTAGCTTTCTTTTAATTTTACTCTGTGGTCTGCTGAGATGGCAAAGTCTACTACTCGACAGGTATCCTTTTTTTTGTTGACTATTACTCGGTCTGGTCATTAGGTGTTCTGTTTGTATCTCAAAATTCTGGAGAACTTAGTGTCTCATTATCCAGGACTGATTTTGGTTTGTGCATATACCATTTTAAATCTAAATTTCTTGCACAATTCCCAGTGGATCACCTTCCCCACCCAATTGTGTCTTGTCTGATATTCTTTTTGCACTAATTTGTTGGGTTCACTTATTATATGATTAATTGTTTTGTCTCTATCACCATGTAACCAACATTTACTATTTTGTTGTGTCTTATCTATTTTTGCTTTAAAATAGTTTGTCATTATGGTATTGTTTTATGCTGCTATTCAAAAAGATTGTTTCTCTTTTAAGGTTTCCATTCTTAGCCATGTTCAAGTCTATTTGTGTGAGATTTCACTTGTTTGTCACTTGAAATATCCAGACAGCTGTTTTTCTTCCCATTTTTTTCTAGTTATTATTGTTCTGTTGATTCTTGTGTTGTCTGTATTTATCATCATCATCATCATCATCATCATCATCGTTATTATTATTATTATTATTATTATTATTTGTAGCAGCAGCAGTAGTAGTAGTAGTAGTAGTAGTAGTAGTTAATAAAACCATATAATTACTTGAAATACTTAAAACCATATAATATAGTGCAAATTATTTGGAGGGACATTTGAAACCATATAACTCTCATGAAATAAGAATATTTACTCAAGACCATATAATTGTGTATAAATTAGTTAGGAATATTTGAAACCATTTAACTGTATATCACTCAAAGCTATAATTGTTTACAAATAACTATCATTTGTTACTTGAAACCATATAAGTACTTGAAAAAAAACATAGATTGACTTTGGTGCTAAATAACCCAGCAAGAGTTGATATTCTATAAAACCAACCAATCATCAATAAAAATCAACTCCCACTCATTTAAAGAAATAAACAAAAATACTAAATGCTAAATGCAACAAATGCTTTAGAAAATATCAAGGATGTATCAACTGAAACATATTACAAATTGTAAAGATAAAGACAGTTGTTCAAAAATATCTTAAACTACCTGAAGTAACCTAGTATACTGGGATCCATCTATGGGTCAAATACATATGTTTAAAAATTATTTGTATTAGATAGAAATACTTTAAACTCTATTACTGTATAAAAACAAGTTATTATTATTATTATTATTATTATTATTATTGAATAGGAATAGTTGCTTGAAACCATATAATTGCTAGAAAAAAGGACTATCCTCAGGATAAAATAAACTAATGAAGGTTGATATGTCATAAAACCAATCAACCAAAATTTCTTTGCCCATGAACCTTTTTACCATATTTTAGAGTTTGTCTAATTCAAAATGTATATAGTGAAATTATAGTTTGAATCCGTGGTCCCGAATCCCTTCTGAAATCCTAAAATCTCCCAAAGGAGGAATTGTCCCCTTACCTAATTTCAGAAAAAAATGATCTTTAGTGATTGAATGTAGGAAGTGCAATGCAGCATGAAAGAAAAGCTAGAGCTTTCTTTCTCTTCACTTTTCTATTTTGGTGACAAAACTTCTAATATATATATATATATATATATATATATATATATATATATATATATGATTTGTGATCAAAAAGTTCCCTAACTGATATCATTTTTTTTCCTGAAGAATATAGATATATCAATATAACTTCTTTTCCTTATTTTTTTACTCTCAATAATTCTTGAGGAGTTGAAGCATTATGTTATGGAATTCTATTTTAGTGTTTTTGTTTTTTCAATCGATCCTTATTATGCCACTGGTATGAGGCAAATCTGTTTTTGAAAACATATTAGCTACACATGTAAAGATTCAATGGAAATACCTTATTTGGAATCATATTTTGTATCTTCACAGCTGAGTTGTTGTTCTGCAAAAGCATCATTTGCAGAAGTTTTAAAAATTTGTTATTCTTTTTCAAATCATTCATTCTATATATATATATATATATATATATATATATATATATATATATATATATATATATAATTAGACAGTGCCTTTATCGGTCATTGTTATTTCAATTTTGAAAGAGTGAGCATCTTAATTTAATCTATCATCTCATGCCCCAAAAATGGAGGAACTAAAAGTGCATATTTGACATGTCTGAGAAGGAAATTGTCAAATTGGGGTTGGAATAGCTCTTGAGAAAATTAATATATTCTACTTCTCAGGCCTCAGCCATCTTTGGTTTTTTTTATAATTTTTGATCATGAATGAAACTACAAAAGCATTGGTTTTGTTCACTTTGCCATTTGAAAAAATATCACTATCAAAATTTGAATGATTATCAAGAGAATATTGTAATTCTCAAAGAAAAAAAGATAAGAAACAAAAGGTTATGATGAAATTATTCTGATATATTGGTTGAGTCATAAATAATTGTTGTTTTTAAAAGCAAGCTGTAGCTTCCAATGTTTTAAACACAACTGGAAATTACCTGATTAAAGATTATCTTCATTGGTCATTCTTATTGTAGTTTTGAAAGCATGCACATCATAATTTAATCTATGATCTCACACCTCTAAAATGGAGGAAGTGAAAATGCATATTCAGCATGTAATGTTGTGGAACTTAAAAAAAAAAGATCAAGAGAAACAGATTAGAAAATTTCCAGTATTCATGGCCAACACATCATTACTGACCATTAAGTTTGAAACTGGTTTTCAAAGTTTTGTTCTAGCAATACGTCACTGAGAAATGAATTCAAGCCAGAACATTCATTAGACCATGATGAAAATGCTTTAAAAGAATTGGTGAAATGTAACAAGTCTTCTTTCAAGGGAGAGAAATGTCTATTTCTCAAGAATAACAATGCAGGTGATTAAAATTAGTCTTTTATAACAATGTTCAATGCAAAAGAAAGTGGATTGATTAGGATGAATCTTTGTAGCCTATCCCAAAATAGAGCTTCATGGAAGAAAAATTATGTTGTGTGCATGGTAAGATCACCATAGTATTATAAGATTTGAGTTTTTGGACTGTAAATAGACATTCAGACTTATACTCTCATCAGCTGCAATGTGTACATGAAAATCTTCATAGAAAACACCCCATATTCATCATTGCGAGAAACATTGTGCATCTCCATGATAGCTCAAGAATCATGCAGGTAAAATTATTGGATTTAGTCTGTTTTCCACTATATTCAGCAGACCTTGTAGCATATGATTTTCATATTTTTCATTCTCTAGAAAATTTTTAGATGAGAAAAAATTCTCAAGAAGATCAGATGAAAATGTTTGTGTAAAACTTTTCGAGCTCAAAACTAACTGGATTCTACTTGAGAGGAATCAACAACCTACCTGATAAATGGCAAGAGGTGATTCAAAATAATGGCAAATATACAATTGATTGAAATTAATTCATTGTTAATTTATTTATGAATAAATCATATTTAACTAAAATGGAAATTATTTATGACTCAACCTTATATATATATATATATATATATATATATATATATACGAGGATCATTAAATAAGTTTCCAGACTTTTTTCGTATGGGCACTTTTATTGATAGTAGACACATGAAACTCTAGTCCCCTTTAAAGTAATCTCCTCTGGCTGCAATGCACTTGTTGTACCATTCCAACAACTTCTGGGAGGCCCCATCAAAGTCCTCTTGTGTGAACTTGTCAATGACCTTCATCACAGCCTCTTCTAAATTGTCTCATAACAACAGCCTATGAACTTAGGGAATAATCAAAAGTCACAAGAAGCAAGGTCTGGACTATAGGGATGTTAAGAAACTGTGTTGATGCCCATCTTGGTCAAATAGTCTGTGACAAGGATGGAGTTGCAGGCCGGTGCATTGTCCTGGTGGAAATGCCATTGACCCAATTTGAAGGGTGATGGCCTCTTCTGACAGAATCTCTTCCTGATCTCCCTTAAAACCTCAACATAGTAACCCTAACCCTAAGCCTTTGGCCAATCAACTGTGGTGTATTGACTTCCTTACTCCTCCCACACCTCTCATCATCCCTCACAGACTCCCTGCCTTCCTTGAACCTCTTATGCCACTCAAAAACTGATGCTCGATTCATGCAAGATGGTCGAAAAGTAGTCTGAAGCATTCCATACGTTTCTGTGGCATTTTTTGCAAGTTTAAAACAGAATTTTATTGCATATCGTTCTTCTAAAGTGTCCTCACATCCAGATTGCATTTTTGTAAATTCACCAGCTGTGACAATCAGGCTTTAGTAGGGTGTATTCCAATTGCAGCTGTAGCTGTTCATTTGAAGCTGGAATCATAAAAATTGGTCAGTCATCTCATAAGATGTATAGCAATAACATAATGAATTTTCAAGAGTCTATGACAAATTTAAATGCCTGTAAAAAAAAGTCTGGAAACTTATTGAAGGCACCACATATATATATATATATATATATATATATATATATATATAGTCATCCACTGACAGACGTTTCGTTCTATCAGAACTCTTCAGTGTGGCTAGACACGCAGGACGCTCGAAGCCAGGATCGAAACCCATCCAACTTTACATTAGACTGTGTTTCAGACCACTCGTCCACCAAGCGGACCACGTTGGCTAAGGGAATTTTAAGGTATTTTTAGAAACAGCAGCAGCAGCCTTTGTTTACATTTTTTTATACCCTATCGGCTACCAGAGTGCTCAATTCTTTCGAAGAGCTTTGCATTACGCTAGCGGCGGCCGGCAATTCCTTTGCCAGAGAGTTCAACCCCCATGGGGGAGCATATATATATATATATATATACATATATATATATAAAAGTAAAGTTGACAACCGTAGTTGAGGGCAACTCAAAGGCTCCCTTCTTAATAGCAATTTCACCAAGGTCTAGGGGGATGGTGATACTCTTTTCTCTAGATTACTCCACTTTACTCTTGATACATACTTTATAATGCTGACTGTTTAGCAGGGAATTATAAAGTACCATTTTTTGATTCTTTGGTATGATTCGACCTGGGATTGAACCTTGGTCTCCAGAAAGTACAAAGTGAAAAACATGAAACAATTAGCTGCAATACGTGATTTTAATTTCTGTGTTATTCTGCACACACAGAGACACACAAACACAGACACATACTCACACATATATAAGATAGCATAGTACTCATTAAAAATGATGGGGTAATTTATGTATAGATATAAATTGCAAATATATATTTTTGTACATAAGGGTTGGCTGAAAAGTTCATGTGATAACATTGTATCTGTTATTGATGACTTTTTTGAACCAATGGGATCCAGGCACTGTAACACTGATGGTAGAAGTGTGTGGACTGCAAGGAGGTCTATGTTGAAAGATAAATATCATTTGGTCCCATTCCAGGAGAGTATCTTAGTCAGTCCAAGAACTTTTCAGTTGACTCTCATATATGCACAGTATTGTCGATAAATATATACAGCCCTAACAATTTTTTATTCATTCATAAAAAGTGAATTTTCTTCTCAACCAAAGATACCAGGTTTTTATTATCTTGTCATTTTAAGTAGCACATTATACTATCAAAATGGATATTATTAGGTATTATTATCACAAAACTCTGTAAGTAAAAATATGAAGTTGTCCAAAAATAAATATACTTCTTATATAGTTGTACAAGTATACTTTTTATATATTTTATTTTTGTTTACAGTTTCAGTGCTGTACAACTCGGTAATGATGTCTAATAATATCCATTTTGATTTTATAATATTCCAGTAGGAATAAATGTCTGTATTCTTTGATTTAGAAGAAAATTAACTATTATTTATTACAAAACTATACGGTATTACAATACCTGGTATCTATTTTGATTGTATAATGCTCCACAAGAAATTATAAAATCTTGGTATCTTTAGTTTAGAATATAATTAACTTTTTATTACAAAAGATTATTTTGGGATGTACTTTTTTATGGGTGAAAATGTAATCTTACAATGGAAGTTATCTGTCTGTAACTAAAACAACATAATCATCAATGTCACAATTCTCCAGACTATCTATATCTTATTCTCGATGGTTTTAATTCTATCTAAATCTAAATCATTAATAAAAATTGTTTTATATTATTAATGGTGTTGGTCATATCTGCATACAGATAACATGCAATTATATTTATATATATAAAACTAAGTACAGACTAATTAGCATATCTGATTTTATCAAATATTTGCTTGGCTTTATTGATTTACAATTGTTTAATTTCATTTTGATAAATGTAAACAAAAATCCCATGGATAAATCTTAAAAGAAATCCATTAACAAAAAGAAATAACTGTAATTTTATCCTTTATGGTCGAATTTAATTTGATTTCTAAGTTAGGAAAATGTAGCAAAGAAAGCCATGTGTAATGGGAAGAGCTTGCTATTCTATTCTTTGTTTCTAGTAAGTTTAACAGAATAATTATTAATTTATATAGAAATCAATTGAAATAAAATAAAAATAAGTATAATCTTTTTACCTGTATTCTTATTTTTTTCATTAGTCTTTTTAACAATACAATATTTCATTACATTAAAACGTATATACTTGCACCTGGAGGATGCATTTTTTTGCTGATGCTTAATAATTTCTATTTTGATTTATCAATATTTCACTAGAAATAATTGTCTGATATCTTTGATTTGGGAGTGAGAGGCAACAGAATTCTGTCCCTGAAAAAAATTCTTTGGAATTTTGTGCAGTTTACTCAATTGAATAGACTGCATTTTTTTCATTATTATTCGCTAATTTATTCAGACAAATTTCGTATCTTAGTTGCTGTTAGAGTCACAACCTTTTGGCCATTATGTCCTCTAACCTCCTTCATGAGTTTGTCATAATTGATAACCTTGTAGGAATCACAAGTCAACCTCTTCATTCAAGTCATGGGGATAGATTATTCTCATTCTGCTACTTTTTCTACATGCACTGTCTGCATTAATCATGATGTAAATCTCTGACTATGATGAATTGAGATTACAAATTAATTGAAGTGAAATAGTGTCAGGATTTTACCACAGCACACAGACAAATGTATCCCGTGGGTTAGGATAAAATCCTGACACTGATTTCCTTTAATCAATTTATAATCTCAGTCCAGTAATTATGCTCTTATCAATACAATTTGTCCATAAAATGTGGATGGCTGAATGAGAACTAACTTTATAGATTGAATGAAAGATCTAGTTTAAGGTTACTGGAAAGTTACCAGCTATGACACCTGAGGAAGGCTAGAAGGTACAATAGCTGAAACATGGTGAATATAAACAACCAAGATGAGGATATTAGTTTGAGTACCTTATTGAATATTAATTATTCCTCATCTCACAGAAAATGTTCTCATTATGACACTAAACTGGTGATCCATGTTGGTCTTGAATACATTTGGGAACATTCAATTCATTTTTACCTCTCAAAATTCATATTCAGCTAAGTAATCTTAGATTATTACAAGTGTGCTTGTTTAAGTGAGTCACATCGAACAAAAGATCAAATTCTTTATTGAACTTCAGGAGAATTTGATTGAAACATTTAACGAGTTAATGCAAGCTAATGGAGATTTAATTTTACCCCAAATCATATGGCAAATGGCATTTTTAGATGACTGAAAGACTGAAATAGACTGATAGATAAATGGTAAACTGGTCACTTTATGAATTACGGGAAATGCAACAAAAGTGAGAATTTATCAGATCTGTTTGAAGTTTGACTGTAAGAATAGTGATGAATCAACATTGAACAGCTAATTTTCAATTAGGGTTGCCAACCAGAAAAAATAATCAGTCTCATTATTTTTTATATACTCTCTCTCTCTCTCTCTCAGCTCTATGATTGCCATTTAGAAATTGTTGTGAACATACAACAGGTCATGACAACCAACAGAAACCAGTTTCAATTGAAGACAACCAGTATTTTTTCTAAATGTAGTAATGTCTTCATCAGTGCATAACTTCATTAGGAAACTATTTTGAAAGAGATAAAGTTGATTTATAATTAAGGTGACAATAGATTTTCTTTACACAATCACATAAGTTGTTAACTGGAGTTATAGTCTTTAGATGTGCTTATGAAATTTGCTTTGGGGTAAGGTTTATAAAAAACAAAAATACTTTAGATACATCCGAATATCATAGACATAGGGATAGATAGATAGATCGATAGATAGATCTATTTGAATTTACTTATCAGCATATACATTTTTGTAAATAGCTATATTACTTAGAATATTTCTCATCCTGTCTAGACATTTATTTATATCTCTAAAACCTATGGATGAAATGTACATATATCTTTATTCATAAGCTCATATTCATTTTTAGTCTTTTCTTCTTTTTCCTCTCTGCAGACAACTCATCTCAATTTTATTCACAACAGATCATATCAAAGATTAATCAGTGATGTAATGACATTGCAGTCATTCGATAATATTTGGTCACAGGCATTTTGCATTATAAACTTTGATAATGTTTTCCCTATCATATAAAATCTTTTTTATAAATGCCAATTTTCATAGTGTTTTTAATGTAAACTTAGAAGAAAAGTTGTATTGATTGAAGGTTTGGAAATTGAGTATTAATCAATAATGAATGAAATGAAACACAAAAAAATATTTTAATGGTTGTTTGGTTTTATGGCATGCCAACCATTATTGGTTAATTTCATGCTAAAATCAGTTTAACATTCAAACTCTCCAATTACGTATAGTACGACAATTATCTTCCTTGTGAAAATAAATTTTGTCCCATGTATAATTGGAGACATTGTAAACAGATAAACACTTTAATATCTCAAACAGAGCTATTTCACCCATACATGGGATTCTATTATGGGTCAGAGTGGACCTTGGAGTAATAGCAATGAAGGTGTGACTCCACTCTCGCCAGAGCTCTAGAACTGGATTCTTACCAGTCTACCTTTATACTCAGGACATACCTGTAGTATGTATGAAAAAAAATGATAGAAAAAGAAATTAACTGTTAAAATTAAGATGATGCATAGATGGTAGTACCTGTTCGGATCCCATCAATGAGTCAAATAGAATTATTTGAAAATTATTAGAATTATCTATAATTGTCTGCAAATTATTATCATTTGTTACTTGAAACCAATAACAATCTGAAAAAAAGAATGAATTTGACTTAAAGTAACCCAGCAAGAGTTGACATCATGTAAAACCAACCAACCAATTATCACCAATATATCACCTGACTTTCTTTCTACTTTCATTTTCCTGAATTTCACTTCTAGATTAATTTGGAAAATACAATTCTCTAGAGCAGCATGTCCTTACACAATGTTTCTACTTCTTACTTCTTTATTTTGGTCTTCTAGTTGGTTGGTGCCTATCTTCTCACCTTAAGTTTTCATCATGTCACTTTAATTTTATCTTTCTGTTGTCTGCCACTTTGTCATGTCTGTGTCTCTCGGTCTGTTTGTTATTGCAACTCCAAATGTTTTTAGTACATTGGCGGTAGGATGATAAACAACTCAAACATAATTTTCATGTGGACATTTTACTATATCTTATTGATGATACTTCCTCATCATGTACTGTAGCCTTCTCCCAGACTAGTTACTTCACCAAGGCTGAAGAACCTAGTCTGCCCTTGGATTCTTACCTTTCCCAAGGGTATTCGTGTTATGTGAAATGCAATCAGTCTCGTCCAGGTTTTGAACTCATGTCGCCGTGTCCATTTCCTATGACAATAACCATTACACCACGGGCAGAATACATTGAAACCAGTGCTGTGTTTTTGGTATATCTCTCATTCAATTTTTCTAGCTATCAACTTATATATATTATATAAAGCCTTTTTCTCAGACGAAATTAATGATAAAAAACTATTTGCAATAAAAGCTTATATATATATATATATATATATATATATATTTAATCTGTAGCATTCACCTACCCACACCTTTAAAAAAATGAAGCAAGGTAGTTTTGAATTTCTAATGTCTACATATGCTTAAAAGGCAAAACTGAATAAGACAATCACCAGGAAAACTCTATATTCAATTGCATGTCTTTTAGATTTCTTTAAGCATCCAATTCTATTGACCATATTTGCAAAAAGCCTCTTACCTCTGGAAATGTCAAAATTGGGCAATTCCTGATGAGGGGATCTATATCAAGAATATAAACATATATACATGAATATTCATGTATGACTATATATACAGGATGCACTCATGGTGTAACAATTATCATCATAGGAATGCACTTAGGGACCTAAGTTCAAATTCTGGATGAAGCTGTTTGCATTTCAGATCACACTAATACCATTGGAAAAGATAAGTATCCAACTATTCTCGCTCTAGCTATGAGTAAATATTAGGACATACTGGGCTCTTTATCCTTGGTATGGTAATTATGATAGGAGAAAGAGAACTTGGAATTCAAACCAGTTTTATGCTGCTTAAAAATTGACATTGTGTTACTTCCCGCTTGTGGCAGTGGAGTTGAGTAAACTCATTCATGTATAGATATCTAAGAGTGAGTATGTGTATGAGTATATGTATATATATATGGGGAGTATGTGGTTTTAAACCTTTGAGTCTGTAATTTGACACTTATTTATCAGCTGAATTTTGATCCAAAATGTTTTATCTGTATCATATTTACCAACCCTTCCACTCGGGCAGGATATGACACAAGTTCAATTTTTAAGCGGAGTTTAACAGGTTTTCCTTCTCCTAGACTAGTTGCCCCACCAAGGCTGAAGAACCCAGTCAGCCCTACTATTTACCCATAGCTGGAGGGAGAATATTTGGATTCATACCTTTCCCAAGGATATTAGTGGTATGTGAAATGCAATCAGTCTTGTCCAGGATTTGAACTTGTGTCACCATGTCCATTTCCTACGACGATAACCATTACACCACAGGCACAAAATGTTTTATCTGTATAATTGATATTCACCACTGAATTCAATTTCTGTTTCTTCATTTAATGGAGTATCAACCTTCATACCAAAACCCTCCTTGTAGAAGAACAGTAGTGATAGTATTTAACCTGTTGCGGGAAAGATTAGGGAGTTCATACTTTTCCCTAGAGTATTAGTCAGAAAGTGAATGTAATAGCGTGATTGGAGTTTGAACTCATTACAATGATCTGACTGTCTAGTATGTTAGCCACTATGCCATGGAGACTCTTCCTACCACTAAGTTAAATCCATTTACAAGGAAAGGGATTGAATTGAAAAAAATAAGTATTTGATGTATAATAATTTTTTTGTCTTTAGAATACATGTTCACTGATGTAGCTACTTTATACATATATATATATATATATATATTGTGTACCCCAAGATTTTTTAAAAGTTCTAAGCCTCACCTAGAAAGAAAAGTCATAGCTGAGCCTTTTTGTTGTGGTAATACATTACAATTTCTTATAAAATTGGAAAAATCTGAATTGGGTTTCCAGTTTTATAAGAAATGGTTGTGTATTGCCACTACAAAAATTTTCTTCTTTTGTTTTTCTTTCTGAGAGAGGCTTAGAATGTTTTGAAAGATTAATATATATATATATATATATCATAGAAAATAATTGCAATATCCTGAATATGTGTCCCAATTTGATCAAGATTAAATGTACTGGTAATATAGCTGGATTACAATTAGTGATCACTTGTATAAATCCATTAGTGCAAAGGTTCCAAAAATAAGGGATGTAACAACCATACTTAGATCCTATATTAACACAGACCTGGACTCTTATAATGCAGCCAGTGGACTGATACACATTACTATATCAGAAGACAGCTTAAGACTTTGAAATTTTTATAAGAATATCTCTTACTCTCTAGCATTCACATACTCTACTCAGATCAACATTGAGAAGCATCTTTCAGAATTTTTATTTTGTTAGTGCACATTTTGTTCACATTTGTGTAATATATCACCTTGACTTGTGATGAACCCGGTGGATGTTGTTGACCGATACATTCAGCCATAGATAAAATCGACAAAGCTATTACTGGAAAACAAGCAATATATGGGTGTAAGATGTGACCAATGGAGAACAAGTATTGCTTAAGTCCAAGCCGTGACCAATGAAAAACAAGCAATGTGCAGGTGTAAGATGTGACCAATGAAAAACAAGCAATGCATGTATGTTGCATAGGAGTTTTAAGACTATATAAGGTTTAGAATTTTGGCTGAAGTTAATTCCTCCCGACAGCTCCTTCATATGCTCAAACTCTCTCTGATTGCTTTCCTGCTTCACACAAGTGTCATTGTCAAATAATAAAGATATAAAATCATATTTTTATATATTCATGTTCCTCATTGTTTGTGAAGACCCAGTGGTAGTTCACTACAATAGTATATATACATATGTACATGGTTGTACACATCTATACATAGCATATCAACTTTATATATACATTGATATCATTTTGTAATATAATAACTTGACCAATTTACATTTAAATGATCTAAAATTTTTTCAGCATGTGTCAAAACAATTCAAAACTCTGTTTAATGTGTAGATGCCTCTTCTTTTCCGGTAGAGAAATCTTAACATTTGAGATCATTTGCAGAATATTGCAAAATAATATCAATTATTCTGAAACATCATGTATGTTTCAAATGATATCAGATTTTTAAAACACCCTTTGTATGCAAATAAATACATGTTAATAATTCTAATCAATTTCATTTAGTAATTTTTTTTATCTTTTGCAGAGTAGATAAAAAAAGAGACAAATTAGAACGAAAAGTTTTGGATAGTCAAGAAAGGGCTTTCTGGGATGTTCATAGACCAGTGGTAAGTATTATTAGGAATTCTTGTTGTAACCATTATCTATTTTTATAATTAAATCTCATTCTAAGCAATGACCAATAGGAATGGATGGCAAGAGAGAGTCAAGGAATTCAGTGTTGTCATCATATCTTGATGCTGCTGCTGATATTGTTTTAAAGTTAATGGTTGAAAATGAAAACTATTTTTGCACCAACCTAATACATCAAATAACACAAAATGATTCAGTACAGTAAAGCAATTTCAAACATTTAAACTCTTTATCTAAGATTATGTAGAGACCAATGAATCTTGCTGTTTGCTCCCGGCTGTGTAGCAAAGATTTGGCCTGAACAGGTGTATTTGTAAGATGCACTAAGTCATCTACATAGTCTGCATCACTAATAGTTTTGCAGGATATTGTCGGCTTCTGATCTTTTTTCATGTGAAACCATTTTCTTTCATTAGATCTATTGACATCTATAGTAAATATTCTAAGCCGATTATGAAAAGTTTCAGTGTGAACTTAGATAAAACAGACTTCATGCATTTTCAACAAGATGGTACCATCTCCTCATTAAATGGCACGAGTCTGAAATTAGTTGACCAGTTCATATATCTTGGTAGCAATAGCTCATTTACTGAAATTGATGTCAATTTATGCATTGGTAAAACATGTACTGCTATTGACAGGTAACCAACCTTATGGAAATCTGATATCTGATAAAATAAAACAGAAGTCCTTCAAAAGTTGTAGCTGTGTCAGTATTAATGTATTGTTGTGTTCCTGGGACTCTAACAAAGTTCTTGGAGAATAAGTTAGATGGAAGCTACACAAGGGTGCTGTGTGCAGTTTTATCAAATTCTGGAAGAAGCATCCAACAAAACAGAAGCTATATGGCCACTTATCTCCCATCTCACAACCTATCAAAATATGATGAGCAAGACATGTTGGGCACAGCTAGACAAGTAAGGACAAACTCATTAGCAATGTTCTCCTATAAACTCACCAGTGATGGCCAACCAGCAAAAACTTACATCTATTAGGTCTGGGGTGAATGGCCAGACAGAATCAAGGGAATCTGTGCAGTCAGCATGCTTTGGTACTGCTGATGATAATCTAACATTATTAAAAGATAAATTTGCATCATTTTCTTAAATAATTTTTTCAGAATGCTTTATTTTTTTCATTATATTGTTTTTATTGTAGTCTCTGTGAGTCACATCTTCCTAAAGAGACTCCCTACTGCTAGACCTGTGTGATATATTCACCTAAACTTAGCAAAATCCTCTCTTATATAGAGGTATTATAATTTCCAAACAGAAACATGTCTGTTGTAGCTTAAAAAATGACTTGAAATTCAAATATTTTTGTTAAATTTGAGAAAACCACTATTAGAGTAATAACAGGAATGACAAAATGGATAACAGTTGCAAGATTTTTTGCTTTTGTTTTGTTTTTTTTTGAAATAGGAAAATTTATTTCTAGAAATTGTAATAAGTAAAAGCAAATATTTCAATAAAAAGAAAATGAAGACAAAGTTTGTTTTTCTTTTTTGTGAAAAAAAAGTACATTCTGTAGTTATTGTATTTCTTACTTTTATCATGTTTATTCATTTGTTGCTTTGTTTCTGCTTTAACTCTGTTTTTATAAATCTATTTGTTCTTTTTGTAGCCTGGTTGTGTAAATACAACAGAAGTAGACATCAAAAAGGCTTGTCGTATGAATAGACACTCAAAAATGACTAGGGTAAGAGTTTTTATTCACATTACTTTATCACATTGTTTATTATTATTGCTTTTATTTCTGGTCTCTTCTTCTTCTTCTTCTTATTATTATTATTATTGTTATAATTTTTGTCTGTTAAGATTTTCTTATCTTTAGTCTCATAGCATTTTTTTCCTAATATTTATATTGTCATTTTATTCAATGCAAGTTTTTCACACAAATTTTAACTGGTAGCCTTTCACTGATGTCTGAGTGACAGCAAGTCTCATTCTGCAGAATTGATTCTGGTTTGTGCATGTACCATTTGGTAGTATGGTTAAATTTCAATTTCTTCTACAGTTCCCAGTAGATAATCTACACCATCTAATCATGTCTGGTCTTATACTCTGTTTGCACAAGTTTCCTGTACTCACTTATGTGATTCATTGTTTTATCTCAATCATCAAATAACCTACATTCTTCTTCTTCATCATCTTTTACTCCTTTGGGTGTTTTTCTCTAATGATTATTTACTGGAGTTTGAGTGACTGCAAGTCTCCTCAAGTCTCCAGAACTCTTCTTAGTACTTTGGCTGATCTTAATAATGCTGTAGTCTGGATGGTCTCCAATTGTTCTCGTATTTCCAAGTCTTCCTTTACCAATCTTTTGGAGATTGTTCCAAGCACACTAATTATAATTGGTAACACTGTCACTTACCTGTTCCATAATTTTTTGGTCTCAGGCAAGGTCTAGGTATTGATCTCTCTTTTTGCTCTTTTATAATTTTACTTGGTGGTCCACCAGGATGGCAAAGTCCACTTATCAGCAGGTTCTCTTTTTTTGTTGACTATCACTAGGTCTGGTCATCTGGCCTAGATAAGGTGATCTGTTCATATCTCAAAATCCCAGAGAACTTTGTGCATCTCATTCTCCAGGATGGATTCTGAGTTGTGCATATACAATTTATTTGTATGGTCAAATTTGAATTTCTTGTGCAATTCCCAGTGGATAATCTTCCCCACACAATAGAGCCTACTCTTATAATCTTTTTGTGTTAATTTACTTCATTCACTTATTATGTAATGAATCATTTCATCTCAATGATTACATGACTTACACTTGCTATTTTTTGTATCTTATCTATTCTTGCTTTAATAAACTTTGTCCTTATGGCATTGTTTTGTGCTGCTATTTGAAGTGATTCAGTTTCTCTCTTAAGGTTTCCCTTTCTTAGTCATGTCTAGGTCTATTTGTGTGAATTTCATTTGTTTATCGCTTGAAATATCCATACAGTTGTTTTTCTTCCCATTTTTCTTTTCTAGTAATTGTTGTTCTGTTGATCTTGGTGTTGTTCATGTTATTTCTGGTTGCTCCAATTAATCTTTCTTTGCTCTTTTTTATGTAGTCTTCCAGTCAATGTATTGATGTATCAACACTATATTCAATTCTTCAAGAACAGTCCTGAGTATCTTATAAGGAGGAAAGCCCAGATATTTATCCCTTTGATTAGATTTCTGCTATATAGTTTGGTTTTGAGTAGTTTTCTCATTTTCCTGAGATACACTTTTTAAATTTTTTCTTTTGTCCCTACTTTTTTGATGATTTCTGCTTCCAATTTTCCCAAGTACTTGAAAATTTCCTTTTCTATGTGTGTTCTGATTTTTCTTGATTTGGCAGTTCTATTCCTTCTAACATTTATTATTCTCTGCTTCTCATCATTAGTATGGCACATTTTTCTATGCCTAATTCCATCCCTATATCCTGATTGTATATTCTCTCTGCCTGTACTTGGGCTTCCAATTCTTTTTCAGTTTTGGCAAACACTTTGATGTTATCAATGTACATTAGGTGGTTGATCTTTTTTTGCAATTTAGTAAGTTTGTCACTGCCTATAGATTTCTTTAGTATGTGATTGAGTGGCATCATTGCCATTACAGATAGTTATGGTGATAACACATCTCCCTGGAATATACCTCTCTGGATTTTCACCTTAACTAAATTTTTTTACTCCTGCTGTCAATTCCACTCTCTAGTTTTTCATGACTTATTATTATTATAATAGTCTTTATGAGTTTTTCACATCAGTAGTATTTTATGATTTTCACTGAAGTGAGTAATAGAAAGTCTCCACAGCTGTCCAGGGCTCTTCTTAGTATTCTAGCTGATTTCAACAGAACTGTGGGCTAGACAGTTTTAATTCTTCCTTGGATTTCATGTTCCCTTTGTCTTTTTTTCTTGCCTTTCGGTATTGTTCCAATAATTTCAGCTATGATTGGCATCATGGTGACATTCCTGTTCCATAACTTTTAAAATTTTCTGACAAGTTCCAGGTATTTATCTACTTTTTTGCTTTCTTTTACATTTGCTCTGTGATTTGCTTGAATAGCAAAATCTACAAGTAGATAAATTCTTTTTTTCTCATTAACTAAAACTAGATTTGGTCTTCTGGCCTTGATTGGATGATTTGTTTGTACTATAAAATCATAGAGGATTTTGTGTGACTTAAATTCTGGTCTGTGAATATACCATTTATCACTTGCACAATTCCCAGTGGCTGACCTTTCTTACCTGGTCATGTATGTTATTATACTCGTTCTGTACCAGTTTGGGGCACTCACTTATTATGTAGGTTATTTGTTATGTTTTTGTTAAAGAGCTAATCAACCATCATGGGTTATTTGATGCCAAATCCATCCTCATAAAAGGACAGTAGTGGTACTATTTTAACCCGTTGGTGGTAGGATAAGGGAATGTTGGTTATTGTTTCATCTTTCTATCTGCATAGCCTACACTAACTATTTTCCTGTGTATTAACTATTCTTGCTTTTACTTAGTTTTTATGCTATTATTTTGAGCTTCAATAAATAGGGATTCAGTTTTATTATTTTGGTTATATGTGCGTTTTTCACACCTAATTTAACAATTGGTTTTTCATAGAAGTCTGAGCAACAGCAAGTCTCCTCAGGTCTCTAGGACTCATTTAAGTATTCTAGCTGATCTTAAAAGTGTTGTGATCTGAATAGTCTCAATTCTTCCTCGGATCTCCATTTCCTCCAATTTTTTTCCAGGCTTTTAGGGACCATTCCAAGAGTACCAAAGATAATTTTTATCATTGTCACTTTCATGTTCCACAGTTAATGAGCTTTCTTGCAACGAACTAAAATTTCTCTATCTTTTCACTTCCATTTATTTTCCCTCTTGGGTTTGCTGGAACAGCAAAATCCACTAGATGACAAGTTCTTTTTTTCCTATTATTTAATGCAAGTTCTGTTCTTCAGGCCAAGATTGAGTAATCCATTTATATCTTAAAATCCCAGAGTATTATTATCATAATTATTATTATTATTAGTAGTTTTTCATATTTATTATCTTTATTATAAACACTAGGTGACATGTGTACCTGTGGTGTTCATATATTCTTTTCTTTTAAGTGTATTTTTTTTTTGTTTTTTAGTGTATACATTCTGACAGATTTTGCATTGGAGGCATTAAAAATGGATTTTAATTTAGAGACTATGAAACTGAAAAGGGTCTAACTTAAAATATCAGGGATGAATTTTCAGCTTAGGAAGCAGATAAAAAGTCCTATGGAGACTGGAGGTTATGGAGGTTGATACATTTTCACAAGCTTGTGTTTCACAAAAAAAACCCTGCTGTTTAAAGTTTTTTTAAAATTTTAGATTTGGTTTTCAAATTTAACAATTGTCTGCTCTAATTTCACAAAACCAAACAATTAAACAATCTCAAAGATTGTTTATTAAGTCTCTGTTTTTACAAAAGTTAATACTAAGATAAACCAAATACTAATAAATGAATAGAAATTAAATAGATTAAAGCAGAAGACCCAAAATGGATTTTCAAGTAATTTTCAAATCTAAAATTTTAAAACCTCAGTGACAATTTATGTCAATAAATTTCGCTGTGGTATTAAAAAGACTATTTCTTGTTATCTAATGAAGCTGTGTAGGTAAAACATGTTACTTAGATAAATTAATAATTTTTGACAATTATGTTTTTATTTTTTTCATCCAATTTCTTTACCACAGTACATTATCTATCTATCTTATTAGAAATCTCATTACACTTGTGTGTTTAATGCAGTCAACTGGGGCTGTAGAATACACTGGCTGCATCTCTGCACCTCCCACCAACAAATATCCTGGATATGACATTAAACAATCTGATGGTGAGGCTCCAGTAATGCTGGAGTTTTGAGGAATGCAGAGTACCCCTTCATTGCCATCATTCCCTGGTCCACTCTGGCCTGGAGTGGTAGCACCTGATAGAGTCCTCTTTATGGGTCGAATAGAACTGATTGACATTTAAACCGAGTGCAAACAAATGACTTGTGATAAATTGAATTGTTTGAAATAGAACTATAAAGTGGAGTTTAACAGGTTTGAATTCAGACTTTTCCTTCTCTTCAATTGGTTGCCATACTAAGATTGAAGAGCCCAATCTGCGCTACTATTTACCCATAGCTGAAGGGAGAATAATTGGATTCATACCATTCTCAAAGGTATTAATGCAATGAAAAATGCCAACTGTCTCATCCAGGATTTCAACTTGTGCTGCCATGTCCATTACCTATGATGGCAACCATTACCCTATGAACACCTCCAATTTTTATCAATGTATTTACCAACCCCAGCGCATTAGCCAGATACAACACAAGGTCAATTTTTAAGCAGAGCTTAACAGGTTAGAATTTGTCTGCAAAGACAAGTTGCCATACCAAGATTAAAGATATCTGCCCTGTTCATTGGCCTAATGAATAGAGTGTTCACCATTGGTCTGGGAGACCGGGGGTTCAATCCCAGGTCAAGTCATACCAAAGACTTAAAAAATGGTACTTGATGCCACCTTGCTTAACACTCAGCATTATAAGGTAAGGATCAAGGGTAAAGTGGATTTGTCCAGGGAATGTAGTAGCGCCCCCCACACACAGACCACGGTGTAGTAGCTATTGAAAAAGGGAGCCTTTGGGTCACCCTCGACTATGGTTGCTAACTTACCTATAGCTGGAGAGAGAATTGTTGGATTTTATACCTTTCCCAAGGGTATTAGTGCTATGTGAAATGCAAAACCACCCCATCCAGGATTTTGAAACTAAGGTCTCCTTGTCCCATTTTCCTATGATAAAAAACCATTTAACTACAAGTGCCTCCAAATTTTTATTAGTGCATCACTCAATAAAACTTTTATTCAAAACATAAATAAAAAAGTAAAACTGTCCTCTATGTAGAAAAAATTCCTCTATTGTATATATATATATATATATATATGAGTGGGAAATTGCAAAAAACATGAAGGACTGTGAGAGAGTTATATATTTGAGAAAAGTTTCCTTTTTCTTGTTAATTTGTATGAGGATGGAATTATATGTGAATGTTTTTCAACAGTGTATATGCATGGTTTACATGTAGTGTGTGTATTGGCAAAAAACTGTCTGACTCCTATAAGTGGATTATCTCAGTAGGACACCTGAAAACTGACTTTTTTGCGGCTTCTGCATCCGAGGAAAAAGAGAGAGAGAGAGAGAGAGAGAGAGAGAGAGAGAGAGAGAGAGAGAGCAGAGATTCATGTTCATTGCTTTTTTCTTTTATCCCTGGATGGGCTGCTATTGTAGCAGAGAGTGAAGTTTTCCTGTCAGTAATATGAAGAGTTTTACTACAGGCAAAGGTAGATAATTCAACTGTGAAGAATAGCAATAAGCAAGAGCAAGTAATATAGAAAAGCAAAGGCAGGTTTTTTATAAGAAGAACAATACATTAAAGTGCTCTAAATTAGAAAATGATAGAATCCCCATGGCAGAATGGCTTATGTGTTTAGGACTGTGATCTCGTAGTAAATGAGATCAAACTCCCCATTGCATCGTTTATGTTTCACTTTTGGACTAATACTCTTTTGGAATGAAACTCCTTTATCTTCCTAGCAATGGGTTAAAACAGTACCCACTACTGCTCTTCTACAAGAATGACTTTGGCATTAAAATAACCCCACAAAAAGTTGATATACTATTAAACAAAGAAAACCAAAACCAAAATCAAAATTAAAGAATTGAAAGCTATTTTCATTTCAATTTGTAAACTGAATGATAAATTTTGTCAGGTCTCACTCAGAACTTTTTAATCATTCAAATTCTTGGTATAATGAAGATAACCATAAAAATATTAACAAGAATTCACTCTCTTTTCTAAAAAAGAAGTGTCCAGTATCATCATAGATCACTGTTTACAATGAACACACAACTAGTTTCATGGGCAATCTTGATTTATTTTTGTCCAATATTTGTGTGGCCATTATAGTGTTGTTGCCTGAATGAATTTTCTGTTGTGTGGTCCACTGGTTTCCAAATGCATGTCTGTAGTATGGTCAACAAATTAATGATTGTAACATAGTCAGTGGTGGACTACTATGTTGGTGAGGCCCATTTGTCAGTTAGGGAGAGTTAATATACAAAAAACACAACTCAAATTTTTAGTGTGAGGGCTTATTGTTGTTTATTCTCTTTCCATTCAGTCCTTTGAGACCATGGAAGTAGGAAATAAATGAAGAATGGACACCATGTGATAGCTTCTTCATTATTCCAGGGGCAGTCCTCTTCTCAGATCTTTGGACTCCTTGTTCTGCATTCAAGCACCAGCCATCAAAAGAGAAGCAGAGACTGAAATCATGAAATCTTTGATATATATATATATTATATATATATATATATATATATATACTGGGGTTCACAGAATACTTCAACCTCTACTTCCCCCTACGGTGGATAACACTTTAAATAGGGCATAGGAAAACCTTTTTTTTGAGAGGACAGGCTTATTAGAGACAGAGCTCATCATAAAAAGACTGCACTACAGAAAAGAATTCAAGGCAATTTTTGAATTGAAGGTACTGCAAACCATTTTTTACCACAGAAGACTATATAGATGAGTATCTACCCTAGGAGTAGGCGAAAAGTTTGTATTTTTTCTCTTTGGTAGAAAGATCTTTTCTATGAAAAAAAAATTGAAGTCTTGCACAGGCTATTGAGAAAACCCCTAAGGGACTACTAGTTGGGCAGTTTTGCATCTGTTTGACCATAAAATCATGATCTCTGCAAAAAACCAGTCACTGATTTCTTGATCAAGTGTATCATATTACCACCTGCACAATGGTAAAGAGACTTAACTCAGTCAACTCACATCCTGGTTGTCATTTACTTATGTTTACATCATTCATAGAGTGTGTGTGGGAGGGAGTCCTCCATGTTTCAGTTGCTAAACAACTGCAAACATCACTGTGAATTTAAATTCCAGTTATGTTATTACATTCACTTTCGGATTAACTCCCTTGGGAAAGGTATGAAACTCTCTTATCTCCTAGCTATGAGTCAACTAATACCACTGCTGTTCTTCCTGAAGGATTGCTTTTATCATTAAATTACCTACAAACATTGATATGCTATTAAAACAAAAGAAAATTTCATTTTTAGAGGAAATTGCTAAATTGTAATGTGATATTTTGTTTTCTTTTTCTATAAAATTTCTGTAAACATCAAACATTCAGAAATTCAGATTATTGAAAAATTTTTATTGAGTATTGAATAAATATATGGATAAGATTTTCTGACATAATGAATGAGAAAACATGATTAATAACACAAATTTTGTGGAGTGTTTTCTGTATTTACTATCATGTCAGCTTATGATTTTGAAAAGTTTTAAATTTTAGGAAAAATAATTTTGATTTACTATTGAATTATACCTGATTAATAACATTGTTGGGTCAGTAAAATGGTTTATTCCTGTGTATGGAGTGAGTGAGGGAGAGGCTCTCTGTGACTGGATATACTAATCACATGATGAGCCCAGAAGTCCTTAGTGCAAAAATCCAAAAAGCAGTCAGATAGATTCGACCAGGCATTCTGTAAGGCAGTGGACTTTAAAAGCCCCCAGAGAGGACCAATCCTAACATACAAGATATCTTCTTCAGCACACCAGTAAGTCCCCTTAAACTCAACTTTATACACAGGAAGGACTGTATGTTGTTATTCATTGATTCACACGCTAGTTAATAGAATTAGATGAAGTATTAATTCATTTATTTTGTTGCTGTTAGCTTTTAGAATAAATGCTGTACTAACACAATAACATTATACTTGATAATAATTGATTACATTATAATTGATTACTAACATTTTTTTTACTTCACATATAAACAGTAATATTTTTCAAAATCCTTTTAGTCATAGTTTACATAATCACAATTTTGAGCATTTTTTTGTTTCTTACTTTTTAAAGTCTTATTACGATTGGAAATCTTAATTACATTGCCATAACTACATTGACAGTTGTAACAATCCTTAATGTTTTTTCCTAGAATTAAAAAAAAAGATTTCTAAACCATTTTTTTGATAAAAGGATCATCATCATCATCATCATCAAGGCATACTGACATCATAGATTCCTTTTGACTCTCTTTTTGCAATCCATCCCAATCAGGCAATGCTCTTTGTAAAATCATCTAGACAGCACTCAGTGTCAGCATAGAAACTGAATTAAATGTAAGTTTTTTACTGGTTAGTCCAACACTGGTTTTGTTCATGTGTAGGGAATCCATATGGAGAACATCACTGATGAGATCGTCCCTTGTTTCTCCAGCTGTGCTCAGCATATCTTACTTGTTTGCTTTGTGAGATGGAAAGTAAAGTCGCAGTACAGCAGGTGTTTTTGTGGTGTGCTGTTTCTAGGAATTGCTCAAAAACAGCACACAGCATCTTTGTATTGTTTGCCATATAGCTTTTTTCTTCAAGTGATTCAAACATACAATAGTACTGACACAGCTAGAAACTTGGAAGAATTTCCTGTTTTATTTTATCAGTGAGACTATAATAAGTATGTAAAACACTCTACGAAATAGGTTTTTTCACATCGTATTTTCTCTTCCACACTGTGTTTATATCAAGGTTATAAACCAAAAAAAAAGTTGAGAATATTTGAAGTACTTCAAATGGTTTTTTTCTTTTTCTATGTTTGTGTGTAGGGGAGATGTTGATGATTATGCTTGAGTTTGGTGTGTATGGAAAATAAACTATGAAACGTCCTTTAAGAGAGGTAGTAACCTGGTTTTGGTTTTTCAATTTTAACAACTTTTCCTTTTTAAAGTTTTTCCAAGAATCTGTTTTCCTTACCTTAAGGGAGATTTAATTTTGTTAACGTTTACTTTGTGCACTTCTCTGCCTTTCTTATTTAAAAAAGGCATGTTGCCCATAATGCCAGGCATAAAAAGGTCTTTACAAATGAAGCTACCACTGCCTTTACCATATTGTACACTGCTTTTGATACACAAAATAAGTTTTTGAGTGGGAAAAATTTCTAAAACTGTTTTGTTAAATTCACTGTGTGAAATCAGATTTTTTTTTTCTCTTTAAAATATTTTTAAAGTTGAAAATTCATTTTTTTTTTTCTTTTTTTTAAATAAGTATGTATATCATCATCATCATCCTCAATTGGATTCATTATCATCATCATCATTGGATCGTTCAGTGTTGAATAGGATTATCCCACATTGTTTATCATGGGATGAGATTATTTTTTGGTGTGTAACACTGGTGGCTGTTTTAGGCCAAAATATAAACCTATATAAAGGATTATGATGTTGGCCATAAACTGTTTACCATTGTAAGAAATGAACTTGACAATCAGAGTTTCAAATCCTGGACGAATCTTTTTGTGCTTTACATTGTGCTAATGCTTTTGAGAAAAGCAAGGATCCATATCTTCTCTCTCCAGCTATGACTAAATTAGTGCAGACCGGTACCTTTAGCCTTGGTATGGCAAACCAGTCTAGGAGAAGGAAAAACTCTGAATTCAGACCTGCTGTACTCCACTTAAAAAATTGACCTTGTGTTGTATCCTACTTGTTGTGGAAAAAGTTAGGTGAATAAATATACAGTGACACTAAGGGCAGCTATTGTCAGGAATCTAAAAATGATTGGTTGCACATATGCAAAACACAAATACAATTAGTTGCAGATATACACAAAACAGCAAACTTAAATACATACACACAGGACAACATTTTTAGAGGTGTGGTAAAACTATAATCCATGGAAAAATGACACTCAAAGGTTTAGTCAAAAGTATAAAGAGTGAAGCTGTACTTACCAAAATAGATATGAATAACGAATGATACTTTAAATTTTTTTACAAAAATAGTTCCTTTGGAATTAAACACAATTAAATGAAAAAAACACCTTTGAAAACTTTTTCTTTTTGATATGGCATGAAAGCTGTAGCATCATATCACTTGCAAAAATCCTGTGTTTCACAAAAAAAATACTGCTGTTCGAAAAAGTATTGAGATTGGTTTTGTAATTCTTTTTACAAAACTGGCATATACTCAACTAGATATCATAAATTTATTAAATAGGTTTTTTAGGTGCCCACAAATTAAAAAAATTTAAGTTCAAGTCCCATTACTTTTTTATCGCACCTTTTAAAATAGTCTCTAAAAAAGGACATAAATGATGTTATGATTTTAAATGAAATGTGCCCATACAGATA
>OY757918.1:63509591-63732091 GCA_963585895.1 Sepioteuthis lessoniana
GGAGAATAATTGGATTCATACCATTCTCAAAGGTATTAATGCAATGAAAAATGCCAACTGTCTCATCCAGGATTTCAACTTGTGCTGCCATGTCCATTACCTATGATGGCAACCATTACCCTATGAACACCTCCAATTTTTATCAATGTATTTACCAACCCCAGCGCATTAGCCAGATACAACACAAGGTCAATTTTTAAGCAGAGCTTAACAGGTTAGAATTTGTCTGCAAAGACAAGTTGCCATACCAAGATTAAAGATATCTGCCCTGTTCATTGGCCTAATGAATAGAGTGTTCACCATTGGTCTGGGAGACCGGGGGTTCAATCCCAGGTCAAGTCATACCAAAGACTTAAAAAATGGTACTTGATGCCACCTTGCTTAACACTCAGCATTATAAGGTAAGGATCAAGGGTAAAGTGGATTTGTCCAGGGAATGTAGTAGCGCCCCCACACACAGACCACGGTGTAGTAGCTATTGAAAAGGGAGCCTTTGGGTCACCCTCGACTATGGTTGCTAACTTACCTATAGCTGGAGAGAGAATTGTTGGATTTATACCTTTCCAAGGGTATTAGTGCTATGTGAAATGCAAACCACCCATCCAGGATTTGAACTAAGGTCTCCTTGTCCATTTCCTATGATAAAAACCATTTAACTACAAGTGCCTCCAAATTTTATTAGTGCATCACTCAATAAACTTTTATTCAAAACATAAATAAAAAGTAAACTGTCTCTATGTAGAAAAATTCTCTATGTTATATAATATTATATATATATATGAGTGGGAAATTGCAAAACATGAAGGACTGTGAGAGAGTTATATATTTGAGAAAAGTTCCTTTTCTTGTTAATTGTATGAGGATGGAATTATATGTGAATGTTTTCAACAGTGTATATGCATGGTTACATGTAGTGTGTGTATTGGCAAAAACTGTCTGACTCCTATAAGTGGATTATCTCAGTAGACACCTGAAACTGACTTTTTGCGGCTTCTGCATCCGAGGAAAGAGAGAGAGAGAGAGAGAGAGAGAGAGAGAGAGAGAGAGAGAGAGCAGAGATTCATGTTCATGCTTTTTCTTTTATCCCTGGATGGGCTGCTATTGTAGCAGAGAGTGAAGTTTCCTGTCAGTAATATGAAGAGTTTACTACAGGCAAAGGTAGATAATTCAACTGTGAAGAATAGCAATAAGCAAGAAGCAAGTAATATAGAAAGCAAAGGCAGGTTTTTATAAGAAGAACAATACATTAAAGTGCTCTAAATTAGAAAATGATAGAATCCCCATGGCAGAATGGCTTATGTGTTAGACTGTGATCTCGTAGTAAATGAGATCAAAACTCCCATTGCATCGTTATGTTCACTTTTGGACTAATACTCTTTGGAATGAACTCCTTTATCTTCCTAGCAATGGGTTAAACAGTACCACTACTGCTCTTCTACAAGAATGACTTTGGCATTAAATAACCCCACAAAAGTTGATATACTATTAAACAAAGAACCAAACCAAATCAAATTAAAGAATTGAAGCTATTTTCATTTCAATTTGTAACTGAATGATAATTTTGTCAGGTCTCACTCAGAACTTTTAATCATTCAAATTCTTGGTATAATGAAGATAACCATAAAATATTAACAAGAATTCACTCTCTTTTCTAAAAAGAAGTGTCAGTATCATCATAGATCACTGTTACAATGAACACACAACTAGTTCATGGGCAATCTTGATTTATTTTTGTCCATATTTGTGTGGCCATTATAGTGTTGTTGCCTGAATGAATTTCTGTTGTGTGGTCACTGGTTCCAAATGCATGTCTGTAGTATGGTCAACAAATTAATGATTGTAACATAGTCAGTGGTGGACTACTATGTTGGTGAGGCCATTTGTCAGTTAGGGAGAGTAATATACAAAAACACAACTCCAAATTTTAGTGTGAGGGCTTATTGTTGTTTATTCTCTTTCCATTCAGTCTTTGAGACCATGGAAGTAGGAATAAATGAAGAATGGACACCATGTGATAGCTTCTTCATTATTCCAGGGGCAGTCTCTTCTCAGATCTTTGACTCCTTGTTCTGCATTCAAGCACCAGCCATCAAAAGAGAGCAGAGACTGAATCATGAAATCTTTGATATATATATATATATATATATATATATATATATATACTGGGGTTCACAGAATACTTCAACTCTACTTCCCCTACGGTGGATAACACTTTAAATAGGGCATAGGAAACCTTTTTTTGAGACAGGCTATTAGAGACAGAGCTCATCATAAAAAGACTGCACTACAGAAAGAATTCAAGGCAATTTTGAATTGAAGGTACTGCAACCCATTTTTACCACAGAAGACTATATAGATGAGTATCTACCCTAGGAGTAGGCGAAAGTTGTATTTTTCTCTTTGGTAGAAAGATCTTTTCTATGAAAAAAATTGAAGTCTTGCACAGGCTATTGAGAAACCCTAAGGACTACTAGTTGGCAGTTTGCATCTGTTGACCATAAATCATGATCTCTGCAAAACCAGTCACTGATTTCTTGATCAAGTGTATCATATTACCACCTGCACAATGGTAAAGAGACTTAACTCAGTCAACTCACATCCTGGTTGTCATTTACTTATGTTACATCATTCATAGAGTGTGTGTGGGAGGGAGTCTCCATGTTTCAGTTGCTAAACAACTGCAACATCACTGTGAATTTAAATTCCAGTTATGTTATTACATTCACTTTCGGATTAACTCCCTTGGGAAAGGTATGAACTCTCTTATCTCCTAGCTATGAGTCAACTAATACCATGCTGTTCTTCCTGAAGGATTGCTTTATCATTAAATTACCTACAAACATTGATATGCTATTAAACAAAAGAAATTTCATTTTTAGAGGAAATTGCTAAATTGTAATGTGATATTTGTTTCTTTTCTATAAATTTCTGTAAACATCAACATTCAGAAATTCAGATTATTGAAAATTTTATTGAGTATTGAATAAATATATGGATAAGATTTCTGACATAATGAATGAGAAACATGATTAATAACACAAATTTGTGGAGTGTTTCTGTATTTACTATCATGTCAGCTTATGATTTTGAAAAGTTTAAATTTTAGGAAAATAATTTTGATTTACTATTGAATTATACCTGATTAATAACATTGTTGGGTCAGTAAAATGGTTATTCCTGTGTATGGAGTGAGTGAGGGAGAGGCTCTCTGTGACTGGATATACTAATCACATGATGAGCCCAGAAGTCTTAGTGCAAAATCCAAAAAGCAGTCAGATAGATTCGACCAGGCATTCTGTAAGGCAGTGACTTTAAAAGCCCCAGAGAGACAATCCTAACATACAAGATATCTTCTTCAGCACACCAGTAAGTCCCTTAAACTCAACTTTATACACAGGAAGGACTGTATGTTGTTATTCATTGATTCACATGCTAGTTAATAGAATTAGATGAAGTATTAATTCATTTATTTGTTGCTGTTAGCTTTAGAATAAATGCTGTACTAACACAATAACATTATACTTGATAATAATTGATTACATTATAATTGATTACTAACATTTTTTTACTTCACATATAACAGTAATATTTTCAAATCCTTTTAGTCATAGTTTACATAATCACAATTTTGAGCATTTTTTGTTTCTTACTTTTTAAAGTCTTATTACGATTGGAAATCTTAATTACATTGCCATAACTACATTGACAGTTGTAACAATCCTTAATGTTTTTCCTAGAATTAAAAAAAAGATTTCTAAACCATTTTTTGATAAAAGGATCATCATCATCATCATCATCAAGGCATACTGACATCATAGATTCCTTTGACTCTCTTTTGCAATCCATCCCAATCAGGCAATGCTCTTTGTAAATCATCTAGACAGCACTCAGTGTCAGCATAGAACTGATAAATGTAAGTTTTTACTGGTTAGTCAACACTGGTTTGTTCATGTGTAGGAATCCATATGAGAACATCACTGATGAGATCGTCCTTGTTTCTCCAGCTGTGCTCAGCATATCTTACTTGTTTGCTTTGTGAGATGGAAAGTAAGTCGCAGTACAGCAGGTGTTTTGTGGTGTGCTGTTTCTAGGAATTGCTCAAAACAGCACACAGCATCTTTGTATTGTTGCCATATAGCTTTTTCTTCAAGTGATTCAAACATACAATAGTACTGACACAGCTAGAACTTGGAAGAATTCCTGTTTTATTTTATCAGTGAGACTATAATAAGTATGTAAACACTCTACGAAATAGGTTTTCACATCGTATTTCTCTTCCACACTGTGTTATATCAAGGTTATAAACCAAAAAAAGTTGAGAATATTTGAAGTACTTCAAATGGTTTTTCTTTTCTATGTTTGTGTGTAGGGGAGATGTTGATGATTATGCTTGAGTTGGTGTGTATGGAAATAACTATGAACGTCTTTAAGAGAGGTAGTAACCTGGTTTGGTTTTCAATTTTAACAACTTTCCTTTTAAAGTTTTCCAAGAATCTGTTTCCTTACCTTAAGGGAGATTTAATTTGTTAACGTTACTTTGTGCACTTCTCTGCCTTTCTTATTTAAAAAGGCATGTGCCATAATGCCAGGCATAAAAGGTCTTACAAATGAAGCTACCACTGCCTTTACCATATTGTACACTGCTTTGATACACAAATAAGTTTTGAGTGGGAAAATTCTAAACTGTTTGTTAAATTCACTGTGTGAAATCAGATTTTTTTTTCTCTTTAAATATTTTAAAGTTGAAATTCATTTTTTTTTCTTTTTTTAAATAAGTATGTATATCATCATCATCATCCTCATTGGATCATTATCATCATCATCATTGGATCGTTCAGTGTTGAATAGGATTATCCACATTGTTATCATGGGATGAGATTATTTTTGGTGTGTACACTGGTGGCTGTTTAGGCCAAAATATAACCTATATAAAGGATTATGATGTTGGCATAACTGTTACCATTGTAAGAAATGAACTTGACAATCAGAGTTCAAATCCTGGACGAATCTTTTTGTGCTTTACATTGTGCTAATGCTTTTGAGAAAAGCAAGGATCCATATCTTCTCTCTCCAGCTATGACTAAATAGTGCAGACCGGTACCTTTAGCCTTGGTATGGCAACCAGTCTAGGAGAAGGAAAACTCTGAATTCAGACCTGCTGTACTCCACTTAAAAATTGACCTTGTGTTGTATCCTACTTGTTGTGGAAAAGTTAGGTGAATAAATATACAGTGACACTAAGGGCAGCTATTGTCAGGAATCTAAAATGATTGGTTGCACATATGCAAACACAAATACAATTAGTTGCAGATATACACAAACAGCAACTTAAATACATACACACAGACAACATTTTTAGAGGTGTGGTAACTATATCCATGGAAAATGACACTCAAAGGTTTAGTCAAAAGTATAAAGAGTGAAGCTGTACTTACCAAAATAGATATGAATAACGAATGATACTTTAATTTTTTACAAAATAGTTCCTTTGGAATTAAACACAATTAAATGAAAAACACCTTTGAAACTTTTCTTTTGATATGGCATGAAGCTGTAGCATCATATCACTTGCAAAATCCTGTGTTTCACAAAAAATACTGCTGTTCGAAAAGTATTGAGATTGGTTTTGTAATTCTTTTTACAAACTGGCATATACTCAACTAGATATCATAAATTTATTAAATAGGTTTTTAGGTGCCCACAAATTAAAAAATTTAAGTTCAAGTCCCATTACTTTTTTATCGCACCTTTAAAATAGTCTCTAAAAAGACATAAATGATGTTATGATTTTAAATGAAATGTGCCCATACAGATAAAACAACTTTGTATATATATATATATATATATATATATATATAATCATGGACAATGAACCAGCAGCATAGTGTATCCATTCCTTAAAAAAGGATTATTTCTTAGTATTCAAGTATTTTGAGCTGGTTGTTTGAGGATCTGTGCATAACATGAGCACCTGACATTCAGGGTCATATGTGGAAGGCAGTCTCTCAGGTGCTATTAGGAAATTGTTTCAAATTAGCTGTAACTGATTTAATCAAATATTTATTTTAGATATTTGTTTATTTAGATGTTTATATGCAAACTTATCTATTTATTCTATTTCATTAAAGAAGTGTTTTGATGATGGTTTAGTTTGATGTTTAAGACATTTAGAGTCAGTATTTGAAGAAGTTTTATCTATTCATCTTCAAGTATTTCCATTATTGTTGTGATAGTGACTTTCGTGTTTTTTCAGTCCTTTCCAAGATGGCAGAATTTGTATTTATATTATGCCAGTATCTATCTATCTATCAATCTATTTTCCTGCCCCTTGACTCAAGTAGGATGTAACATAATGAGAATTTTTAGCAGAGTTTAACATGTTTAAATTTAGAATTTTCCTTCTCCTTAACTAGTTGCCATACAAAGATTAAAGGGCCCAGTCAGTCCAACTATTTACCTATAACTGGAGGGAAAATAGTTGGATTCATACCTTTTCCAAAGGTATTAGCACTATGTGTAATGCAAACAGTCTCATCCAGGGTTTGAACTCAGTTTGCTGTTTCTATTACCTATGACAGTAACTACTGCACCATGAGCATCTTGTGTATATATATATATATATATAACATGTGTATTCCCTTTAAAATGTCAGACAGGGATTTGGTGTTTTCTTATAGTACAGTCTAAGTATGGGTACTTTTTTTTCATTTTATTTTATTTCATCAATAAAATAAAATGAGAGACAATGGCTTCAAGCTGACAAAGGAAAGAAGCAGAAGATAACCTGCACAAACAATTATGGGCACGGACTACACCAATAACATAGTGCTTCAGGCAAATACACCCACCCAAGCTGAAAGCCTGCAACATAGTCTGGAATGAGTAGCTGCAGGCATAGGCTTCCATGTCAATGCACACAAGACGGAGTATATGGGCTTTAATCAAAGAGGCAACACTAAACAGTAGTTCTCTGAAATGAGTCGACAAGTTCACCTATCTAGGAAGCAGTGTCTCATCAACCAAGACAGGCATCAACACGCGACTAACAAAGGCATGGACAGTCATTGATAGTTTATCAGTAATATGGAAATCAGACCTGACCAATAAAATGAAATGCAGTTTCTTCCAAGCAGCGGTTGTTTTGATACTGCTTTATGGATGCACTACATGGATGCTAACTAAATGTATGGGGAAAAAGCTTGATGGCAACTACACAAGAATGCTGCAAGCAATATTGAACAAGTCCTGGAGGCAACACCCTACAAAGCAGCAGCTGAACGGCTACCTACCACCTACCACCTATCACAAAAAATATCCAAGTTAGATGAACCAGACTTGTGAAACACTGCTGGGGAAGTAGGGACAAACTCATAAGTGACATACTCCTGTGGACCCCTTCACATGGACAAGCAAAGGCAGGATGACCAGTTAGAACCTACATACAACAGTTCTGTGCCGATACAACATGTAGCCTGGAAGATCTACTGGAAGTGATGGACGATAGAGAAGGGTGGCGTAAGAAGGTCAGGGAGAGTGTGCTGGTGGCGCAACATGATGATGATGATGGGTACTTTAGACTATCTTTGGTAATTGTTAAGGACTGTTGTGTTCAGGAGTTAAGGATTTTTGTCAGTGATTAATAAATTTTTTGAATTAGAGTATTCATCAAGTACAGGTGATGTCATGTTTGAATGTGTAGATCATTGCTGCTGGTTTGAATTTATAGAAATCACTGAAGTGGATCACGTGACTGTCAGTTCCCACAGTTGTAGGATTATTCACCAGTGTCAGATGCATATTAGTATTTGCACTTCCTAGCTAAAAGACATCTTGTTTAATGTTGAATTCCTATTCTATATAATTATCACTTCTAATACTTGAAGTCTTTTTTTGCAATATATATATATATATATATATATATATATTGGAGGTGCTCATGTTGACATGGTTATTTTCATTGGAAATAGACATGGTAGCCTGAGTTCAAATTCTGGATGAGGCTGTTTGCATTTCACATAGTGTTAATACTTTCAAGAAAGGTATGAATCCAACTATTCTTCCTCCAACTATAATTAAATACTAGGGTAGACTGGCAACTGGTCTAAGAAAAGGAAAACTGAAGTAAAACCTGTTAAACTTTGCCAAGATATTGACCTTGTGTTTCATCCTGTTTGTATGGAGGGCTGGTAATACACATACACACACACATGCACATATATATATATATATATATATATATATTAATTTGAGAAGACAATATGAATTTATCTTACCATTTTTTTTCTTCTTTTTTCATACAAACACATTACTCCTGAAACTAATAAGTGGAAATTTACTAAGCTTTTTGCTTAGATGTGGCACAAGGCCATATGAAAGGGGCACCCAATGAGACTCGAACTCACTCGTGTAGGTCTGCTAGTCGAGCTTGCTAACCATTACACCACCAGAGGCGCCTAATAAGTGACTAACAACAGTAGACTTAAAACAAACCAGCTTAAGATGGAGTTCTCGTATATAAAATGATAAGCTGTTCGATTGAAGCACCTGATAATAGAAAACATCTGATGATATCAGGTGTAAGAAAAACAAATGAGGACTTGCTAAAATGACATCAATAATGTTTTTAAGAGTTAAGAAGATGTATATGTATTGTATATCTTATTATCTTTTATAGGACAGAGGTTGATAGTTTCTCATCATCATCATTCATCTTCAAAAATTGGATCTTGTGTTTTGTTCCTTTGTTAATAATCAAATAACATCAGAAGGAAGCTCACAGCTGCCTCAAAAAACAGGCCTTAAAACCAAAAGAAAGATTTTATTTAAAATTATTAAGAAATTTTATCGATAACTTCCTTCTTTTGGCAAACACTTTTCTGAAAGATTTCACTGAAATTTTTACTAGCTCAGAATAAAACATTTTTTAAGTCAGTGTGATAAACAAAATATACAGAAGCAGATTATAAGATATATACAATATTTGATAAAGAGAAAGTTAGTACTCATGTTATTCGTGAATGGCTTTTTTGGCTCTTTTTGTCTCTATACAATAATCTTATTATAAAAGAAGCAAAACAACTCAAATTCAAACCTTTTACCCACATGTCTATATGTCAAGGAAACATGCCTCAGGGGAATGAGAAAATAATTGGACAGATTAGATACTCTTTATCTGGTGTGTAACCATTCTAGGAGACAAACAACTCTGGATCCTGAACAACACTGTTTGCATTGTGTTAGTTACCCTCAGGAAAGATATGAATCCAACTATTCTACCTCAAGCTATGGTAAATAGATGGGAAAACTTGGTTCTTTCATCTTGAGCTGGCATCCAGACTAGAAGAAGGAAAATTCTAAATTCAAACCCATTTTACTCCACTTAAAAATTGACCTTGTGCTTTGGTGAGTTAAGTTAAAAGAATTACAAGAGACACATAGAGGAAGTGAAAGTGTTAAGGTACAAATAACCAGAACTCATTTTGGTTCCAATACCAATATAATGTCTCACTGACACAGCACCATCTCGAACATTGATTGGTATTACACTTCTCAAATACAAGAGGAACCTGTTGTTTTTCTAGATACAAAAAGTTTATTTTCTGACTGCAACATTTCATTGCAGTCAGCCATTGCAACACAAGATAATGATAAAAAGAATAACTGTTGTTACATAGAAACGCAGAGAGATTCATAGGTAGTAGACAAACAAAAATACCTGATTTCGCCCTTCATCCCTTTGCACCTAGAGGGCTTGAATTTTTTAACTCCACCAATTGTCTCTGACCCTCAACTCTGAACTTGACTGTCCCACTGACTTAACTTCCAAAAATCTCCTTCTTATATAATATATTAATTATTCCATCAACTAATGTTAAAAGAACATTTGTCTTCAACTTTTATTTAATTTAAATTAATCTTATCCTAAGTCAGGCAACAGAATGTTTACTTTTTAATATCCAGCCTACAACAATGGTTTCAAAACAAATCTCTAATATGTTGTCTTTGGCGATTTTCAAAACAATCTGTCAACTTGATATCCTGCCACTCATGCAGCATGTGTATACTTATAACCTTTGCAACTTACAATTCCATTCAAAGTTTTTAGCTTACTTACAATTTGTCACTACAAATAAAATAATTGACTAATATGATTAATTATTACACTAATTAGATAAAATAGATATTCCCTAAGAATAAGTACTGTTCAGTTCATACTTAGAATACTTTATTATAACTTTCTACATATATAGAGTGATAACAAAAATTGAGATGTAAAAGGTGTTTCTGAAAAATTGATATCACTTTGTAATCTAATAACTGGGCCAATTCTTGCTCAAAAGAAAAGAAAAAACTCACAAAACACTGAAGATAGGATTTTGAGTTGTTTCTATACATGATGTTAGAATTTTAGATCATTTGAATGAGAACTGAGTTATCAGATTACAAAAATGATATCGATTTTTTGAAACACTCTGTATATTACAATATTCCAGTGTTGTTATTCAATATAGATTATTAGATACAGACTCATATATTTTATCAATGTAGTTCTATATCATTGTTCTGTCTGGAATTTTGAATAATATAATTACTTATAAACAAATATACTTTCAAAAACAATATAGCTATTTCTTATGAGACAACTATTGTAGGATATTTTTTCATTTAAACTCTAATATAATTTAATTTAATATTACTACATAATATGGGGTTAGGATGCTTTGTGAGATGATGACATTCTCAAAATCTGTTACATGTGTGAGAGACAAATTTACTGTGAAATTGCCTTACAAGTTGAATATATTGTATTTGGTTAATAAATTTCATACGGCTAAGAGTGTACAAGATTGGTAGCACTGAAAAACCAGCCATTTTTGTCGACTGCTTGAGTTTTTGATGTCATATCTGAGCATTTTACTGCTCATCCAGAAAATCTCTAACTAAGCTATTATAGAGTGTGTATATGAATAGTTTTTAGATGTAAAATTGTCTAAATACAACTAACTAGAAATGTAGTGTTGTGAAACTTGTTGCTTTGTGAGATGAGGATGTGTTCCTCAAATCTGTTCCATGATATAAAATGCTATAATCATGGTGAAAATTATCACACAAAATACAGAGGAAATAAATGAGTCACCTGACAATTACCTAGTCAATCCAATTTTGATCTAATTCAAAACAAGGGATTAATAGCAAAGTTCATTTCAAGTAATAAATACACAAAGAGAGGAGTGGGGGAGTTCCCATGGTGTAGAGGCTAATGCACTGGGCTGCAACATTGAAGTAAGCAAGTTCAAACACCAGTTCACTTTTAGACCAATACCTTTGTGAAAGGTATGAACTCCCTTATTCCCCTTGCTATAGGTTAAAAAGTACCACTACCCTTCTTCTATAAGGATAACTTTGGCATTAATTAACCCACAATGGTTGATATGCTATTAAAGAAAGAAACTAAACAAAACAAAGAGAAGAAAATCCTAACTAAATTTGGGGACTTTATTTTCAAAACTGGTAAATTGAACTATTTTTTGCTGCTCACCCCCACCCAACAAAAGGTAACATTTGTAGATTTCTAAACCATACATACATTTTGTTTGCTGTCAATTCTCTTGACCAAAGTCTTTTTACAATTTGACTAACTTTTTCTATTTTTTATTTTTGTTAAATTAATGGGCATATCACTGTACATAAGGTGACCCAAGAATTAATGTGCATGTAACTGTACATAAGACGACCCAGGAATTATTGTGCATGTTACCGTATATTAGGTGACCCAGGAAATAATGTGCATGTTACCGTACATTAGGTGACCCAGGAATTATTGTGCATGTTACCGTATATTAGGTGACCCAGGAAATAATGTGCATGTTACCGTACATTAGGTGACCCAGGAATTATTGTGCATGTTACCGTATATTAGGTGACCTAGGAAATAATGTGCATGTTACCGTACATAAGGTGACCCAGGAATTATTGTGCATGTTACCGTATATTAGGTGACCCAGGAAATAATGTGCATGTTACCGTATATAAGGTGACCCAGGAAATAATGTGCATGTTACCGTACATAAGACGACCCAGGAATTATTGTGCATGTTACCGTATATTAGGTGACCCAGGAAATAATGTGCAAGTTACCATACATAAGGTGACCCAGGAAATAATGTGCATGTCACTGTACATAAGATGACCTAGGAAGCATGCATAGTATCATGGTTATTATCATAAGTATTAAAACCCTTTATAAGGTTTATTGGCATTCAGTTCACACTAATTCCCTTGTGAAAGGTATAAATTCAAGTATTCTCCCTCAAGTTATGGATAAATAGTTGGGTAGATTGTGGGTTCTTTTGTTTGATTCTAGGAGGAGGAAAAACTTTGAATTCAAACCAACAGTACTCTGCTTTAAGATTGACCTTGTGTCACATCTTGCTCAAGGCAAAGGAGTTGGGTAAATACTTACATGACGTGACACACACAGTATTGTTTATCATTAACAGTCAACTTCACAGTTTTGACTTCTCTCATCTTTATAATGTAACCATTTTTTCAGACACACACCTAACTCACCAAAACAGTTGTGCATTTTGTACAAAATGATTTTAAAGATCTTTCTTCTTACATATTAGATGTACCGACAATAGTACTTCTAAAATCTACAATACCCTTTAACATAACAATATTCAGTTGTAGGAGGAATACTTAAAATAAGGGTTATAATAATACTTATAATAATGGTTATTGTGATCGGAAATAGAATTAGCAACTTGAGTTCTAATTCTGGACAAGGCTGTTTACAGTTCCCTTTGCACTAATGCCCTTAAAAAAGGCATGAATCGATTTGTTCTCCCTACCCCATCTATGAGTAAATAGCTGGGTTGACTGGATTCTTTAGTTAAAAGGAGGAAAACTCTAAATTAAACCAGCTTTAAAATTGACCTTGTGTAACATCCTGCCAGTAGTGGAGGGGATGGGTAAATACAATATTCAATAATATGAGATTATTAATTCATACAAGTATTGGGTATTAAAATCTTTAGAATAGTTCAAAATAATATTTTTGTATAAATCTGCAGAATTAGTCAATATCCTCTTATAACAGTGATCTATAATGACTATACAATTATATGCTTTATAGTGATTTTGGTACTTCTAGTGGGGTCATATTGGCAGTGTGTCAAAATTCAAGAGGCACTTAAAAGTCTAGAGGTACTTCAGAGTCTCTGGCTAAAGAGTCATCAAGAGTTGTCTTTTGTAAGAGATAGATTTGTGTTTATTGAAAACCTTCTGTAAATATAATCTGTGAATATAGATATACCAAAAAAATAGAATAATAAATGAAATGGTGTTTAAAAATATTGTGGATCATGGTTGAAATTGTACTTTACTTTTTTTAGAAGCACTTGTGGCATAACTATTATCTTACAAGAAATAGATTCAGTGACATTTCAAAATCCTGGACAAGGCTGTTTGCATTTCACATTGCACTAATAATCTTGGGAAAGGTATAAATTCAGTTATTCTCCTTCCAACTATGAGTAAATAGTAGGGCAGACTGGCCTCTTTAACTCTTAAAGCAACCAGCCTAGGAGAGGGGAAAACTCTGAATTCAAACCTGTTAAACTCTGCTTAAGAATTGACCTTGTGTCCCATCCTCCTTGAGGCTGAGAAGTTGGGTAAATACATACACTACCTTGAAAGAAAATGTGTAATCTTATTTCAGTAGTCCCACTGGATGTCATTTCAGTAGTCCCACTGGAGGCCATAAAAAACTATTCAGGCTTTTGCGAGGATTAAAATGTGATAAATTTGAAAGTTCTGGTGCTGAAGGATATCAAAATTTCATATTCAACCATGTATGTATATTGCATTTTGATACTAAACCAGAAATATTTATCTAAAAATTTTGGGTACCTCCACACACATAATTTGATGCAAGGTTTATTTTCTTTTGTCTTCTTTCTTTTTTTTTATAATGCTGGAAACTTTTTTCGATAATGTTTGAAATTTTACCTCACATCCTGTATATTACCTCCTTTAACTTCCTATTTCTTAACAATTCTCCTTGTCAATAGTCTATACCTCATGTATTATACTAATGAAGGCTGAAGAATAGATCTGTGAAAACATTGTGTTAAAATCATAGAGAATATTAAGATGGTTTAATTGGCCAAATATATTTTAATATGTTAATGACACTTTTTAGAATTAGAGAGAGAAAAGTTTTACTGATTATCTGTTAATTTTCCCCTATCTTCTCTGTATTAAAATGCCTACATACATACACACATCTATCTATCTATTGAGAGATTTTGAAGAAACTGAATATGAGGAAAGTACAGTGTATAAATTGAATAGAATACACTCATGAGTTCTAAAAAGTGTGTATATATATATATATATATATATACTTTTATCTGCCTGGACATACTTTGGACAACATCAAATGTGTCTTAGTGCACACAGGGTTTTGTTCCATACATATATGTAAAAAAGAAGGAATTAAATGGATACAAAAATTATACACACACAAAAATAGACTTAATTTAGATATGGGCTTTTGAAAGAGATGCAAATACTTTTCAATAACTCAATAAATCCACTACCATTTGAATAAATAAACTAGGCAGATTCAAAAAATTACTCAAACAAGCCGAAGGTAAATATAGATATAAGTAAATTGGCAACCTTAGTCGAGGATGACCTGAAGGCTCCCAATTCAATAGCTACTGCACCATGGTGTAGGGGAGGGCACTATTCAATTCCCAGGATTGCTCCACTTTACCCTTGATCCTCACCTGATAGTGCTGAGTGCTAAGCAAGGCGGCATCAAGTATGATTTTTTGAGTCTTTGGTATGACTTGACCTGGGATTGAATCCTGGTCTCCCAGACTATTGGCGAACACTCTACTCATTTGACTAATTAAAGATCTAGACATAGAATTATATTTCCTTAAAGGGGACACTAACACTTTAGCTACAAACATCTTTAGGGGAACCTGAAAAGCAAAGTGAAATGCCACATCAAAAAGAAAGATATACATATCAGTGACTTAAATGCTACATTTTTCAACTTGGACTTTCTTCCTGTTGATGATATCACACTAATTTCTTGATCCTTTTTGTATCATCATCAGAAGAGGAAAATATGAAAAACACACATTTGAAAAAAAATATTTGAATGCTTCAACTCCAGTAGCCTTAGATATAACGGCAGCATTAGATATTTTTTCAACATTTTCTTTAAGATATCAGAGATCTGATGAAGGTTGAAATGCCATTACAAAAGAAACCAAATTAACACTGGTACATCCATGTGTAGGACTCCATAAGAGAATGTCATTCATGAGTTTGTACTAACTTTTCCAGCAATACCCAGCATATCTTGGTCATCTTATTTGGATGGTTGGTGAATTAAAAGGCAATCAGCTGTGCAACTGCTGTTTTGTGACATGTTGCTTCCAGGATTTGTTCAAAACAGTATTTAGCATTCCTTTGTCATTGCCATCTAGTTTCTCTCTATGTGTTTTGTTAGTGTCAATGTTTTGCATCCATACAGTGGTATTGATACAGTCACAGCTTGGAAGAAATCCCATTTTATTTTATTTGATACATACTTGATATACATACAAGAAAGTATTAACAAGAAAAAAGTGTCCCAACAGGAAATGTGCCCATATTGTCCTATGAAAAAGCAGATAATGAAAGGGGTACAGAAAGGATTAAACATTTTTCTTGGGTTCTTTAATAGTTACAGCCGTGTGGGCTTTACGTTTAAATGCTGAGGCAAAAGAAAACATTATTTTCCAATTTGTGAAACAAAGTCTGTTCATTGAACAGATACAAAAAAGCAGGTATTAATCATTCAAAAAACATGGGAGAAAAATGAACAAGATGGGAATCTCATAAGACCATGAGGCATTCAAAGTACATCCTAAATCTCAGAGAGAGAATTATTTATGATCACTTTGTCTGGACATCATTACTTTGTTACAAGAGTAGCATGGATGTTATTGTAAGTTATGTGTAACAAGCTTGGAATTTAATTTTGTTCACTATCATAGCTGAGGAGTTTTCTGAGCACTGTGATGAAAAGATTTGGGCTGAAATTAATTATAAATAAAACAAGCAAACATTTAAACAAATAAACCAGACTTTGAGTTTAAATAGACATTATCTTGTTATATATTATTTGTAGTTATGAGCACCAGTTGACAAAAGATATATTGTGTGAGAATCAACCTTTGTATGTGTACAGTGTATATGAATGTTTTTGTATACTTTTTAGATGCTTACTTAGGTCTCAGTCATGAAATTCTTTAGAAGATAAAACTTATTGTGAAATATTTTGGCTTTTACTTTTAGGTTTGTCTGTAATCTAAGCTTTCTGGAGCTGCTACTCCCTAGTACTGGGGATTTTGATTTATTTATACTCACTAATTTTTGGCAGTGAAATAAGGAAAAGTTCTTTCAGGAAACTGTGACACATGTGGGTCTTTTTCTATTTCTAGATTTGGTGATATATGTGGATTAGGGACCATCATAAATTTATAATATAAGTTGCTTAGCTGTGCACATGACTTCATTTTAAATTTGAAAATTTTTTAAATTAAAGCTTCACTATCAATACTTTTCAATTTGGGTTCTTTGTTTCATGGCATATCAAACTTTGTGGGTTATTCAATGCCAAAACCATTTTTGTAGAAGAATAGTGATGGTACTATTTACCCAATAACTGGGGATACTTTTTGATTACACATTGTATTCTGTGGTATAACCTATTAGGCTACCAGAGCATAAAAATCAAAAAAGATAATCATTTATCACTTGAAATTTGTAATCATCACTGATTATTTATTTATCCTATGAAGACAAATAAAAGGGAAAAACACTCAAATTTTGTAATAATATAAGTCTTATTACTTAGTGTGAACTTGTCCACTTATACACAAGAATGCTGTGAGCAATATTAAACAAGTCCTGGAGGCAGAGCCTGACAAAGCAGCAGCTGTACGGCCACCTATCACCCATCATGAAAACTATCCAAGTTAGACGAACCAGACATGTGGGACACTATGGGAGAAGTGGGGACGAACTCATAAGCAACATACTCCTGTGGACACCTTCACATGGATGAGCAAAGGCAAGACAACCAGCTAGAACCTATATACAACAGCTCTGTACCAATACAGGATATAGCCTGGAAGACCTACCAGAAGCAATGGATGATAGAGACAGGTGGCGAGAGAGGGTCTGGGAGATCCATGCTAGTGGCGCGACATGATGATGATGATGATTACTTAGTGTAGCAGTAAGTGAGATAAAGATGTCTTTTGTCTGGGGGGATGGAATAAAGAGTTTGGTGAGTGGGATGTGGGAAAGAGAATTGTTTTCTCATTGTCTGCAGGTGCCACTTATTGCTTATCTTTGTATCTTTGTCTGACAATTTGACCAAAGTCTGAGTTTTCAACTGCACTTAATTATCAACTCATCTCCAATTCACACACATACTCACACACCAACAAAACCACCCATTCACACACACTGACATACAACTTGCAGCACATTAAAAAAAGTTATTAATTATATCTTTCAATTTTTCTTTCTCAAAGTGAGAAAAATCTGCTTAATCAGGGGACTTGTTTTTTACAGCACTAATTAAACAAGAAACAGTAAACATAAACAATAAGAACAGATAAAAGTTAAAAAATAGAATACTTGATACTTTTTGTGTTATACACCTGCATATCATTAGTAGAATTTGAATATATATATGAATATATAGAGAGAGATAGACAGATAGACAGACAGAGTGACAGATTGATAGAGAGAGGGTGTTTTAAAAAATTTGATATCATATGATACGTATAGGTCTTTCAGAAAAAAACTATATAATTTTGTCGTCCAATTCTCATTCAAATGATTTCAAATTTTAACAGCATTTGTAGAAATAACTCAAAATTCTATATTTAATGTTTAAACACATTTTCTTTTCCATTGAATTGTATTTTTATACATAAAAAGAAAAAAAGTATAAAACATTAATGATAGGATTTTGAATTGTTTCTATACATGCTGTTAAAATTTGAGATCATTTCAATAAAAATTAGTAAAGCTATTAGCTTACAAAATATCAATATTTCTGAAACCCCTGGTACATATCAAATGATGAAAATTGTTATTAAACACCCCATATATATATTATATATATATTATGCAGTGTGGGTAAAATTCAGGTGCTGTCTTGCTAACCAAGGGAGACAGGAAAGGGGAATAAATGAAGGGAGATATAGAAAAGTAATGCAAATAAGTTGACAACAAATTTATTGCAATGACATGAAATGAAATTTATCATCTGAGAAGAAATGGATAGATATTCATTTGTAAAGAAAAGTTGTTTGTGTGCAGAAGTATGTGACTGAGACTATCCTTTCAAGAGGAAAAATTTCTTGTTGAAGAAAAATCTAATGTTAACATGTTTTTTTTTTTCTAGTGATAAAAATGGAGTCATTCACTTGGCTTGTTTATTGTGTGGTTTGTTCATGAATGAATGTTTGTCTGCTGGTATACGTATTTGAGTACCCGCAAACTTTATTTGACCTGTCAGTTATGTTGATATATTGGTAGATATAGGGTAATATGTGATGTTAGGCTGGTTGCCTACTGCTCTCTTCCATTTTCTGTGGTCTGCTATGGTCTTTTTGATGGCTACCATGCTCTATTCAGTAGTAGAAAGTTTTATTAGTAAAATTCAAACTTTTGTTTTTTATTGACCTCATTTAAAACATGTTATTTTTGGAATCACTTGGTTTGTTTACAACTAAGTCCATTTAAGTTTGTTTACAACTACATCTGTATGAATTTATTTAATGCTACATCTCTAGTGGGCTTATCTCTGCCAGTATTCTTATATATCATGGCTAACTGTTGTTAATTTGTTGGATACATTGATATGTTCGTAGATATTGGGTAATATGTGTCATTAGGCTGGTTGCCTACTGCTACTTTCTGTTGTCTTATGTGGTCTTTTCCGTCTTCTTGGTAGTTATTATGATCTGTTCTGTAATGAAAGGTTTCATTAGTAGAATTAAGATGTTTGGATTTTTATTTCCATTGGTTGAAACATGTTTTTGGAATTACATGGTTATTTTCAATTACATTTGCTTGAGTTTTGCTTTTCCCTCCAAAATTGGCACCTGGATGTCGGTTATTTCTGCTTTATTTTTGGACTTGATACAATGTTTACTTTCACTTATCTTATTTATTACTTCTTTTTTAAAAGGGTACAAAAATATCCTAGATTTTATCTCCATATTTTTATCAATACAAGTCTTTAAAAATCTGTGCAAAATCAAATAAAAATCTGTTCACTTTTAACACAGAATTACGTTTTTTAATATTGTTTACTTTCATTTTCGTCTAAAAATTTAATTTGCCTAATTGGAATCTGAATGTAGATGAACAAAGTCATTGACTGGAATTCATAATGATTATTAATTTACTATTTTAATTTACAATCTATTTTTTAAACTTAGTTCATTTTGCTAATTATCACCTTGCTTCACTGCACATGATTTAATTGAAAGTGTCAAAAAGAAATAGTACTGTGAGGTTGACTGTTGTCAGCTAAATATTCTGAAGTTGTTCTTGTAACATTTGTGTTGTCTCATGACTGCTTATGAATTAAATACAAGAACATTTCATATTTATATGCAAGGTGAGATCAAAATGTATTGAAACTGAAGCTTAAATTTATTTTTAAATTTTAAAATTCAAATGAAGATGAATGCACAGCTGAGCAGCTTATATAATAAAGTGATGAAGTATATATAAAAAGAATAAAGACTGCATAATTTTCTTTCATTGAAAGAAAATTAGGCAGCCAGACTTTATTCTTTTAAGAAAATGTTTTAGTGAAACTCAAGATTGTTCAAGTGTACTAGATGTAGGTCTATGTGACATTTTCTGGTTTCTTAAACCAAAAGTTCATCTCAGAGGCAAGATTTGAGGATATTAAAAAATATGACAATGCAGCTTCACACTAGATCAAAAGAGAAGGTACAGAAATGCTTTGACCAATGGAAAATATGAAAAACATCAGCTAGATGCCAAGAAAATTAATATTTCACTCATTGTTCATCTTTGTCTTGGTAAATACAGCTTCAGTTTTAACTATATATATATATATATATATATATATATATATATATATATATATATTGTCATCCACAGGCAGACTGTTTTGTTATATTACAACTCTTCTGGGTGGCTAGACATGTAGGATGCTTGAATCTTGAATCAAAACCTGCCCAACTTGACATTAGACTTAGTATCTTACCACTCAGCCAGCAGACAACCTATGTCAGCTCAGTAATTATAAGACATTATGTAATAGCTTTCGTTTGTTTACATTTTGCCTTACCAGATACCAGAGGGCTCAATTCATTAGAAGAGCTTTGCATTACGTGAGTGGCAGCCATTAATTCATTCGCCAGAGTGCTCAACCCCCGGGTAGGGGAGCGTATATATATATATACATGAGATGTGTTCAAAAATGTGTTTGTGTTTATATATATATATATATATATATATATATATACACATGCAAACACAGATGAATCAATGCCAGTTTTTCAATCATAAAGACTATTTTTTACAATACACACACAAGTAGGTGTTAAAAAGTTTCTGGTCTAATCAGTTTTCATTTAGCAATAAAAAAAACCATAAGTATATTGAACTGCTACATAAATGCATGTAATGGCATAAATATTTTATAGCTCGAAGTCATTCCTTTTTTTTTTTGGAGGGGGGGGCAAGAACTTTACAACATCTTCCTTATTTCTAATAAGAATGACTGTTAAAATTTGTTTAAAAATTTTTTTTTTATTTTCTCACAAAACAAATGTTTAGTTAACCCGCACCACCACCGCAAGTCCTTTCAATTATTATCAATTATTTTCTGTTTAGTTTGGTTTATTTGTTAATGGCAATTTAACCACATTTTTTCACCAGTCACATGGTATTAAGTATCCCTATCTTATTGTAATAGTTTATACACAATTATATGTTTAAAGCAACTTTTACTATTTTATAATGATCATTTGTTTGCACACAGTTATATAGTTTCCAGTAATCTTATTTAACATAAATAATTCGCAAGCAATTTTATGGTATCAAGTAGTAATTTACGAAGCTCTTCACTTAGATTTAACACAAGGCTGTATGAATGGGACACCCAAGGAGACTCAAACTCACTCATGTAGATTTGCTAGTCTAGTTTGCTAACCATTACACCACCCCAGATGCCCATATGGTATCAAGTAACTAATAATAATAATAATGATTCTTAGTAAACAATTATAGTTTTAAGTAACTATTCTTAATGCAAATAATTTGCACACAGTTAAATGCTATCATGTATTCTTATTTGATACAAATAATTTTCAAACAGATTTATTGAAGGAGTGACTCTACATTCCCTCAATGCTCAAGAACTGGAGCCACATCATTGGATGTCATTATATCACAAATAATTCACACATGTTGTAATAGCTTGCTAATGATATCTATAACTTATGAAAATATGAACTTGAATTTATACTGTTTAAAAAAAACAATTCAAAAACATCTCAATTTTACCCTTGAACAATGAACAATGATGTTTGCTAGCATTTAGGAAAAAATTAGAACAATTTATACACAAACTTGAACCAAACCTTTATAGTGATTTTTGAAGAGTTCAAATTGGTAAGAACTTATTTTAAAAATATTTTCTGTTGTCTTGTATGTAACTGCACATGGCATCATAGTTACTGTTGTATAAATTGAAGTCAATGAGCTGTGTTCAAAACCTGGATGAAGCTGTTCATGGTTTACTTCTTACTTATGTCCCTAGGAAAGGCATTAATCCATTTTTCCTCTCAGCTATAGCTAGATAGTAGGACAAACTGGGCTCTTTAGCTTCAGTCAAGCAACCAGTCTAGGACAAGAGAAAAACAGTGAATTCAGAAGTGATTTCTTCAGACTAGTATCCTCATTTTAGTTGTTTTTTCAGCAACTAATTAAACAGTGGAATTTCTACAGGTGCTGAACCTGTAGAAATTCCACAGTTTAATTAATTTGTACAAATATTATACAACATTTAGTTTTATAAATAACATAGGAAGTGTCATAATAGTTATTGTCATAGAAAATGGAGTCAACAAAGCAGGGATTGAACTCTCTTGCCTTGGTAAAACCCTTGAATTATATCTTTATATAAGTAACCATAACCAAGAAAAAATGGCACCTTACGGCAAAATTTTTATCTGAACAATATTCTTAAAATGCACAGAGAATAAAGCAATTTCCTGTTCAATTTGCAACTGAATGATAACTGTGTAAGGTACTATTTACCAACCCCTCCGCTCGGGCAGGATATGACACAAGGTCAATTTTTAAGCGGAGTTTAACAGGTTTGAATTCAGAGTTTTCCTTCTCCTAGACTAGTTGCCTCACCAAGGCTGAAGAACCTAGTCCGTCCTACTATTTACCCATAGCTGGAGGGAGAATAAGGGGGTTCATACCTTTCCCAAGGGTATTTGCCCAAAAGTGAACGTAATAGCGCGACTGGAGTACGAACTCGCGTACTACGATTCCGCAGTTCATCGCTTTAACCATTACACCACGAGGACACCCCTTACACCACGAGGACACCCCATAACTGTGTAAGGTCTTCATTAGCATTGAATGCCATTTTTTAAATATCCAAATTTTCAATATAATGGAGATACCTATGAAATGCTAATTAAAATCCTTCAATCCTTCCAAAATAAAATAATCAATATTATCATGGACTGCTGTTACAATGAGGGCTGAATAGTTTGGCAGGTTTTCTCGTAACTTTTGAAATTTTAAATAATCTAAACAAACTCACTAAAAGATTGATAAAGCGTTTATGACTAGCAGAATTATTGCCACTGATTGATCGATTTTAACTGCATATCAACCTGTCTAGGGTTATTTTATGACAAGGGATTAGACAGCATTCATTGTACATTTATATTTTAATTTTGCACACATTTCCTATTGAATATGTATAATTTTTAAACAGATTTGGTTTGGTTTGGTTTGGTTTTATGGCATATCAACTATTATAGGTTATTTAATGCCAAATCCATTTTTATACAGATAAAGAGTTCTATTTCAAACAGTTCAGATTAGCATAAATACACTGTTTAAATGTCAAAACAGATCTATTTCAAACAATTCAGTTTAGCATAAGTATGCAGTTTAAACATCAAAACAGTTCTATTTCAAACAATTCAGTTTAGCACAACTACTCAGTTTAGTTCTATTTAACCCATAGATAGAAGCCTATCAGGTGCTACCACTCCGGGCCAGAGTGGACCTGAGAGTGATGGCAATAAAGGGGTACTCCGCATTCCCTGAATATCCAGCAATACTGGAGTCTCACCATCAGATTGTTTGTGTCATATACAGGATACTCATTGGGGGGGTCCTTACCCCTCTGCAGAGATGCAGTCAGTATATTCCAGCCGACTGGGCCATTTTAAACAGATCTATTTGACCCATTGATATGACCTTGAAAGGTATTACCACTTTGGTTAAGAGTGGTTCTGGGAGGGGAAAGTTACTCTACACTCCTTGGATCTTTAGAACTGGAACCTCACCACCAGATCTAGTTTAGTGTCATACCCAGGACACCTCTTTTTGAGTTTTCTTACCTTTCTGCACTAAATATGGTTGACATATTCTATGCCCTGTTGACAGAGTGAACAGAGTTACTGCTATGGAAGCTGCATCATTATTTATCAGAACTGAAGTTTTAATTTTCACTTCCACTGTGTACTTGAAGATAAAGTCATATTTTATTATCCTTAATATAACTTTCAGATTTTATGTTCATTCTTAAATGAAGCTATATATCTTAATAGCCAATTTTACTTGTGAGCTTTACATTAGATAATGGTTCTTAACTTTAAACTTGACTTGTAAACTAATAGATTCCTTCAGATAGTAAAGAGCTACATTGATGACTCAAATTTTTTAATCAATTATTTTTAAGTCAATCATTCTAGACAGTATTATTCTGAACAACTCTTATTATTCAGATTGCCTATTCATTGTGAAGACTACTATTAATCTGAAAGGATTCTAATATCATCTGTAAAAAGGTCTCAATAAAATAGTTGAACTAATTTTTTAAACCCTTTATCTGAAATATATTTATTTATCTATTTATTCATTATGGCACTGAAAACCCTGGGGAATTATTTTTTCAATATAATGGAATTAGGAAAACTAGATAAAATTTTTTTTTAAATTCATTTCTTTCTCTCTTTCCCTTTTTTCCTCCTTTTTATATCTTGTTTCTTTTCTCTTTGTTCAATGAATTTCAACAAGTGCAAAGAGCAATAAAGCATTAGCCATTCTTTCCTGCCTTATCATCAGGGCCTAGAATACAATGAGCACGTTCTCTGCGGTGAAGTAAGTCCCTTCTACAAAAAAAAAAGAAATTTGTATTCTGGATATGATACTCAACTCCTTCCTGTGCTGAGGCTTCAGTTCTAGAGCTCTCAGGAGTGTGAAGTCACTCCCTTCATTGGCATCAATCCCAGGTCCACTCTGACCTGCAGTGGTAGTACCTGTTAGGGTTCCATGTATGGGTCAGATAGATAGTTTGAAATGATTTGTAAAATGATTTTGAGCCATATTGATACCCTGGCTCTTAAAACATTGAAATTACAACTAGGTATGAAGTATTTATGATATTTTACTTATTAACAACTTTCTAATAAATAATATCTTAAATTAGAAATTACTTTTTGTTTAGTCTACCCTATTGGCTGGAATTATAGAATACACCAGCTGCATCTCAGCAGAGGGATAAGATCCCATCCCACCTTGCAAACAAGGCCACCTGTTGGACATGGGTGGCAACCTGTTATGCTTAAGGACAGGATCCTGGTGGCTGAGCAGTCCTTGTGCCAGCGACCAAAGAGGGAGGTCAAGGGATTTGCAACACTTCATTTTGGCCTTTACTGGGCTAGACAAGCAGTTGGAGACACCTGATCTAATCAATTAGCTGGTCATGTTAAACCCTAGCACCTATATAGTTATCTCAATCATAGTGTTCAAATTGCTTTTGAGGCAAACAAATACCCAGCCCTATTTTATCGTAAAGGTTCTAGAAGGTGGTGGCCGAAGGTCAATTGTGCTGAAATAGCAATACTTAAAAACAATTTAAACTGTGTGAAAACAAATGATTAATGTTAAATTGAATTATTTTTGTTAAATTGCAATACTAGAAACCATTTAACTGTGTGCAAACAAATAAGATCTAACTTGTTTAAAATTAAAGTTATCTATAAACTATTCATTTACAAATCATCTTTATGCATAATATATATGTGTAAACTGGATTTGGCATTAAATAACCCAAACAGGTTGATATGGGTCTAGTTGTTAAGAGAATAATGGATCTATGCATTTTCCAAAATGGCAAACAGTCTAAATATTTCCCCTTGAGGCAGTAGGAGGTGGGAGCATAAAACTTTACAGAGAGTGGAATATGAGATGAGGAAAGCTGGAAGACTGATGTGTTGCTGGTCTTTCTTTCCTTCTTTATGGATATAAAAAGATAACTCAACATACTAACAAGAGGTACAATCTTATTAATATATAGATTGATGTTTAGTTCACATCAACCCTCACACCCACACATTCCTTGATCAATCATTGTGTCATGCCAATGTTAAGACAGTTTGTCTAGATTTATGCTACTGGGTCAGAGAACAAAATAATGTGGATTCATGACTTTTTTTAGTGCAAAAGAAACAGAGATAAAAGTTGAACTTGGTTTGCTGTGTCTCTGTTTTTTCAGGGAAATGTTACTTATCCTCTATACATCCATGATTAAGTAATGATATATCTTGATAAATAAATTCATACAACTGCTACTGCAATACAACAGCAGCAGTATCACTCAGAAAACTTCACTAGATGATGATCCAGGGATCAGGCATGTTTTTGGACCCTGAAGCATCATTACCACTAAATCAGCTTGCCTTAACAGTACCACACAATACCATTGGATTTGTTGCTTTTATATTAACAGTTGTTGCGGGGCTGATAAATACTTTGATCCCAAAAACTTTTGTAAATTAGTGATGTGACACATGCTAGGAAAAGATGACAAAGACAAGTGGGTAAATTTAATTTGCCAACTTTTATTTAGTGAATAATACAAATGAAAATATATTTGTTGGTCCAAACTCTATTGACTGCTCATGGACTCAGGTTGTAGCTTGAAGGCCAGGTTATATGGCCAGAGTTGCAGGGCCTAGATGTTTTGCTTTAGGGGTCCATGTAGCTGATTTTCCAGTGTAGTCGGCATGCTGATGTACAGGAATCAGTGTTACTACTTACCTGGAGAAGTTGGTGCACCGATGTGCAGAAGTCAGTGTTGTTACCTCATTGTGTGAACATGGTGTTGGTGAGTTTTACTACTCTGAAAAGGGCTGTCAATCATTAAAAAGACTGTAAATGGGAGAGGGCCAGAGGAAATCATTAAAAAGACTGTAAAGATTTTAAGATCAAAAAAGGATTGTTTAAATTAACCTAAAAAGAACTGTTGAATTGAAGTTTAAGCTGCTGACCCAGATGATCGGCTGGACGACTGCGTTAGCTGGTGGTGGCTGAGGAAATGTGTCTGGTCATCAGTGCTTCTTACCACTGATATCCAGCCACTGAATGCTGATGACATCAGTGACTGCTGATTTTATAGTGATGATGCATGCGCTGCAATACTGCCAGGGTTATTGTGAATCATATTTTTGGGTAGGAAGCTTATCTTTACTTTTTGTGTAAGAATGAAAGATGTCTCTATGCAGCTAAGAGAAGTTTGCAAATATTATTTGCTATATTCAACAGTCAGAACAAACGTCAGAGATGATTGCAGAATTAATTGGAAAATTCTGTTTATTGATGACATAGATGACTTGGCATTTCTTAAAACAATCCAGTGCTGGAGTAGCAGGTCTAAGCAGATGCAGCTTCTGCCAGATCTTAGTGCTTCTTGATGTATTTCTGTTTTTCTGCTAGTTACAAGCCAAGTTTAATCCGATGTGCATAGGTTCAATTAGCAATAAAAACTTGGCATCTGACTTCAAGGGGAAATAAAATCATAATCCAACTGTTTTTTACATATTGTATATGCATTACATATAATATTGTTATAGACAAGTGCATTGTATTAAAGAAAATTTTAAAGGACAAAATTTTAGAGTTAAATTTGTTTATTGTAAAATAAACAGATTGAGTGGTGTGGAATTCATAGACCCAATAAGGAATAGTGTACTTTCTCTCTCTGGATGCAGTCAGGAAGTGATCTGGTGCGAGTTCATTCTTTGTCTGGTATGCTTTCTGTGAGTGATCCAGTTCTGGTTGGTTCAGTATATTGTAGGGGTGTTGGTTTGTTGATAAGCCAGTGGTTGTCTTTACCCTTGTCCTTGGAGTGTGGTGAACTGCCTTCTGTCTTTGGGTGCCTCTTTTTATAGTTTTGTTGGGGAAAGAAGGATTTGGAGGAGAGGTTTCTGATTAGTTGATAAAAAGTTTTTTTTATTCATGAGTTTATTTTACTTTTCAACAGGTTGTATGCACGGAGCCTACCTGCACAGCAACATCTTTTATTCATTTTGTAAAAAGTCACAGTTCAGACAACATTTGGTTAATGTTAGCTTTTTTCAACTGAAATGAATGTTTGTTGAATTTTCTTCCATGTGTTTTGATTTATTATTTCCTTCATTTGTGTTGCTAGTAAGTTGGCGTGAAATAAATTACTCAATCAGAAGAAATTTTAATTGAAATCATATAATAATACTAATATGAATACTTTCATAATAATATTGTTACAATATATATACAAACAATATATGTATATATATTGTTAGTATTATTATTGTATATATATATATATATATATATATATATATATATATATATATATATGTATATAACATACTGCAAAATTTAGTTGTGCAGTCATACACACATTATACATATATTTATGTATATATATATATATATATATATATATATATGTGTGTGTGTGTGTGTGTGTGTGTGTGTGTATATAGTTATATATGTGTATATATATGTATATAATGTTATCTAGAATTGAGAGAATTTTATTGATTACTCTTTTAATTTGTTAATACTAATGAAGATACTTTCATGATAATTGTCATGATATATACGTAGGTATATATGTACGTAAAAATTGTCACATGAATGCATAAGTGGAATAAAAAGTGAAAATAAAGCTCATACATGAATTTAAGAAAAAGGAAAGGAAATCAAATAATGAGGTCAAACTGTCTGGACCTTGAAAAGCAGCAAAATCCAAGTAAGGGCATATGTAGGAAAATTAGTCAATGCATGATATCTGTGACATCAGGAAAGGTATCTGCCCATCAAGGCTTTTTGGGATTTAAACTTGAATATGGTGTCATACCCAAATTGGTAAAGAGGTAGTCCCCAACTGGATGAGACATAACATGTAACAAAGATTCTAACCGCTGCACACCAAAGACAAAACTTAAAAGTCAGATGACTTCCAGACAATCGAGTGGGGTGGTCACTCTCAAGTCACTGGAATGACTGAATGGATTCAAATAACTTTGAACCACTACTTGAAGATGCATTTGTCACAAGGATGGCTGGTTGGAGTTATAATTAACATTTCATCTATTACAGGGATAATAGATGAAGACAAGAAATTGAAGAAAAGTCACAGTGATGACTGACAGGATCTTGTATCTATTGCCGGGATAATAGATGAAGACAAAAAGAGGGAGATCAAATAACCTGTACTTCAATATCTTTTAGAAGATAATGATGAATGAAACTCATTATCTAATACCTAAATTCCAATAATCAAGAAAATGGTAAGAAGAGAAACAAAAGAGAAAGATAAAAAAAGAGAATAACAGAACAACTCCAAATGCATGAGGGAAGAACAAAATTTTTTTAAGGACTGAGAGAAGAAAAAATATAAAGATGTAACAAGTATCATATCAACTCATCACAATCATAACATTAAAGATAAGAGCTAACTAATAACTTTGACTTTGTATGAGTTCCTACACACATACATTTTCACAAGGAAATGAAGCTAAAGATTCTTTATGCATACATCATGACATAACCAAAATGTTACTTATTATTCATGACATGGTCCCTTTCATCTTCTAATATTTTTTGATAATTTGGTATTTTATAAATTAGTTTAATCCTATAGATGGGTGAATAAAATTATTGTTGTTATATTATCTTCTGTTACTATGTTATTATCTCTTGAAAGGATTTCCTGCCTCATATTTTCTTTTTTTATATACACAGCCAACTTTTTGGAGATTGAAGATAGATAAAATATGTTTTTGTATTATTTTATTTCCTTGGAAAATCTATCCATGTATTTCAAAGACTCCTGGTGTGTGACAATATATATATATATATATATATATATGTGTAATATATTTTGCTAAATTTATAAATAAAGAGTGCTTACTCTCAGTGATAGAGCATATATATATATCTAGCCATAACCAATGCTACTTGCTGTCAGTTTCTCACTAATGCAATCCTCAGAGCAATGGGAAATACATTGTTAGTCTTGCTGTTTTTTACACATTGGATATGCATCACATATAATACTAAATACATACATTGGTCTGATGATTGTGTGAGTGAGAAACTGACAGTTAATCATTGCCCTTGACTCTATGTCAATGTTATCATAACTTTTATATATTCTGCAAAAATTAGTTATGTAGTGATACACTCATAAGCATAAATCTTATGTTTGTGAACACTCTACCCACTAATTAATTAGGCGAGTGGGTAGAAAGCTTGCCAATGGCTTTGAAGACTGGGGTTCAATCCCAGTTTGAGTCATACCAAAGACTCGAAAAATGGTACTTGATACTTCCTTGCTTAACACAGCATTATAAGGTATATATCAAGGGTAAAGTGGAGAAATCCAGGAAAAGCAGTAGTGCCCTCCCCTACACCTTGATGTAGTAGTTTATGAAAAGGGAGCTTTTTGGTTGCCCTTGACTATGGTCACTAAAAACTTTATATATATATATATATATATATATTACCTTGATTTTGACCAGATTTATCAATCTCTCAATCTGTCAACTTACTTTGTATTCCCTCTGTTTAGCTGGTCATTTCACATATTTCTGAAATCACTCAGGAAGTAAAGAACTACCATTTTACCTAAAAATCTGATGAAAAAAGTTTGTTCCTTAAGTGTTTTTTCTCACTCATTAACTTTAACGACCCCTTCACCACAAACAGAATGCAATACAAAGTCAAACTGAATTCAGCTGGTTTGAATTCAGCCTTTTCTCTCTCTTAGACTGGTTGCCATATGAAAGGCTAAAGAGTCCAGTCTTTCCTTCTCTTAGACAATTTGTCATATGAAGGCTAAAGAGCCCAGTCTTTCCTTCTCTTAGACAATTTGTCATATGAAGGTTAAAGAGTCCAGTCTTTCCTTCTCTTAGACAATTTGTCATATGAAGGTTAAAGAGCCCAGTCTTTCCTTCTCTTAGACAATTTGTCATATGAAGGCTAAAGAGCCCAGTCTTTCCTTCTCTTAGACAATTTGTCATATGAAGGTTAAAGAGTCCAGTCTTTCCTTCTCTTAGACAATTTGTCATATGAAGGTTAAAGAGCCCAGTCTTTCCTTCTCTTAGACAATTTGTCATATGAAGGCTAAAGAGCCCAGTCTTTCCTTCTCTTAGACAATTTGTCATATGAAGGCTAAAGAGTCCAGTCTTTCCTTCTCTTAGACCATTTGTCATATGAAGGCTAAAGAGCCCAGTCTTTCCTTCTCTTAGACCATTCGTCATATGAAGGCTAAAGAGTCCAGTCTTTTCTACTCATAACTGGAAGAAGAGATGGATTCATGCTTTTTCAAAATGCAAAGGAAAATGGGAACAGGGTCATCTAAGATTTGAACAAAGTTCCTTTCCTGTGCCATTATCCAATGTGCCATGAGTACCTCATTAATCTTCACTAGTATTTAATCATATGGTCTACTTTGTTCACTAATGTCTGTAGAATGACAACTTGTACAGAAGTAATGAAAAGCAACTGGAATTAAGATGTGAGAAATACTTGTAAGGGTTTGGTTTCTTAGTCTAATGGTATATCAACCTTTGTAGGTTATTTAATGCCAAATCCATTCTTCTAAAAGAATAGTAATGGTACTATTTAATCCTGAGCTAGGGTCAGATAATAGGGTTCATACCTTTGTCAAGGATATTAGTCCAAAAGAGAACATAATGGCATGACTGAAGTTCAGACTTGCTTATTATGATGTCACATGTTAGCCACAAAGCCATGAGGGCTCTCCCTCAGTAAAAATCATCAATAATTCAAAATGCTTTATTAGGTAGGGGATCCCTGTGGCATAGTGGTAAAAGTGCAGGACTGCATCCTTGAATTAAGTGAATTCCAACTTCAGACACACTACTACATTTGCTTTTAGACTAATACCCTTACGAAAGGGTATGAACCCCCTTATCCCCTCAGCTATGGGTTAAATAGTATCTGCTGTTCTTCTACAATGATAACCTTAGCATTAAATAACCCACAAAAGTTTATATGCCATTAAACAAAGAAAAATAACCAATCAAAATGTTTCATCTAATAATAAACTATAATATATTAAGATATTTTTAACATTAACTTTCTATTAAAAAATGTTCTTTTTTTAAAGATATTTTCAGAAATAAGGAAACAATAAAAAATAAGTTTTAAGTGGTTGTATCTTTGCTTGATTGGGAGAAGGAAAATAATAAGTACTAAAATTTTTTTGCTCTTGAGAAAGATATCCCTGTGACAGTAAAGACAAATTGGACAAAAGCAATTCAACCAGCAACAAAATAAAACATGACAGAATCATTATTTTCTTTGACTGGTGACAATACATATTACAATTTTCCTTCTCCTCTTCTTTTTATTCGATAATTGGGTTATTAAAATCTGAAAGGCCACAGTCCATTTTACCCTACTCATATCACACAACAGTAAAGATAAAGAAAGATATCACTGAAAATATTTTTCTTCATGTTCTATATATATATATGTATACTGATTAAATGTCGCCTTTTAAAAGAAATTTTTCATGATTGATAGAAAAAAGTAAAAGGTTTAAAATAATATTTAGAATCAATTTACCTGATTATTACAGTAAGTATTGAAAAGTTCTATGCACAAGCAAGAAAGTAATTTGTTCTTTTCTTCTCTTTTTTGAAAAATGTTTCTAGAATTTTTGTTTTTTCCTTTTTAGTGAAGCAAAATGTTGAAGAAATGAAAGAAAAAAATGTAGCAAGTGTGATGTAGAACATTGAGAATATAGTTATGATTATAATCAAGTATTCAGAAATTAATCAAATTTCAGTATTAAATAACCCATTGGGAGTTGAAATGTCATTAAACAAATAAAATAACCTAACTAATTTATAGTCACATATATCTGACTAGATATTATAACAGAATAAATGTTAAAATGAATGTTACAAGAGTTAATGTTCCTCCTAAAAAATGAATGTCAACCATAAACAACAGAGACACTAAATTTAGAAGAATGTTTTTTAAAAATATTTGATTATAAACAATCACTCAAATTGGAAGCCCAGAAATTGCAAATGCCATTAAGACATATTTTTTAAGTAAAATCATGATTTGAAAAAATGCAGAAAATAAAATTCATTATTTGATTTATTTCAATACAAACAGAATTTTAGTTCAAATTTATGTATCAAAAATTAACAAGACATATTCTTGTTAAGAAATTAACCTCATTTGATCTGTCAAATATCTTGAGAGGAAATAAACTTTGAGTTGAATTTATGTCATTTGGACATTGTTGTAAGCAAGGAGATGCAATAATTCATGAAATCAAATACAGAGGTAGTTGACAAATTTTAAGATTATTTTTTAAAATGTTTGTTTGAAAATCCACTGAAAATTTAACTGAACTCTGTTAATTATTGCAATCTTATTAAATAATGAATGTGATAATTTACTTAATAGATAAGCTGCAATATCATACCTAAGTTGGCGACCTTAGTTGAGGGTGACCAGAAGGCTCCTTTTTCAATAGCTACTGCACTGAGTTCTAGGGGAGGGTACTACTCCTTTCCCTGGATTGCTCCACTTTACCCTTTATCTTTACCTTATAATGCTGAGTGTTAAGCAAGGCAGCATCAAGTACCATTTTTCGAGTCTTTGGTATGACTCAACCTGGGATTGAACACTGGTCTACCAGACAATTGGCAAACACTCTACTCATTAGGCTAATCATTGTTACATTTGAGCTAGCATCAATTTTTGTAGCAAAAACTTTGGATTTGCATGCAAAAGCACTATAACATTATTATTATTATTGTTACTGTTTGAGAGTTTTTCACATCAGCAGTTTGAGTGACAACAAGTCTCCAGAACTCAGAAGCGAAGAGTCCTGAGGACTTGTTGTCCCTCAAACTGATCTTAATAATGCTGGATGGTCTTTACTTGTCCTCTGATTTCTAAGTCTTCCAGTCCTTTTATCACGCTTTTGGGGATTGTTCCAAATGTTCCAGTTACAATTGGTATTACCATTACTTTCATGTTTCATAGTTTTTTTTAGCTCTTTATAGAGAGTTTTTCACATTAGCATTAGATGATGGTATTTCACTGGAGTTTGAGTTATAGCAAATCTCCTCAAGTCTCCAGAACTCTTGTCAGTATTCTGGCCAATGTTAATGCCGTAGTCTGGATGGTCTCCACTTGTCCTCTTATTTCCAAATCCTCCAGTCCCTGTATCAATTCTTTGGTGATTGTATCAAGTGCACCAATTACAATTGGTATCACTGTTACCTTCATGTTTTATAGTTTTTTTGGTTCTCTAGCTAGGTCCAGGTATCTAATTCTTATTCACTTTCTGACCTTGTAGTTTGCTGGGAAAGCAAAGTCTACTATTATTACTATCATTATAATCATTATTTAAGATTAGGGCATATCTCTATAGAAAAGTAAATATTTTTTATCGAAATGATATCAAAAAATCATGAAATCAGACACAAAGGCAGTTGACAAATTTTAAGATTATTTTTAAAAATGTTTGTTTGAAAATCCACACAAAATTTAACTGAACTATTTTAATTATTGCAATCTTATTAAATAATTAATGTGATAATTTACTTTTTAATAGATAAGCTGCAATATCATACCCACTATCATTTATAAATAAGTGGCCTTCCGCTAAACTAAGTATCTTATATAATATTACTCATAACTAAATGGCCTTGTGCTGAACTAAGTAACATGTACATTATTCTTCATGAATATATGCCTTTGTAATAAACTGAGTGTCATGTACATTATCAGTCATAAATAAACTACAAATAATAAGAAAAAGAAATATTATGAGATGGTTTGCATTTTTTTTATCATAAATTCTTGGTTAAGCTGAGAATGTTTTAATACCGTCTCATTGATAAAAATCATATTAAGACATTTTATTTCTAAAAAGAGTTCTTCATTATCATTATTGTAAATGAGGTTTGATCAATGAGGTACAATGTTCACATGTCACTAAATGGGGAATTATGTTCCTATGTCATTTTTATATGGTATATAGAAATGATACGGTTTACCCAGCTCATTGGCCTAGTGGGTAGAGTGTTTGCCAATGGTCCAGGAGACCTGGGTTCAATCCCAGGTCGCGTCATACCAAAGACTTTAAAAATGGTTCTTGATACCTTCTTGCTTAACACTCAGAAATATAAGGTACTTATCAAGGGTAAAGTGTAGCAATCCAGGAAAAGGAGTAGCACCCTTCCCTACATCTTGGTGTAGTAGCTAATGAAAAGGGAGCCTTCTGGTCGCCCTTGACTACGGTTACCAACTTTACTTTTACTTATATATAGATGATTAAGTAAACATCTCAGAAATTGGAATAAAACACACGAACCAAATGCAGTAAAGACTTTTGCTAAAACATTTTGTAAGGCACCATACAAACTAGTTATAAACTATTTTGAAGGAAGTATTATATATATATATATATATATATATATATATATATATATATATATATAAATGCCTAGAAATTATAACCTCAAATTAAACCACTCCAATAAACATTGACACTAACATCAAATAACACTGATTTTAATTGATTGATCTTTCTACTTAACACAGTATCATTGACGACAACAAAAAAATTAAGATTATTTGAAAATTTAGATTTAAAAATCTTTAAAAATAATAACCGAGTTTCTCATTATCATATATTGCCCAGTCGACTGGGGCAGTAGAATACACCGACTTCACCTCTGCAGATGGGTAAGACCCATCCCAATGAGTGTCCTGGATATGACACTAAGCAATCTGATGGTGAGGTTACAGTGATGCTGGGGCTTTGGAAAATGCAGAGCACCCCTTCATTGCCATTGCTCCCAGATCCACTCTGGCTCGGAATGGTAGCACCTGATAGGGCCCTATCTATAGATAGAGCTAAATAAATATTAAATAGAGCTAAACTGCATACTTGTGCTAAACTGGATTGTTTCGAACTGTTTGACAAAACTGAATTGCAAGAAATTTTGGCAATTGTCCAGGAGACCTGGGTTCAATCCCAGTTCGCGTCATACCAATGACTTTGAAAATGGTACTTGGTACCTCCTTGCTTAACACTCAGCAATATAAGGTATATATCAAGGGTAAAGTGAAGCAATCCAGGGAAAGGAGTAGTGCCCTCCCCTACACCTCAGTGTAGTAGCTGTTGAAAAGGGAGCCTTCAGGTCACCCTTGACTTAGGTCACCAACTTTACTTTACTTACTCTTGCTAAACTGAATTTTTTGGAATAGAACTGACTATTTACATAAAAACTGATTTGGCGTTAAATAACCTACATAGGTTGATATGCCATAAAACCCAACCAACCAATCATTATCATATGTAATCCTCACTTTACTGATAGCTTAATCAGTCTTGAAATATATTCTTCTTAAAATAAAGACACTCTGATGATGGGGTGCATATCTTTCCCAGGGGCATTAGTTTGAAAGTGAACGTAATAGTGTGACTGGAGTTTGAACTCGCTTACTATGTTTCTGCAGCCCAGTGCTTTAACCATTACACCTCGAGGATACCCCTGTTTATGTCTTAATTTTTACTTCACACATATATTATACATAATTAATTTATATCAAGTCTATATATATAACTGGAAAGAGTTAGGCTGTTTGTACTTCATAGATGACCAAATAGCTTACAAATTTTGTGCAAATAATCATCGAAATCAGAGGAAGGCTTTAATATATATTTTTTATTCCTCATCATAAAAGTGGGGGGACTCTCTTAAGTCTAGCAAATACTTGCATTCATCAAGTCTGTGTAGACATTAGGTGCCATCAAGAGGACCTGCCAAGAAATATGGCCAATAGGGATGGATAATGAGAGAGAGTCAAGGGAATCTGTGCTGTCAGCTCATCTAGATGATATTTGGTTTATAAGCAATTCTTCAAGCTGCCAATGTAAAATGATTGAATAACATTACTGCTGTATACCACCAACGATATGGTAAAAAAAATAAACCTGTTTAAATTAATAGATCTCTTAAGTTTCAATCAAATTTTCAAAATATTTCTCAGCAAAAATCCGTAATTTTTTAGAGACCAATATTAACTTTATAAAACTAAGTATGAAAAATGTCATTAGGAAATCTTTTTTCTTTTTGTAAAGGATCATTTGACTGTCATTTATTACCATCTGGGATCCACATTTTCATTTCCAACTAAGCATACATGGATACTTCTGCTAGTATTTATATATCTAATGGATTTGGTATTTTTTCCCCTTCTGAATATATAAATTTGTATGGTTATAAGAAAGACAATTGCTGTCAAAAGTTTTTAAACATTTTGGGTAATGAAATTAATGAAATGGATAAAAATGATAATGGAGAATTTTTTTAAAGATAGAAAAAAAGAAAACAAAATATCTCAAAGCCTCCAGCTGAGTCTGCATCAAAATGAAAATTTCATTAATCTTGTTAAAGAAGCAACCAATTTGACATTGCAGAATATATCTCAAGTGATGTAAGGGTTTTGATTGGAAAGGGGATGGTGAGAAATTTACTGACACGTTTCTTTGCTGGTGTGAGTAATTTGCTGTCTGAAAGTATTGATGGAGTGGAGACAAGTGTGTTAAGAAAAAGAAAAGAAAATGAAAAAGTAAAAGTAAAAGAAATAGAAAACGAAAAAGAAAAAAGAAGACATTGGTTGTGATTAATTGTTGTGTTTTGAGTATGTCCTCATGGAATCTGTTGACTGCTGTTATATGAAGATTTAAATAAAGTAATTATGAGAAGAGTACAAGGAAGGGAAAAAAACTGAATCATTGACTAAAAGATAGTAAGACAAAATATAATGATAATGGAAGTAAGAAAAAAGGGAGATAAATGAGAAGTAGTACATGAAGATATAAATAAAGGAAATTTAAAAGGAATTTTTTTTTTTAAATGGCATTCAAAAAAGACGAAGAGAGAAAAGATGGGAGAAAAATAAAAAATAAGGATTTAATGAAATGAAGATGGATAATGTAAGATTATTGATAAATCAAGCAAAAAAAAAAAAAAAAGAAAAGGAAGGATGAAAAAGGATGAAAAATAGCAAAAAGGAAAAATGGAGTGAAAATGATTTTGAGTTAATGAAAGCAAAGAAAAAAAGGAGGAAGGAAAAGAGAAAAGGTAAGAAAAAGAAAGGAAAAAGGAAAAGGAGACAGAAATAATTTGGAAGAATGAAAGAGAAGGAAACAAAAAGAAATAAAATTAAATAAAAGAAGTAATTATATATATATATATATATATATATATATATATATATATATATATAATATAGAATTCAAGTAACAAGTAGCAGAAAGAAAAAATAGAAGAGAACAAACCCGAATAAAAAGAAAGAAAGAAAAGTATTGTGCTGGTCTTTCTCTATTTTGTAAATAGATTTAGTTCAAGTCTCATGATTCCATTGTTGTCCCAGTGTCGTTATTGTGGGATCTACGTTGTATGTGCTGAGTTTGTTGATGAAGGCATATCTGTTTTCTTCAAGATTCTAAACACCTGCACTGATTCTTTTTGTGACAGCAAAATAAATTTTAAAGGAGAAAAAAATATATCTAAAGTTTCATTGAAATTCAAGAAGATAATCTATTTTGTTTCCACTTTCAGTTATCCTTATTCTTTGTCATTGTGAGTTCAATCCTTAGGCAAGGCAGTTCATTATTATGTTAATGCCTTAGTATATTAATTTCATAGGATGAAACAAGATACATGGTGGGTAGAAAAGTAAAAATTATATATATGTGTAGTTAGGCAGCAGCCCTTCATTTAAGCATATTTGATTAAATAATAAAGACACATTTTGTCCATATAATTCTATTAGGATCCTTTTGAGTTTCCTAACAAGTACATTTGTTTTAAGTTGAAGCTTGTAGATGAATTTATTGAAGGTGTTCCAGGTGCTTTTGGACCCTTCATAGGTTATCATCAGGGGTTGCTTGCAAATATAAAAATTATTTTAATTAAATTTTTAAAGATTATTTTTGTTATTTTACATTTTATGTAATTATATATATATATATATATATATATATATATATATATATATATTAGAAGGGCAATCTAGCATTGACTATATGAATAGAATAACTTCACATTTATTGTCTAAGACTTTATAGCGATGGGGATAACATTATTATTATTATTATTGGGTTTTTGGGTTTAAGATTTAAGTTGGTTTTGTTGGTATTACGATGGTTGCATTCGTATTACATTGGTTGCATTGGTATTTTGTTGGTAGCGTTGGTATTTTGTTGGTAGCATTGGTATTTCGTTGGTTGTTATCCCCTCGCTAAATGTTGATAGAAAATAAAAGTGGTGGAGAAGAACGAAGACGTTGTTAGGTTTTTGTATCAAGGCAGCATGAAGTTTTTATATCAATGGCAGCATGAAGTAAAGGGTTTTACGCTGGTATGCTGCGAGACTAGTAGTAAGGAAAGAAGGTAGGAATTTGTTAGAGTGTATCATCTAATTTGTTTTTAACTAGGATCCCTTGGTCTAGAAGAATAGACCCAAGGGGTCCATAAACTAGATGGCTCTCGTCATAATGGTTGATGCGGCTACAGCTATTCAGGAACAGATGAATAGACGTCCGTTCCCTTTGAGGATTTCTGAGCAAGAGAGAGATTCCTGGGCTTTCTTCAATTTTTGGTGCTGCTAGGAAACATGGTTCGGGCTGAATCGGACAAGTCATCCTGATTGGGTGAAAATGTTTGGCGACTCTAACGGTCAAATTAAATTACGCACCAAACAAAAATTCAAGTTTCTTTCTGCTACAACCTCCACAAAACTTCATCTGATGGTAAGACTTAATTTCTGTATCTTTGAAGAGTGTGGAGTACCCCACTGTCAATATTATTCCTTGGTCCTCTCTGACACGGAGTGGTAGTACCTGTTCGGATACCATTTATGGGTCAAATAGATCTCTTTAAGAATTATCAGTTTTAGTAAAAGATACTCAAAGCCATATAACTGTGTGTAAATTATTTGTATTCGATTGGAATATTTGATAGCATATATGTGCAAACAAATGATTATTATTACTAAATAAGAATAATTACTTCAAACAATTGAGCATAAATTGTGAGTATTAGAGAGAAATACATGAAGCCATAAAATTGTATGCAATGTTTTGGCATTAAATAAAACATAAGAGTTTGATATGCCATTAAACAGAAAACCAGACCAAACCAAACTAAACTAAAATATTTCTTCATTGTTTTTAAATAACCCAACAAGAGCTGACATGACAGGAAACCAACCAATCAACAACCGAAATCAATTTCCACCCACTTAAAGAACAAATGTAAATACTAAGACAGATGCAAGAAATGCCCTCGAAAATACCAAGAATGTATCAACTACAACATTTTACAAACAATAAAGATAAAGGCAGTTGTTCAAATATGTATGAAACTAACTGAAGTTCTCATCTATTCTCTGTTCCATCTCTGGGTAAAAAAGATCTGTTGGAAAATTATTTGCATTTGTTAGGACTACTTGAAACCATATCATCCTGCATAAATCATTAGTATTAGAGAGAAATATTTGAAGCCATATAATTGTTTACAAATTATTTGTACCAACTTTTGGCTTTAAAAAACATGTAACGTTTGATATACAAGGATCATTAAATAAGTTTTCAGACTTTTTTTGTATGGGCACTTTTATTCCTAGTACACACATGAAACTCTAGTCCCCTTCGAAGTAATCTCCTCTGGCTGCAATGCACTTGTTGTACTGTTCCAACAACTTCTGGAAGGCCCTATGGAAGTCCTCTTGTGAGAGTGTGTCAATGATCTTCATCACAGCCTCTTTCATCTCCTCAATTGTCTCATAACAACAGCCTCTGAGCTTAGGGAATAACCAAAAGGGAGCAAGATCTAGACTATATGGAGGCTGAGGAACTGTCTTGATGCCCATCTTGGTCAAATAGTCTGTGACAAAGATGGAGTTGTGGACTGGTGTATTGTCCAAGTGGAAATGCCACTGACCCGATTTGAAGAGTCCTGGCCTCTTTTGATGGAATCCCTTCCTAAACTCCCTTAAAACCTCAACATAGTAATCCTAACCCTAACCCTAAGCCTTTGGCCTATCAACTCTGGTGTATTGACTTCCTTACTCCTCCTATACCTCTCATCATCCCCCACAGACTCTGTGCCTTCCTTGAATCTCTTATGCCACTCAAAAACTGATGCTCAATTCATGCAATATGGTCAAAAAGCAGTCTGAAGCATTCCATACGTTTCTGTGGCATTTTTTCCAAGTTTAAAACAGAATTTTATTGCACATCATTCTTCTAAAGTGTGAGATTGCATTTTTGAAATTGACCAGCTGTGACAATCAGGCTTTAGTAAGGTGTATTCCAATTGCTGCTGTAGCTGTTCATTTGAACCTGAAATCATACTAATTGGTCAGTCATCTCATAAGATGTATAGCAATAACATAGTGAATTTTCAAGAGTCTATGACAATTTTAAATGTCTATACAAAAAAGTATGGAAACTTATTGAAGGCACCACGTACCATCAAACAAATAGACTAAAGCAAACTAAAATAGTTCTTCATTTTTGTCAGTCATTAATAGAGTAATTCAAAAAATTATATTTGAATATTTTTAATGAGTCATCTTCTTCCATACAAAATCTAGTTCTCTTTATACAGGTGGCACCACTACTCAGCAGTTGCATTACAAGAAACTATAACAGTTGTAATCATACTTTGGTCAGCCATGTTTGTTTATTAGTTTTATATCTGAAAACTGCTGCATTATTTCATTATGTTTAGAGACTGCAAAAGAAAAATGTGTCAGAATTTTTACCTAAAACACTTGCATGAGAAACAAACCCAGCAAATATAACTTTCCTTGAGAAACAATGGTTTACTTGAGGCAAAGGATGTGTCCTTTCTATACCTTTCAATTTTTATTTTTTGAAGACTGTAAAATATAGTCAACCAAAATATGATTGCAACTGTTGCAACTTCTAGTCATGCGAATATTCAGTAGTAATGCTGAATGAATGAACAGATCCAGATTTTAGAATTAAAGCAAAATTATTATTAGGGTGAGTCAAAAGTTTGGCAATATTTTGGCTATGAGAGGCACAATTTGGCAGCAACAATTTCTTTTGCTGAGGCCATCAATATAACAAGCTACACTGAACTGTAAAATGCTGACCTTGCTTGATACTCTCTGAATGCTACTCATTGGATTTGCCTCTAAAGATTGATGCACAGAATTGGAAACCATCATCTTAGGTCTACCTCACATTGCCTGATCATTAAAATTCTTGTTATCTGAGCAAAATTTATTCCACCATCTAGTTACTATACTATGATCAACTGTGCCTTCACTTTTGATATAATAATTTTTTTGTAGCTTTTGTAGGGTTATGGCCTAGTTCAAATTTGTAAAGCATAAGTTCCTGAATTAGACTACATTGCATATTTATCTCTGCGGCTTTCAAATCACATACAAAACACACCAACAACCAAAATACTACCAACCACAGAGGGTACTTTCCATGGCTTGAACTGCTTTGGTCACATAATATACATGCTGCAAACTAGCACATACTAAAATAATGCAAAACTTTTGACTCACCTTTGTATTTTTTTAAGGAATTCAGTATTATATTTTATGAAGATTTCTCAATCATCCATACTGAGTTTTAACTCATGTTATGTAACCCTCATTGGTGAAGCAAAACACGGGTAGGGACCATCTTGTGGAGGATTAGGAACAGAAAAAAAATACACTGTTTAGAATTTATCAAACTTTTATCTCTCTTATGAGGTCCAGGAGAAATGTGATCCAATGACAGCATGTTTATCCTTTAATAGTTATATTTGCTGGGTCTGGTCTTTTAAAGCTCAACCCCAGATAGAATATCTTGGAATGGGATCTTAGTTTTGACTCTTGTGTGGATGCAGACACTGGTTTGCTTGTTCACTGTCTTGCCAGCTGACGGAATCTATGAGAATGTCTTAAGCCTCATCACATATGGTCCTGTATTGTCTTCTGTGATATCATCAGTTTTATTAAACTCTTTCTTATCATGGTCAAACTGACATCCAGATCACACCAGCATGTGCTGATCACATTTGCACACCCAAGGCATGAGTCTGATGCCAAGCATCCTTTTATCTACCAGCAACATCCCATTACAATAGTATTTTTCTTCATCTTGATATAAATATGCTATTAACACTATTAGGTGTAGAAATAATTACAAATACGGTGAAGAAAAATCAGAAATGAGTGATAAAAGTAGCATTTCATAGGGAGTCTTACTCATCTGTAGAAGATGTAGTCTAAATCTGCTTAGAGCAAAATGGACATCTGCCATACTTATTTTCAGTGAAGCTACCATTGTATTATTCCTAATTTGAGGTATCCTTTTGTTTCTAATGTTCTTGCATAAAGAACATGGCTTTCAGTTTGCACACTTGGTTGTAGCAGGTGCATTTGACACCCATGTACCCAGTTGGTCAGTGGTTCATTAATTAACCACAATTTAAAGGACATTTTTTAACAGATGGCTTATGTACAATGCAAGTAATTTTGTTTTAATTACAATTGTCAACTAAGATAGCTATACAGAGGCAACTTTGCTTACTTGTATCAATGAAATAACTATGTACACTTTTTCTCATAAATGGCTAACCTGTATATACAATTGCTTTTACTTAACTCTAATAATTTTCAATGTTGATTATGAATGGTTTCACCATATATACAGCCATAAAATATTTTGCAAGGTCACTGTCTTTGCTCACTCTTAAGTAGGAAAAGATATTTAAAAAATAAGGAATAAGACTGGCTTCTAAAATCAACTTAATAAACAATGCCTAATACACACTGAAAAATAATCATTTCACCTCTTCCATGCCCAGTAAGGTAGAAATCACATTATAAAAATAAAATATATTCCTGCCTTTTATATACAAAAATAGGTGATTGCATTATGCAGAACATCATATTGTGCACATGTGAATATGATATTTTCTGACATAATCTTTGTTATAAAGACTATGACTATGCTGATTTTATAAAAACAATATCAGACCATTCCTGTAAAACTACTAAGGACAAATTCGAAAATCTTCTCTTGCATGAAAAGAAATTCATAATCTTTAACATCTTTTGAAGACAATGGAGCTTCTATGTGCAGCTTTTCAAGTGTAAACTTATTCACTTCAATATATTCCATTTTTGGAATATCTTTTATGGCTTCCTGGCAGACTGCTTGATAAAAGATTCCTTACCAGATAACATTCAATAAGAATGGTATTTCATGAAAATGGACTTTAAAGTGATGTTTATGACTAAATTAGTGCTAAAGCTTGGATACTCATGTTCATAAGCATAATATCTAACAGGCAGATTTTGCCAGATTTTTCATACTGTATAATAAGTTTGAGCCTCGTTGAGTGTCCCATATTTGTATTCAAAACAATGAGATTATAGTATGTGAGTTTGAACTCCAGTTATGCTATCATATTCATTTTCAGATTTGAACCTTCTTATCCCCATAGCTATGCATTGAATAGCATCATTAGTTCTTCTACAAGGATGGGTTTGGCATTAAATAACCCCCGAAAGTTGATATGCCATTAAAAATAAAGAAATCAAACCTAAATTAATCATAGTAAATATTTACAGTATTGGACAAAAAAATAGGCGATAAAAAATTGAAACAATTTTTATTATTGCAACAAATTTTAATGAAATTTTTCTTGTGTTAGATATACATAGGAAGTGACTATTTTCCTTGATTATTGTTGTTAAAGTTCCCTTAGCTGTAGTGAAAAGTCATAATTTTCTAAAAAGAAAATTTTCCGAAAGCCAAAAAATAGGAAATTTTTTAGAATTTTCTCTTCCTTGATTTGATATCCTCATTTGTGATTAGTCATTTTTTGTCTGAGTTTTAAAAAAGGTCAAATAGTGGCATACAATAATTGTAAATTGTCACTTTGTGATATTGCAAAGAAATTGAATTGCCATCATTTATCAAGTTATATTTTCCCCCAAAATTATAAGAAGACTGGAAATTATCATAATGGTCTCAAGAGAAAGTCCACTGCATCTGAAGATACAAAAATTGTTTAAGTAGCAAAGAAGCAGTACCCAGCAATATCACAACAATCCACAGATAAGTTGAAATTAAATGTTTCACTGAAAACTGTTTGACCCTGATTACATGAATTCGTTTTTTCAAGTGTCTTTCAAATTAAAAAAAGCATTTATCAGTGAAAAGAATAATTTGTCATAAACTACTTCAATTGTCATAATGAAATTTTTTATGCCAGTTGTCTTTCTTTTTTTTTTTTTTTTGTCTTATGTGACTTTTACTTTACATTGCATTATGATTTTTTTATAGCATAATTACGCTGTACCAGGTGGTCGACTCAGTCCAAGTGTGTCCGAGGCAGACTTACACAACCCTTCAGCAGACCCAACTAAGTCAGAGGTAAGTCCTTGAATGTGAATACCAACCAAAATCCTTCTTAGTTTAATTTTTTCATGCTGTTTTTTGTTTGTTTCTTGCTTGCTAATGCTTCTAACACATTCACACTTTGGCTGAGCTGTTTTACAACATTTTTCGTTTTCTTTTTTCATTTTTCTTTTTATTTGTGAGAAAATCTACTAAATTCAAAAGGGCTTATATCAGTATTAGTTCAGGTTAAAGGTGGTAAGGGTAATCTGACCTGTTTGCGAAAACATTTCTTGTTCCCTTATGGTACCAATATGAAAAAAATAAGGTCTAAAATGTTTGGCTTTGCGTTATCTTTATCATGCTTTTAAACTGGACTATATGACTCTGAGGTAGTTATTTATTATTATTTATTTATTATTTACCTATTTGGTTTTCTTTCTCATTTTAACTGATTCAAACCGCCTCCCTCAAAGATAGAAAGAACTTCTGTCAAAAAAATTTCTTAGATAAATTATTTCAAAAATAGTTCATGAGTGCAAGTAAAAAAGAATGGCAATATTTAATTTTTGTGATATTTTCCTAGTAGAAGGCAGTTGTACAATTACCATCCATTTATCTGAGAGCTAAATAATTTAAGACCTAAGAGAACTTTTTAAAATCATAGGCAGGTCTTACTGGTGTTTTATCCCAGACAGAATTCAAAAGCCATTGATCATCATTCCTTACGAAGAATGTAATTATTATTATATCATATATCATGAATATCTTATGAAGTTATTGAGAAAAAATTCTGGGGATTTTTGAGAAAAATACTTTTTATGTGATGGCAACTTTAAGAGATTTATGTTTACATTTTTGTTTTGGTCCAGTGTGTTCATCCTAATATAAAATATATATAGTATATGATAAAAAATATATAGTATATAATATGAAATATATAATACATAAAATATATAATATATAATATAAAATATATAATCCACAGTATATAATATGAAATTTATAATAGAAAATATATATAAGATATATAATATATAATATAAAATATCTAATTCATGATGTAGAAAATATAGTATATAACATATTATATATAATATGTATTATATATTATGAAATGTATAACATGAAATATGAAATATATTATATATAATATGAAAAGCAAGGACAAACTCAAAAGTGACATTCTTCTATTGATCCCAACACATGGATGTGCCGATATTGCCTGACCAGTAAGAACTTAAAACCTGCTGAGAGCAATGGATGATAGGGACAGATGGAGAGAGAGAGAAAGAGTCAGGGAGATACATATTGTCAGCGTGATTTGGAGATGATGACTATATAATATGAAATATATAATGAAATATACCTAACGTAAAATACATAATTTAAAATATAAAATAGTTTGCCATAGTTCATGAGCATCTGTAACCATCTTAAAAGCTGTACATAGTATGGGTAAGTCCTGCTCATTAATAATTGTACTTTTTAGATCCAACCAATATTATATTGGTAGGACAGATATTTTTACATATATCATATATTGATTCCAAACATAAATTGTATGTACATCATTTTTGGAAGTTCCTAAAGTAATGATTAAAGTAAAGTTTTTGATTTTTCATTTGAATGAATAATTCTGACAATTATTGGTTTGATTCATATTAAAAAAAACCTTAAAAATTTTCAAAGAAATTTATTTCCATACTTTAAAGGAGGTCGTTTTTTTTTGTTTGTTTGTTCTTATAATATGCTGAAAAAAAGTAAGAAATGTGTGATTATGAAAAGCTTTGAACAGGGAAGAAAAATTACGAAGGTCATTCAATAAATAAAGTGAATTTTCCCTAAAGAAATGGTAATAGGAAGTACTATTTATAGTTGCACCTTTTTCAAAGAAATCAATTGTGATGGGTTCTTTCATAACCCAGAAGATAGTCAACATAACCTTCTTTACTGACCACTGTACCAGGAATGTTGTCTTCACTGTCAACTCCATGGGCAGTCTTTGGACTTAGACTCATCATGGCAAAACCATATCTATTCCATTTGTAAAAGTTTTTTTGACTAAAACATGCTCATCTGTACATATCACACATTCTTCTGTAAGTTTCATATGGTTTGCACTTCTCTTTCACCAAAAATTTGATGATAGAGTACTCTGATTTTCTACCATTTTGAATAGCCTCAAAAATACTTCTGCGGGATTAAAATAAATCTTACTTTGAGCTAATTTTAAACAATACAAAATTTGTGTGAATGGGAAGAAAAATTATGAAAAAAAAAATTATTTTGCTTTATTCAAAAAAATTCTCCTTATTTATTGAAAGGCCTTCTATTAACTGTTTTGCTGTTATCTGGATCAACATGAGGATTATGGAGATACAATTTATGTTGTTTCTTCATGATTTTATGACTGCCATCTTCTTGTTTTACAGTTTCAGTGAGGTATTTAAATAAAACAACAGAATAACCTACATCCATCAAAAAGATGTGTTCATGGTGCCACAGTTATCGTTGTGGGAAATGGAATTGTTGACTTGAGTTTGAATCTTTGACTAGGCTATTTACATCTTGCATAGTGCTAATACTCTTGAAAAAAGTACAAAACCAATTCTTCTCCACTCTAACTATGGATAAATTGTAGGGTAGACTGGATTCTCGAACCTTGTTATGGCAATCTGTCTAGAAGGAAAACTCTGAATTCAAACCAGTTGTACCCTGCTTTAAAAAACTTGAGCTTGTGTCACAAGTTACTCATGGTCAAGGGGTTGTGTGAATACATGCAACCATTATAAACTCTTTTAATCTTTTTTTATAACAAGTAGGTTATAGGCTTCCTAATATTCAATTAATGTTGAAAACTTCAGCATTACAAAATGCTTTTATAAAATCACTGACTTAAATGCTGCCTATGCAGCCATTAAGCTTGATTTAAATCCTGTTTATAGATTTGATATTATAATTAATTGTAAATAAATAAATAGAATGACACTATAATTAGTATTTAATTGTCTCTCTTAGTTTGGTTTAGCTTCTTTGTTTAATGGCACAGCAACCATCATGGGTTATCTAATGTCAAAGCTATCTTTGTAGAAAAACAGCAGTGATATTATTTAACTTATAGCTGGGGGGGGGATAAGAGCTTCATATCTTTCCCGAGGGCATTAGTCCAAAAGTGAATGTAATAGTACAACTGGAGTTCAAACTTGCTAACTCCAGCAGTCCAGCATTTTAGCAACTACACCATAGGGATGCCTCCTGATTTCTCAAGAGAAGTTATAATGATTAGAGCAGGTAAACATAGTCTCTCCACTTTTATCATTAAGTTGCTAATTTGATTATTCTCTAAGATAGTGCAATAGTATCAAAATACCTTAAGAATTTTGTTACCATGTACCATTCTCACTGCATTACTGTAAAATAGATCCAAAATTGAAAATTGCACTTAGTGTAGTGGTTATTGCTGAATGAAATGGAATTGATGATCTGAGTTCAAATCTTGGATGAGGCTATTTGTGTTTCGCTTTTTATTAATGCCCTTGGAAAAGGTATATAATCAATCGGTTCTCCCCCCAAGCTATGAGTGAATAATCGGGTAGATTGGCTTCTTTATCCTTAGTAAGACAGTCACTCTCACAGAAGGACAGCACTGAATGAAAAAAATGCTACAGTCCACTCAAAAATTGACTTTCTCTTATATTGTGCTCATGGTTAAGTGCTTGGATAAATACATAAACTCAAAATTCAGATCATTATGATATGAATAATGGCAAGAAAATTAGAATAATTTAAAACAACTGAACTGGTGGCACTGATTAACCTCACAAAGATATGGATCTGTGTCTGGATGTGATTGCTGGCCTGAACAAATTTTCATGGAAAATTGACTGTTTCCCATGCTATTAATATTTAAAAAAAGAGTAAGGAACAATACAACAAGGTTGGACATAATGCTTCAGGTCCAGGTTTTGAATTTTGAGTTGTCCTTCTCTTAGCCTGCTAGCCCATCAATGCTAAAGAACCCAGTCTGCCCTAACTATTTTATCTATAGCTTGAGCAAGAAGACATGAATTCATACCTTTGAACTCAGCTTGCCAGTTCCAACTTCACTGTTAATAACCATTATGCAACTGCAATTCTAACATATTTGAACACTAAATATAAAATATATCATACTGAACATAAAATAGAGCATACTGTCAAATTGTTTTTCTTTTTAAGGTTAAATACATTACCAAAATAATGATAGAAGATAAACTTTATTTTATCTAAGTAGCAGATAATTGCATTCTAAATTGATAGTTATCAACTTAATATTTAATTAGCTGTTGCCCTTGTGTTTCATTCATTACAAATAATTCACTTAGAACTCTTTGATCTGTTTTCATTAACATTATTATTGTATTTTCATAAAGTCACAAGTACATTTTGATTTAAATGTATTATTAGTAAGTTCTTATTTTTGAATGGTTCATTTTTGATAAACAAGTTCTCTAGATTCTTATATTATTAAATGAAGATGAAAATAGTATTTCTTTACTTCGAAATGAAAATACAGAAAGTTACTTTATTATTGAAAATAAGGGAAAGATTTATTCAAATATCATCATCATCATCATGTCGCGCCGCCTGCGCGGATATCCCTGACCGTCTCTCGCCATTTCTCCCTATCATTCATCGCCCCCGGCAGGTCTTCGGGATTACAACCCGTGTCCTCACATAGCTGCTGTATGTAAGTTCGTGCTGGTCGTCCCACTCTTGCACATCCATGAGTGGGGGTCCACAGGAGTACATCGCTGATGAGCTCGTCCTTGCTTCTCCAGCAGTGTCCTGCGTGTCTGGTTCGTCGAACTTGTATAGTTTTTGTGATGGGGGGAAGTGTCCGTATAGTTGGAGTCTCGTGGGGTGTTGTCGCCAGGACTTGTTTAATACTGCTCTCAACATTCTTGTGTAATTTCCGTCCAGCCTCCTCTCCAGCCGCTTCGTAAGCGTCCATGTGGTGCATCCATATAGCAGTATCAACACAACCGCTGCCTGGAAGAAACTGCGTTTCATTTTATCTGTTAGGTCCGACTTCCATATGATCGAGAGCCTGTCGATAGCTGTCCATGCCTTCGTCAGTCGTGTGTCGATGTCCTTCTCGGTTGATGAGACGCTGCTTCCTAGGTAGGTGAATTTGTCGACTAGTTTCAGAGAGGCTCCGTCTAGTGTGGCAATGTTGCCTGTTTGGTTGTAACACATATATTCGGTTTTGTTTGCATTGACATGTAGGCCAATGCCAGCTGCAGCTCGTTCCAGACTATGTAGTAGTGTCTCTGCTTGATTAGGCGTATTTGCTAGTAACGCCAAGTCATCAGCGTAGTCGGCGTCCGTGATTGTTTTTGCGGGGTACCTTTTGCTTCTTCTCTTAGTCAGCTGGAAGCCATTTTCTCTGATTTTGTCGATCGAAGTCCTAAGCACATAGTCTATACAGATGATAAAGAGGTACGGGGCTAGTGTGTCTCCTTGTAGTACTCCTGCAACAATGTCGAAGTATTCCGTGTCTCCGTCTGGTGAACGTACTTTTACTTTGGTGTTTCTGTAGAGAATCATTATCGCTGCTACGGTTTCTTTTGGTAGGCCGTAAGCTAGTAGGATTTGCTCCATCTTCCCTCTGTGTATGGAATCGAAGGCCTTGGTAAAGTCGACAAATAGTAATGTCGCCTGTAAGTTTTTTGCCTGAACGCCTTCCAGGATTCTACGGATGGTCAGTATTTGTGAGGTTGTGGATCTATTTCTCCGGAAGCCATTTTGGTTTTTCCTAAGGATGTTTTCCATTTTGGGTTCTATGCGGTTTCGTAGTAGGGCATTGTAGATTTTGGCTGCTATGGATGTAAGTGTTATCCCTCGGTAGTTCTTGGCTAGTCCGAGGTCGCCTTTTTTAGGGAATGGAAGGATGCATCCCTTGCCACAGAATCTTAAAATTTATGTTGGTTGGTTTTAAAGCATGTCAACCCTGAGGTTATTTAATGCTAAAGTCAGTCTTTTTTGCAAGAATTTGAATGCTTTCAAGTCACTATTAATAATCATTTACAAACAATTATACATCAAGTAGCTATTTGCAAACAGTTGTATGGTTTCAAGTATTCTTGTCTAATACAGTTATAACTTTACAAAAGGTTACTGAAGGAGAAATAACCAAAATAAAGGTTGGAAATGAAATGGAAATTTTTATAACATTAACAAAATACAATACTCGCCAGTGGTGTGAAGAAGGTAACCACTGCTCATGGCGACTACTTAGTATATTTACTCCCCTCACAATAGTGTCCAAAGTATTTATGAGGAATTGAACATACCCATTAATGTTTATAGGTATGGTATATAAAAATACTAATAATTTTCAAACAGCTCTACTTAACCCATATAAGTGATAGGTACTATCATTCCGACTTGACTTGGATGTAATAGCAATGAAGGGGTGATATCCCACTTCCCAAAGATTTAAGTTGTGCTATTATGTTTACTTTTTGACTAATGCCCCTTGGGAAAGGCATGAACCTCCTTATTTCCCCAGTTATGGGTTAAATAGTTCCACTACTGTTCTTTGAGAAGGATGGCTTTGGCATTTAATAACCTACATATGCCATAAAACAAAGAAACCAAACCAAAGCTCCAGAACTCCAGTTTTGTGTCATATTCAGAACAAGGATTTTTTGAGGAGAGGTGTGGGGGTCTTACCCTTCTTCAGTCACCATATTCTAGGACCTATCAAAAAGGCATTTAATTTTATATACATTGTAACTCATTTACTTTTTATATGAATAAGCTTTTATTGAAAGTGGTTATGAAAAATAAATATTATTCAAGAAAATTCTTTATTTGAAAAATAAAAGAACAGGTATACAATACCATTTGCATGATAAAGTTTATAAAATAAAATTGAACATTTGTGAATAGTTTAACTTAGAGCAATTATTAGGAAGTATAAAGATTTTTATTAACCATAATTTCAGCTGATAGGATTTGACAAGTTTTAGAACTGTAGTTTGTCATTTTTTTAAAAATCTTTTCTTTTCTATTTTTACTTATAAAGAAATAAATAAAAAAGAAAAAAAAATGAAGAAAGGAAAGCAGAAATTTTTATTTACTATAAGTGAAATATAAAATTTAAGCACTTTTACGAGAGTCTAGTCTTGCCTTAAGAAGTACTTTTCTGACCAACTTCTCCAGAAAAAAAAAAATGACTAAAAGAAACAAAAGGAAAAATAATGGGAAATATTACAACTGTCTCTGATTATGTATAGATTTCTTATATTTTTGTGAATTAAATTGTTCCAAATCATTATCTCATAAAGCTCATCCAGAGCAAAATGTCATAAAAATTTGAGGGTCATTTAATAAATAAATTTTGCAATTTGACAACTCACATTTCACCCAGGGAAAAAAAAAGTTGGCTTCACTTTTCAATATAATTTCCATTCTTTAAAAGACATTTTCCCTCCAAAAAACAAGCATTCCTTCTGCATAGAAATCTTTGGATTTGGTTTTTCGCCATTTGCTCATGTTGCTCGTCACTTCATCATCACTTGAAAATTTTGTTCCACACAGAAATTCTTTGATGGGGCCAAACAAGTAGAAATCAGAACTGAGTCAAATCTGGACTGTAAGGAGGGTGTAGTAGTTGTTCCCAGCAAACTAACTGATGGTTTCTACTGTTCTTGTTGTAATATGATGCCTTGCATTGTCCAAGGGAAACCCAACAACAACTGAAATTAGAAAAAGGAAGGTCGTCATGCACAATTCTGTTATTTGCATCTACAGAAATTCCCAGTTGTTTAGAAATGTCCTCTATTGTAACTTTTCTGTCAGCCAAAAATGAGTGCATTAACTGATTCCACCATTTCAGGTATGCTCGCTATTGTGGGCCTGCTTGGCCTGTTTTCATATTGATTACTTTATGGACTTTCTTTAGACAATTTAGCCCATTTGTTGATATTTCTTTGATTTCTTTTGATAAAAATTTGCTTCTCCATACACAACACTCATTCTTCTGTAAATCTCACATGATTTGCAATTCTCAACCACCAAAGATTTGATGACAGACTGCTGTTTAAACCTGGAGCACTCTATTTGATTTGCCGCAATTTTGAATAGCCTCAAAGCAAAACATTTTTGCAAGATTAAAATAATTTTCCAAGAAACCAATTCCAAAAAAATGCAGGGCTTACATTTATGGAACAAATATTCTTGAAAAAGAATTATTTTACTTTTTTTCCAAAAAAACTCCCTTTACTTATTTTGTATGTAAAAATTCTAAATTGTTTTTTTTTTCACATTTTGTTTTTCTTCAATTCTGCTGGGTGTTTTACCTAAATGAATGCTTATGCCCATTGGCCTAATGAGTAGAGTGTTTGGTAATGGCCTGGGAGATCAGGGTTTGATCCCAGGTCAAGTCATACCAAAGACTTAAAAAATGGTACTTGAAACCACCTAGCTTAACACTCAGCACTATAAGGTATGTATCAAGGGTAAAGTAGAGCAAACCAGGGAAAGGAGTAGCACCTTTCCCTACACCTTGGTATAGTAGATATTGAAAAGAGAGCTTCCAGGTCTCCCTCAACTATAGATGCCAAATTTATATATATATATATATATATATATATATATATATATGTACATGTGTAGTTAGGTAGCAGTCTTTCATTTAAGCATGTTTGATTAAATAATAAAGTCATATTTTGCCTATATAATTTAACTGAAATCATTTCAAGATTCCCGATAAGTGTCTTGGTTTCAGGTTGGAATTGGTGGATGAATTTACCAAAATTGTCCTGAGCGATTTCAGTATAAAAACCAAAAAAACTAGCAAAACTCTTTAAAAAATACCCTTTACACATGCAAGCAGCCCTTGATGATGGCCTATGAAAGGTTCAAAAGTGCTCAGGACAATTTTGGTGAATTCATCCACCAATTCCCACCTGAAACCAAGTCACTTATAGGGAAACTTGAAAGGATCTTAATTAAAATATATAGACAATATGTGTCTTTATTATTTAATGAAACATATATATATACATGTATATATGTGCATGTGTATGTGTGTATGCAAGATAATGTTTACAAATAATGCATGTGCTGGTGTAAATGTATGTAAGTCCATGTGTATAAGTGATATACATAAATCAATCAATCAGTTAATCAATCAATATATGTTTGTAAATATATATGGTTAATGAAGACATCAGTAAAAATTTGTGTCTTCTCTTGAAAATCAATCTTTAAGAACAAATAATAGATCTAATTTTGAATTTTAAGTTTCTCTGTACATGATTTGAAAAGGAAATATCAGCAACAAAAGTTTTCCATTATTAGTCATCAAGTTAATATGCAATTTTAAAATCTAAAATCATTATTTAGTAAAAAACTTTTGGGATATATATATATATATATATATATATATATATATATATATGTGTGTGTGTGTGTGATTTTACACACATACATGTATATAGATAAAAAAAATTGCTTGATGTAAGTATTAGTCTGTGTTGTTATACTTGATCAGATATACAGCAAAATAGGAAGTGTTTAGTGGGGAAGATCAAAGAAGAAGATAACTTTTGAAAATGCTAAATAAAAAATAATTAATGAAACAAAATTACATTTTTGTAAAACTTTAAGATTCATACCTCATAAAAGTAAGAAAAAGGAAAAAAAAAAGAAAAATAGAACAAAAGTGAATTTTGAAAAGTACAGTCTTATCAAAACCTCAAGAGATTTTATTATCATGTCTCCATTTTGAATTATTATTTTAGTTTTTATTACAGTTGTCAGTAAAAAATTTCAAACCTTCTTCATCATTTGAGGAACTCCTATTAGCATCTTATACTAAATAAATATTCACTAAACTTAGTCATTATTGATAAAATTGATATCGTTGTACTAAACTTTTATTTGATTCCAGTAGAGTGAAAGAAGTCACTGTTAAAATCTTGACTAAAAATTGTTAAACTATTCAATAACTAAGTCTCAGTTTTATCTGAATCACTGAAGTGGGGAACCATTATTAATTACTAATGGTGGAATTATATGAATAAAAATGATTAATTTGCTTTCATTGTTTAAAGGCAAATCATCCTTCATTGATTAATTAACCTATAACAGGAGAGGATAAATGGTTTCATACCTTTCTCAAGGGTATTAGTCCAAAAGGGAACATAATAATGTGACTGGAGTTTGAACAAAATTGCTACAATGTCACTGTCAAGCATGTTAACCACTCCTTCCAAATAAAAATGAGGATATTAGTCCAAATTGATAATAATAAAGAATTAAATTTAGTTGATACTTTAAAGATGTTTCTATATTCATGAGAAATTAATGTCTTTAACATAAATTTGAATAAATGGGATTATTATCAGAAAGTAAAGAACAAAAATGAATATAGATAATTCCACATGTTATAATATTTTAAAATCAAAAAGAGTGAAAGGAAACTATACAGAAAAAGGACTTAATGAATTCAGATTTTAAAAAATGATACTGTAATTATATGTTAATTTGACCTTGTGTCACATCTTGCTTGTACAGAGAGGTTGGGTAAATACATGCACAAATAATTAGGATAATTTGGTTTATTCCATTTATCAAAAACCAAAAGGTTAAATCAATGTGCCTACAATGAGAAGAAGCTGAAGATGTTATTGGGCTTTGCCAGGATGTCTTTGAGAGACTCACAGTATATAAATACAAGAACATGGTATTTGATTTACTATATGGTTTTATAAGAAGGCTGAAAATGACCAATAGCTCTAGTGTTTTAGCATATACTGAAACAATTCAACATCTTGCTTGTGTCTGAAGAATCAATTCTCTTGGTCTTGACTTTGATACTTCGTGACTGCTGATTTTTATCTTCTTGAAAGCAGCTTTTTCTTTCAAAATCCCAGTTTACAAAGAGAGTTGCTTAGGGGTAGATAATCAACTGTTTGGATGTTACATATTCGGCAGAGAATTATGCAAATATTCGATTAATCTGCTGTTTATTTCCATTTTTTTTTCACATCTTTATGAGTTCTTTATTTAATTTTTGTTTAGAGAATAGTAATAAATGCATGTTTTTTTACCTCTCTTATGAACCCAGGATTGGTTTTGGGCATCTTATATGATTATTTCTGTTAAACAAAAAGACTAAAAATGCCTACAGAAAGAGTACATAAGAATCATTCACAAAATGGCATTAAAGAAGCTCAGAGAATGGCTAGATGAAAATTTTTGAAAAAAGAAAGATGACAATGATAGTGATAAGAATCTGGAAAACCACTGAATATTAACAATAAATCATTGAAAATTTTCAGACAATAATTATTCCATTTGTTATTTCAAGTTCAACAAGGGCACAAATGGGGATGATTGTTTATCTTATCCAATAGAAATTTTTTAAAAATCATATAATCTCGGGTAAATTTTAGTGACACTCTTTTGCTACTCTATTTTTTTAAGATATCTCTATTTTTATTATCTATGCAACAATATATTTACTTCAGTGAATTTATGTTTGAAATAAACCTTTTTATTGTGTATCAAAATTATTTTTGTTGTTTTTAATCAATTATATCAATATATATCAGTCCAATGGTCTAGTGGATAGAGTGTTCGCCAATGGCTCGGGAGACTGGGGTTCAATCCCAGGTCAAGTCATACCAAAGACTCCAAAAATGTTACTAGATGCTTCTTTGCTAAACACACAGCATTATACGGTATAGATCAAGGGTAAAGTGGAACAATCCTGAGAAAGAAGTAGTGCCCTCCCCTACACCTTGGTGTAGTAGCTATTGAAAAGGGAGCCTTCGGGTCACCCTTGACTATGGTTGCCAACTTTACTTTTACTTATACTTATATAACATTTTCATTTCATCATACAATTCAAATTAACATCACTGAATTAATGATTCATTACTGAGACCTTATACACTGACTATGAATTTCATAGAAATGCTATTTTACAGAAATTCTATTTCTGTTGATGTTCAGTGTAATGATGTGTAATCTTATCAGTTAATTCATATCTTTCATCATTGAATTAACACTTTATTACTGGAATGTTGTCAATACAAGAAAGGATTATATGAAGGAGCTACTCCTTGATCAACCATTCTTATGATGTGAAGAAAAGCCAACCAAGTTTAATGGTGTTGTAAGACATTACTGGCACACTCTGGTTTTGTGGTAATGATGCACTCGTGCCAATTCCAGAGTTATCATTAAATAAAAGATTTCTTGATTCCACATCTGCTGTTTTGTTTACAGCAGCATGTGGGTATATATGTATATGTATCAGGGGTGGAGATGGGACTAGTGCTACTAGTGCCCGGCACGACCAATAACTCGGTCAATGTTATTCAAAATGGATTAAAAATCATCCATTAATTTCAAGCAAACATACTTAGTCTGATCTCAATTAAATTACATATCTATTCAAGTTTCGATAACTAAGTAGCCAAAAGTTCATAAATATATCTGGGAATAATACAACGATGCTGTTTTAAACGGATGGTCTTTGTCCGGCCACCGTCAGATCCATTGAACATCCCATAAAATCGGCTATAATGTTGAACACGTGTAATCCGTGCCAGTCACTAGACCCTTATAATAACAGTAATGTTAGTGAAATCTCGCTTTTGGCTGTAGCCAATAGAAAAAGCAAGCCAGAATACCATGCTCAAAAAAATTAGCACAATGTGACTGCTGACAACTGTCTTGGGAAGAGGGAGAGGGACAGAGAGAGAGAGAGAGAGAGAGAGGGGGGGGGATAGCAGATTATAGCCGTCGCTGACGTCATCATCATCACTATGGTAAATGTTGGTTAAACGGCGTGTTTTAATTCGTTTTTTCACTTACAGATCTCTATTTCTTTAATGAATGTTGCATATATTACATTCTGTAACTAAAATTTGTTTATTTGAATACATTTTCAACAAACAATCTTTATTTTAAGGAAATTGAAACTACTAGCTGTGTCTGTGTATATTGTCATCAATTTCTTTATTCTAATAAAAATATTTTTCTCGTCATAGTAATGAACATCTTCTCTTTTCTTCTATACTTCTGAAAGGAAAAAAATATCTTATCTACTGTATTAACAAGACTACAAATTATATTGTATCTTGATTGCTTCCAAAAAAAACACTATGCAAGGTACGTTTGCCAATCTGTGCTATACAATGGAGAATCATGCAATAGCAACTATGATGACTTACTTTGGGTCCACGGACCACGGGTTGGGAACTGAAGTTGACAGAGGGCGGGGGGGCACGAGTAGCAAAAATAGGCTAGAGTCGCAACTGATATGTATATAAATAATAATTTTTTCTTGATAAAGTCTAATGATTTTTTAGGTTTTCTTATATATCAAAACTATGATTTTATAATGTTATATGGCATAGTAAAGTTTATTGCTTTGGTATTCATTGGCTGTTTTCTTGATTCGTTTTGAAATTCCTTATTATCTTTTATTTTTCTAATTTTTTTTTCTTGGGGTGTTGGATGAAAGAGTACTTTCTAAGGTAAGATCATGAGTTCCCCCAAATACTTAGATATTGTATTGACTTCATAGTAAATAAAGACCTCCTTATTCTTTGCAGAAGAAAGCAATTGTAGGTTATGTGTGTATGGAGATGAAATAGTTGATCATATGATAAGTAAAGGTAGCAAACTGGTATAAAAGGAATACACAAGGAAACATGATTGGAAGGATAAGATAGTTCACTGGAAATTGTGCAAGAGATGAAAATTTGACCATACTGGCAAATGGTATATGACAAACCAGAATCTGTCCAAGAAAATGAGATGTTCAAAATTCTCTGGTACTTTGAGATACAAACAGATCACTGAAGCTCATCTAGGACAAGAGACTTGGAGAACGAGAGATCAGGGGAAGAATTGAGACTATCAGGATCACAGTACTGCTAAGATTGCTATCACTTAAAATTGGAGTGAAAAACTCAGTGAAAATGATCACAAAATTCTCTGGGACTTTGAGATAAAAATGAATCATCCAATCTCAACTAGAAGACTAGACCTAGTTGTAATAGACAAGAAGAAATGAATATATCGGTCAATGGACTTTGCCTTTCCAGAAGATCACAGAGTTTGAATAAACAAAACTGAATAACCCAAGAAATATCAGGACCTTGTTTGAGGGGTTTAAAAAGTTGTGGAATATGAAGGTTACTGTAATATTAATCGTAGTCAGAGCACTCTGAACAATCACCAAGAACCTAGAAAAAAAGATGAGGGAGTTAGAAATCTTAAGAAGAATTAAGCTGTTCTGACCACACTACTGCTTAGATCAGAAAGAATACTGAGAAGAGTCCTGAAAATGTGATGGGGCTTGCTGTTACTTGGATTTCAAAGAAAACAAGGGTGAAAAACTAATAAAGAACAAAATAATAACATAGGCAGACCATATATGTCAACAAAAGAAGAAATCTGATCTCTTATAAAATTGAATGCAAATTCTTCCAAGCTGTAGCCATGTCAGTAATATTGTATGGTTACACTATGCTATTTAACAAAGATACCAAAATTGATCAGTGTTTTAGTGCTATGATTTTAGAAAATATTTTAGAGTTACATTTTAGATTTCTGTTACACTGCTGTCATACTTGTTGACTTTTGAGCAGAGATTACTTATGATTTTCAAATATTAACTGCAGCAGAAGCAACCCAGTTCCTGCTTTTTAAATGTGACTGTAACTTTAACCCATTAACTGCCAGCCACTTATACACCCAGGTCGTCAGCTGAATATAAGATTTATTAGATAACAAACATACAAATACACTGACTACTTCATAAATAGAATGGTTATTCATTGGTAGCATTTTTCCTGTTTTTCTTTAAATTAACATTTTTAAAAAAAATTATTGGTGCCAAAATAAAAGACACCAATCCTAATGATTTAGAAAAAGAAGGAGGAAAAGGACTTGCTAGCATTGAAGATAGCATTGATGCATCAATACGACAACTTAAAGACTATATAATAAAGAGCAAAGAAAGACTAATTACAGTGGTCAGAAACAGCTCTGACAACATAAGAACAAACAGAAAAATAACAAAAACCAGGAAACAGAAATGTGAAGAAAATCAACTGTATAGATATTTCAAGAGACAAATTGGCAAAATCTCACACAAGAAAACCTGGACATGACTATTAAAGAAAAACATTAAAAGAGAAACTGAATCTCTCCTGATCGGAACACAAAGTAATGCCATAAGAACCAATTAAGTTAAGGCCAAAATCAATAATATGCAGCAGAATAGCAAGTGTAGTTTATGAGATGACAAAGATGAAAGGATTAATCACATAGTAAAAAAATGTAGCAAACTAGCAAAAAAAATGAGTATAAGACTAGATACAACTGGTTGGGGAAAGTGACCCTGTAGGAATTATGCAAGAAATTGAAAAGTGACCATACAACCAAATGGTATATGTGCAAACTGCAATTAATCTTAGAGAAGGAAATGCATAAAATTCTCTGAGATTTTGAGATACAAATAGATCACCTGATCCTTGCCAGGAGACCAGACATTGTGATTATCAACAGAAAACAGTAAACCTGCCATCTTGTGGATTTTGCTATCTTGGCAGACCATACAGAGAAAACCAAAGAAAACAAAAAGAATAATTTCTTGGACCTTACTAGAGAACTAAAAAAGCTCCTGGAACATAAAAGTAATGATAATACCAACTGTAATTAGTCCACTTAGAATGGTCCCAAAAGGCTTGGAAAGGAGGCTGGAAGAGTTAGAGATTAGAGGACTAATCAAGACCATCCAAACTAGAGCATACTTAAAATAGGCCAGAATACTGAGAAGAGTCCTGGAGACCTGAGGAGATTTGCTGTCACTTAAACTTAAGCGAAAGACCATCAGATAACATTAGTGTAAAAAATTTGCTAGAAAGAATAATAATAAACTTGAGCTCGTGGGAAAAACTTGCAAGGTGTGATGTGGTATGCTATAGAGAGAGAGTGAAGGGGAGGTCAATACCCTTATCCCTCTGATTTGAATCAACAGGCATTAAGAAGGATCGGAAGACAAGGACTGACCGTTAAAATGGTAGGGGAGTTAAAGGGTAAGCTAATTGTACCCCCTGCACTTTAGCCTGTTGAAACGACAGAAGTCAAGGTCAGTCGAGTGGCGTGATTCGGTGAGGTGGTGGAAGAAGAGAAGACGATTGATTGGTCGATAGAATCTTTGTGCCAAAAAGGCTGGCCTGTGTTAAAGAAATTTGAAGGAGAATATTCAGTTTCGAGCGGATCAGCTTTAAGGACAAGACTGTATTCGAAGGCTTCTGGGCGAAAGGAAAAATTAACCCATAAAAAGAGAAGATATCGGGATTGAAAATCTGTCAAAGATAAGTACAGCTCAAACTGTTTACCTTATCCAAATCTTAAATATTGGAAAGTAGTGTGTATTCAAAAAACTGTAAAGGTTCTATTTCATCAATAATTAAAAATATTGAATGAACATTTCAACATGCCTCAGTCCAGTGTCTTAGACACTTTTACTCAAGTAAGAGAAAGAGAAAAAAGAGAAAGAAGAAAAACGACTGTTGAGAGACATTTTTGTTTGATGTTTTCCTGTTGGCAAAATATTTCCAGTGTTTGAAAGAAAAAGAAAAAGAACTGTTTCTTAGATTTCATCATTACTTGTTTGCACCTTAATGCTTCTCTAAACAATATAGGAGGAATTGGAAATTTATCTACAGTGAATTTCATCTAACCTAGAATTTCGTTCCTCTGTGATATGAAGGGGTAGAGGGACAAGGACTTGGTGGCATATTTAAGAATGAATCAACAACCCCTTTACCGACGTCAGAGACTAATCTAATCTTGAACCAGCATCAATATTATTTGTTTATTTCACACCCGCCTAAATAAGACTCTTAACCAGGATTTATTTTGTGGAGTGTCAAGTGCTAGGCTGTTCTCAGCAATATAGATTCTACATAACAGCCTTCTACTGAGGACAATGACCGAGACGTCAATCTCTTGAGGTAAGAGTAGAATTCAATGTCATGAAGGTGTAAATTAGTTATAAGAATAATGTATCTAGTCAAAAAGTTGAAAAAGCTTTGGAACAGGAAGATGATGGTGATATCGATTGTAGTTGGTGCACTTGGAATGGTCTACATGGGTTTGGAAAAGAGTCTGGTAGAATTGGAGATCAGAGGAAGAATTAAGATCATCCAGACCACTGTACTGTTGTGATAGGTTTGAAATACTTTGGAGACCTGAAAAGACTTGCAGATATGAAAAACTCTGAATGAGTATGACAATAATAATATTAATAATAATAATAATGCTTAGAAAAGGGACGAGAAAAACTGGAAATCAGAGGAAGAATCAAAACCGTCCATTGGTGAGATTGGCCAGAATACTGAGAGAGGAGTTCTGGAGACCTGAGGAGACAGTGTCACTCAGACTGCAGTGAAAGCCCACCAAATAACACTGGTGTGAAAAACTCAGGTATAATAATAATGAGCCAGACCTGTAGAAATTCCATGGAATGAAAAAATCACGCTACTAAATGATATATGCATAAACTAGAGTTTGTCCTAGAGGATGAGATGCAATAAATTCACTAAAAAAAACTGTGGAATATGAAGGTGATGGTGATACCAATTGTAATTGGTGTATGCGGAACAGTCCATAAAGACTTAAAAAAAAAAAGCTAGAAGAATTGGAGATCAGAGGAAAAATCTAGACCATTCAGACCACAACTTTGTTAAGATCAACAGGAATACTCAGAAAAGTTCTGGAGAAGACCTGAGGAGACATGCTGTCACTCAGGCTTCATTGAAAGTCTGTTGCATATTGACCCTTGACTGAGTCGTCAAACTGAGATTCTCTGCACAGGACGCACCTGTGAAAATAAGCGGAAGCAGTCATGTGGTTAAACAGAAATATGTGGGTGTTATGAAATGATATATGCAGATGCCCATTTGAGATACAGTGTGAATCTTGAGTCAGTCTCACTTGCATCCAGTAGAAATTTATTCAGTCACACTAGAGCCAGCGAGTGGCTAGGTACCCCATGGGGACAACTGCCCATAGTGAGCCTCCACTTGAGTACCCCTAAGCCAAGAAGCAGAAGTGCTAAGTGGGGCCTTGAAGATAATAGGAGAAAGAGAGGAAGTTGTGGGTCAATGTGGCAGTCTCCATTTGTCTCCCTCTATCTGTCTGTCTTTCTCGCTTTATAGAAGCTTTGAAGAAGAATAAAGAGATTTGTATTTTAACAACTAAGTGTTATAGTTGTTCTTCCTCCATGCATGTATATTCATTCCTTCAGGCTATGCAACAAGCTCTCCTGCTAACACTTCTATGAAAACTCACAAGTAGTGAAATATAATTATAATAACAGTGGCATCATTCACAGTATTTAGATGTTATCAATTTGGCCTTTATCAAAGTCAGTCATTTTCTTCTTGTCTGTAACTGGCATTCAATCCATCAAAATAAACCTCTTGAGGCCAACTTACATGCTTATATACCTCTGGCCTTCAGATGCATTGTTGTTATGGACAGTAGCTATCATTCTTGCCACATGTCACTAGTTATAATGATTTAGCCCATCTGAATATTTTTATCTTATTTTTTATGACAGAGAAGTTGGAAGAGAAAGAAAGACTTTGTTTTTTAGATATACTTTTGAGTGGATATTTTTTTCAGAAAAAGTGTACATTTTTTTTCCTGTCTAGAATTATTGATTTTATCCAAAAGGTATCTATACAAAAAGAGATAATAAATGTAATTTCTTCATATGTCTGTAGTTCTTGCTAATTATCATTTTAGTTTGAACTTTGCCAGTAAATGATGAAACAGATTTTCCTTTATCTCTGCAACTTTGATGACAATCTGATAGACTGCATTTAGAACTTTGACTCCACTGCAGAGCAAAGGATTTTCAACTGAGCAGTGCAGTTTTTATCATTTATTTTTACTGCATTTTTTCATTTCTATCATAAAAATTTGTACCTGTGTATTAGCATAATTGAAATCTATGTATTTTTGATAAAAACTAGAAGGTGCTGATGATGTACTAGCATTGTCTTAGGAAATAGACTTTGTGATCCAAATTCATATCCTGGTCAGGCTATTTTTACATTTTTTGTACTATTGCCTTTGGGAAAGGCATAAATATATCTTTTCTCCTGTCCCTCAGGTTTTTTCCCTCTCTGTTGAGGGGTTTACTTCTCTTGATAAACATGACCCTGCTATAGATGTCAATCAGAGGTGCATATTTTGCTAAAGAGAAACCTTTTTTTTCATCTTAGAGTGTTCAATCTTAGCATATTCACAGTTAATACTTATATATGCAGGCTGTTCTTCAATCTGCCACTTGGGAACTCCAGAAAATTACTGACCTATTTGACCCATGGCCAGAAACCCTCACATATACAACCATTTTGAATCAGGGTAGACCTGGAAGTAATGGTAAAACAGTAGAGGCTCCTCATTCCCTTGAACTCAAGAACTGGAGACTAATCAACAAAGACAGTTTAGTCATATAGGCAAATAGGAGGGAAAACAGAGCACTTTAGTTTTGGTCTAAGAGAAGAAAAACTCTAAATTCTAACTGGCATAAAACAAAGATAGTGGCATCTCCTCATCAAATGGCAAGCCTCTGAAATTAGTAGACCAGTTCATATACCTTGGTAGCAATATCTCATCTAGTAAAAACAATGTCAGCATTTGCTAAGAAAAAGCCATGGAATGCTATTGAGAGCTTGAAGATCGTATAGAAATCTGATCTCTTATAAAACTGAATGCGAATTCTTCCAAGCTGTAGCCATGTCAATACTATTGTATGGTTACATTACTTGCCAGAAGAAAAGGCTAGATGGGACTACACAAGGATGCTGTATACTGGTTTGAACAAATCCTAGAAGCAGCACCCTCCAAAACAACAGATATATGGCCACTTACCTCTCATCTCACAAACCATCCAAGAAAGATAAGCAAGTCATGAAAGGCACTGCTGGAGAATTAAGTATGAACACAAAAGCAATGTTTCCCCATAGATTCCTACACATTGAATGACCAGTGTTGGCCAACTAACAAAAACTTGTATTCATTAGTTCTATTTGGACACTGGATGCTGTCTTGGTGACTTATCAAGAATGATGGCTGATAGAGATGGATTGGCAAGAGAAAGTCAAGGGAATCTGGGCTGTCAGCATGCTTTGATGATGATGATGATGATGATGGTTTTAAATATCTGAGACAATCAAGTTTTCAAAATGTTATAGGCGGTGGGGGTGATTCCCCATAGCATAATAGCTAATGTGCTGGACTGTGGCCTCAAAGTAAGCAAGTTTGAAATCCAGTTGCACAATTACATTCATTTTCATACTAATACCTTTAGAAAAGATACGAACCCCCTTATCCCCTCAGTTATGGGTTAAATGGTAACACTGCTGTTCAACAAAGATGACTTTGGTATTAAATAACCCATGAAGGTTGATATATCATTAAACAAAGACACTCAAACTGATAAGTGTTTTAGTGCTATGATTTTTAAAAATGTTTTAGTTACATTTTAGATTTCAGTTACACTACAGTCATATTTGTTGACTTTTGAGCAGAGATTGCTTATAATTTTCAAATATTAACCGCAGCAAAAGCAACCCAGTTCCTGCTTTTTAAATGTGACAGTAACATTAACCCATTAACTGCCAGCCACTTATACACCCAGGCTGTCTGCTGAATATAAGATTTATTTGGTAACAAATATACAAACACACCAAATACACCAACTGCTTCATAAACAGAATGGTGATTCATTGGTAGCATTTTTGCTTTTTTTCATTAAATTTTTAAAACTTTATTTTTAATCATGAGTGTCAAAATAAAAGACACCAATCCTAATGATTTAAAAAAATTCTTTTGAACTCATTTAAAATACTGAAATAATTTTGAAAACTAATATACTTGCAAATGAAATTTGCAAACAGAAATTCTTCTTGGTATTTTTATATATTGAACAAATACTTAGTGTGGTTTATTATCTGATAAATCATCACTTGTGACCTCATAGATAAATTTTTCTTGATTGATCATTTTCATAAAATATTTGCAAAGCTCTTTATCAGTAATAAACTGCTTCCTTTTAAGGAAGAGGAAAATTAAAAAAATGACCCCTATAGACTAAATGGCTTCTGGGTACTGATTGCTTGGAGGAAGAGATGATCAATTGATTCTCAGTGTCACTGATAGAACTAAGTTGCCAATAGTCACAAAATGGAAATTTCATCATTCACATTGAATAATAATTATATACATATGCGTGACTGACAGAAACTTCAATCTATCACAGTTGATGCAAAGGATTGCAGTGATTAAACATCCCATCATCCACTGTTAATGGGCTAATTATAAGTTGGATCCTCTCCAATGAAATTAGCTGTGTATCAAAGTTGATTTAATCCAACCAATATCTATTTTGAAATTTTGATCAAGCCAACAGCGATTGACTTTATCGACTTTAACTTTTAAATCAGAACCATAAATATCATGACCTCTGTTCCATTTGTAACATTGTAAGCAAGTGGTCACAAGGTGTGGATAGATGAGTTATTTTGAAAAAAGCTAAAAGAGAGATGAACTGACCAATTTCAAAATCCTGTCCAATATGCTAGGTGTAACAAGACGCTTTATCTTGCACCCTAGACTGAAGACAGAAATTAGCCAAAAGTTGCTGAAATCATCAGACTCAATCAAGCATTTAAGTAGTGACAAGTGTTGTTCGGATGCTACCACCCATGCAAGAAGCTGGGTTTTTCAATACTCTATCTTTGGTCACTGAGAAGATGAACAAGGCAAGTGTAGTGTGAACAGAAAGCAACTGAAGTATTCAAAGATACAAGAAAAGCTACTTCTGGCTAAAATAAAGAATCTGCCCTGTACATTGTGTTCATTATCCATTTTCACACACCTTCATGGCCTCAGAAACTGAAAAGAGGAAATAAAACCCTACTAGGTCCTATGTTTGTGGTGAGTTGTATTTTTGAGCTTCCCCTCCCTCTTCAGAGGATCAGCCATAACCAGCATAGCATTGTGGATGACTATGTTAAACATTACTGTAACCACTGGATCAAATGTGCTATATGTTCAGATATATATGTATCTTACATTATCAAGGCTGAGAATGTATCTCAAAGATGCAATTTACAGGAATACCTATCATTCTTAATCATTATCATCTCAATTATCAATATGACAACTATTGCCAGTCAAAATTCTTACTATGATTACTTAATTGTAAACTATATATCTTCATGTTTGTCATGTGTTGACAGACTCATGAATAAACAAATCAATAAAATATCTGATTGAATGGAAGAAAAATAAAACATGAAAACCAATTTGGTGGAATGATTATATATTTATTATGGTGTTGCACCCTGTACAAGGTTCATCAGATAATGATTTTGAAAATTTTCTTAGATTTTAGGAAAAATATGAAAGGATATTACCATGGCTTGTGAGGTTATCATAGTAATATAATATTGGTCTACTATATTTGTTTAACAGCATATCAATCCCTTACGTGGCCCAGTTGGCTGGGGCTGTAGTATACACCGACCACTTCTCTGCAGAGAAGTAAGACACCACTCAATGAGTATCCTGGATTATGACACTGAACAATCTGATGGTGAGGCTCCAGTAACACTGGAGCTTAGGGAAATGCTGAATATCTCTTCATTGCCATCTCTCCCAGGTCGACTCTGGCTCATAGTGGTAGCACCTGATAAAGTTTTATCTAAGGGTTAAATAGAACTAAACTGTGTACTTATGCTAAACTGAATTGTTTGAAATAGAACTATTTTTGACATTTAATTGAACTGTTTTGATGTTTAACTGTTTGTAAACAAAACCTATACTTATACTAAACTGAATTGTTTGAAATTTGATTCAGCATTACATGACCCGAAAACAAAAACAACCAACCAACCAACCAACCAATCCCTTATGGGTTATCTTATGCAAAAATTTGATTAATTTTGTAAATACTTGAATCCAATCAGAATTATATTTTCTATGTTCCATTTTAACTCTAAAATACTCCTAGTGAAATCATTCATTAACAAAGGCACAAAACATCTAACGCGACTTCAGGGCATAAACATCTTTGTTTAAAGTTATCCTATCATTTTTTTATATATAAGTCTGTAAATGAAAACTTTTATTAGATATGGTATCCCTTTGATCAGATTATCAGATTTACAGTGTATAGTAAAATAACACTTTGTCTGAAATATTAAGCTTACAGGTTGTAAGGGTTAAAATTCTGTTTCATGAAAATTGCCACATAATTATAAATCATAAATGCTTTTGTGCAAAACAGGAAGGATTTGGTTTCATTAGAGAAGATAAGAAAGCTTCAGGGCTTTTACAGTTGATCATGATTAATTACTAATGTTTTTTTTTTTTTATCAAAAATTATGATAACATTGTATATTTGTTTTTATTTAATGGAAAATAATTTCATTTGACTTATGGCTGTTTCCTAAAAGATCAAAGATTTAAAATATGCTTCAAACATAAAAATAGAGTTCAATATGGTAGTTAAAATATTGTTGTCTTATTAGTTACTTACTCGGAGACACAAAGTACATAGTATATTGTCACTGTCACTGGTCCTGTAACCTAATTTTGATTGTAGTGTGTCTTTGTTATATAATTAAAGAATGATTTTTTTTATATTAATCATTTTTCGTTAATCATATTTTATCATTCAGTTTGGTTGGGCTTTGAACTATTCGGGTAAAGAGTTCAGGTGTATAGTCAATTGGTGCAGTTTACACTCACATGCAACGGTTATGACAATCACCATTGTCCTAATAAGCCCCCAGACAGGAAATGGGCTGGAGTGTGTAGGACGTCATACCCAGAAGAGATGTTCCTGAGAATTTGAGGATTTTGAAAAAGAGTCAGTTGAGAGTTGGATTTTGACCATTGAAAGGTGTAGTTGGGTTTTTCAGATCTCTACGGACAGAGATCTTAAACATCACTGGATGCGCTGTGCGTTTGTGGGGTCAGCATAGTATGGTCAGCAAAGACTTTTAAGAATTGTGTCTCTCTCCTCATGTTGAAGACAAGAAGTCAGAAACTAATAAACCATTCATATCTGAAGCAAAAGAGACTACCTGTGTTTTGTATTTGTGTATGTATTGTATAACAGTTGTGATGAGATCATTATGATTATGGCTATACAACATCTTGGATAGGAATAACCTGACAGAACCAATTCTTCTTCAGGCCTACAATTGGTTTGGATTCAAAATTTTCTTTCTCATAGACTGATTCCCATACCAAGGCAAAAGGCTCTAGTCCATCCTACTATTCATTCTTAGATGGATGGAAAATAGTTGGATTCTTATCTTTCTCAAAGGCATAAGCACAAAGTGAAATGAAAACAGCCTCATTCAGGCTTCAAACTCAATTTGCTGAGTCCACTTCTGTTACACCACAAGTGCCTTTCTTAAAAGTCCTAACAACCAACATCTTTTCACTTTCAATTGTTTAATTTTTTATTTCATAATGTATTTCATTATTTTCCATTGAAAAAATATCTACTTTCTTAAGAGTATTTAAAATCAAGGAATTGTTTATTTCAAATGTAATATGTTAGGAAAGAAGTAAATGAATTTCATCTATTATTATATTAATTCTGTTTGGTTTAGTTTCTTTGTTTAATGACATATCAGGCTTTATGGGTTATTTAATGCTGAAATCATCCTTGTAGAAGATCAGTTGTAGTACTATTTAACTTATAGCTGGGGAGGATAAAGGGGGTTGATTACCTTTCCTCTTGGTATCAGTCCAAAAGGGAATGTAATAGTGTGATTGGAGTTTGAACCCATTTACTTTGAGACTGGATTTGGTTTGGTTTGGTTTCTTTGTTTAATGGCATATCAACCTATGTAGGTTATTTAATGCCAAAGCTATCCTTCAAGAAAGACAGTAGTCATACTATTTAACCTATAGCTGGGAGGATAAGGGGTTTCATACCTTTCCCAAGGGTATTTGTCTGAAAGTGAACATAATAGCGCAACTGTAGTTCAAACTCACTTACTACGATCCTGCAGTCCATCGCTTTAACCATTACACCATGAGAGCACCCCCTCTTTGAGGCTGGAGTCTAGCACTTTAGTGATTATGCCATGGGGACTCTCCTTTGTTTGCAACTGAATTATTAGGAAAATGGGAAATTTTAGCATAAACTTTTCTGTCGTAAGTTACTTCTTGATTTATTTGGTGGTGGAAGAAAAATTAGTTTCAATTTGATTCGGCAATTGGGAGTTGAATTATTATTTTTGGGCATTCCAACTTGAAAGATTTTCAGATCACAAACCATTACAATTATTTCCCTCGTCAAATCAAATCAAATCAAGACCAAAATCATTTCTGCATGGAAAAATATTTATATTTCTGATGAATATAAGTCCTCAGAGAATTTAAATCCCCAAAAAGATTTTGGAAAATCACACCCCTTCTTGTTGAAAATCTGTCTGGAATAAAAAAAAACATCCATTAATGCAAAAACATTTTTTTTCATTTGGAAAGCTTTGTACATGTATTTCAGAAGAAAAAAGTATATATATATATATATATATATGTAAAGATTGTTGTGGGGCCAGCAAGAGAAAATCTACATGCCAAATTTGAAATAATTTTCAGAACTATTTCTGAAAATTATTTCAAATTTGGCATATAGATTTTTACTATTTCATATACTTGTCTGCTACATATATTTCAGAATTTCCATCTTCTTGAGACTGCAGTTTGAGTGGCAAGCTATGTGGTGATTTGAATTGTAATCTTAGCTTAATTTTTTTTATACTGAGGATTATTTTGATAGGCGGTTTTGATTTTGTTTCGTTCCAGATTTTCTGTCTGTAAATGTCTCCTAGGAATTAATTGTCCATGAAGACCTTTAGTCTATGTAAATGTTTTTGTGTGCATATTAATCTGTATTCTACACTTATACGTTTTTAAGAGTGTCAGGTAGATTTTTGTTCTTTGCTATTTTCTTTTTATCTCTTATCTAGATTTTTATGTATGTACGTATCCTCTGTGTGTGTCTATGCACATGCATATATGTATGTACACTTATATATACATACACATACACATATGTGTTTTCAAGAGCATTAGGCATTATGTGAGAATGCTTTTTACCATGTACAACTATGTTTTTAGCTAGTTGGTATGTGCATGTGTATACATGTTTGTGTGTGCATGTGTGTGTGTGAAATTAGGTTCTGTTTAATGTTGGTTTAAATCTATGATGCTTTTTCTTTTATTTGGACAAATGAGTTGTCATCTATCTGGTATATTCGCATTATTTTAAACTCTCCATTGCTGCATTTATAAAGGGGTTTTGAAATGCTCTTTTTAAACTTATTTATACTTATAACTCATGGCTATCTTTTGAAATCTGTTTACCTTCTGAAGAATAGCATGTCAACTTCCTCCTAAAGTAAAGATAATAGGATTTTATTATTTCTAGAGAAACATTATGCAATCAAAATGAATGTTATTAAGTATCCCACCATTAGAATGATTGGTGCAAAGGTGGATATTTAGTCTAGTCTCCTCTCACCAAGATCCAATATTAGCATTAGAGTATCCATGATACTCTCACACTGAATAGACAGTAGAAAAGTCAAGATAAGCTTATTTAAACCTACAGAAAGATTTAATATGTATATAATATATATACAAGCACTGCTGACAAGAATACACAAACATGTCACAATAGATAATTGTTCTATGAACTAGAAGTTTATGAAAGGGGTATAAAATTGTAAAAGTCTTACTTGATGATGTACAACAGCCATTGCTAGAAGAGGAGATAACATCATTACTGTTCAAAGAACAGAGACAGAAGAGACCAAGATGGATTCAGGAATTGTCACATGTGACCAAGAGGTGCCCAATGAACATGCCCTATTATCCAAGATGAACAATTATTTATTGTCTCTCAACAACACTCAACAACACTATCATCTATAGATAAGTACATACTGCTAATATTTTATAAAAGCTAATTTCATCCTAAACCAAAGACATTAGGAATGTCCAACCTAAAATAAAACTGTGTGAATATATATATATATATATATATATATAGTGCAATTTCATGGAGACTCAAACTCAGTTAAGTCGTCATTATATATATGGGGTGTATTCATTATTTTATCTGCTACGTATATTTTTAGTTAAAGAATTTCAACAGTGTAGAGTTTGCCAAAAATAATGTCCATTTTTAATGTGAAATATTCAATCAGGAAAAAAATCCTAGTATCTTTTATTCAGAAAAAAATTAAAGTTTTGCAAAATATTGTTAGGGGTAAACTTATTTATTGGTAAATTACTCTAAATTTTAATTTTGTTTATTTGTATGACCAGCTTTTAAGAATAAGATATAAACTCTTAATCATTGAAATTACTGAAATGATCTTTAGTAACTGTATCCAAAGTATTCTACTTAAGTTTTTATTGCTAAAAATCGTGAGATTTCTGACTGAAATACTTAAATAAAACAAGGCTCAACAATAGTCCATTGATATATGCAAAGATATTAGCAGATATCTTTTATTTTTTCTTCTTAAGCCTTTCTAATTTAAATAAAAATATTCATGAGAATCTATCCAAAACTGCAACTCTGAATTTTCTGGTGAGAACAATTTCACATCATCAAAAATAAGTGGTACATGATACCTCCTTGCTTAACACTCAGCATTATAAGGCAGAGATCAAGGGTAAAGTGGAGCAATCTAAGGAAAGAAGTTGCACCCTCTTTCTCCCTTCAGTGTAGTAACTACTGAAAAAGGAGCCTTCAGGTTGTCCTCAACTATGGTTGCCAACTTACTTTTTGGAGATAAGTATTTTTGAGTGCTTCCATCATATCATCATCATCATCAGGCATACTGATAGCATGGATTCCCTTGGCTCTCTCTTGCTATCCATCCTTATCTTCCATTACTCTTGATAGTTCCACTAGACAGCATTAAGTGTCTAAACAGAGCTGGTCAATGTAAGTTTTTGTTTGTTGGCCAACACTGGTCATTCTATGTGTAGGATTCCATGGGAGAATGTCACTTAGGATTTTAGCCTTACTTCTCTGGCATATCTTGTTCATCTTACTTGGATGGTTTATGAAATAGGAAGTATGTATTTACCAACTCCTCTATACAAGCAGGATGTGATTTAAGGTCAATAATTAAGTAAAATTTTCCTTCTCCTAGACTGGTTACCATACCAAGTTTAAAGAGCCAGTCTCCCCAACTATTTTGCCCATAGCCAGAGGGTTAATTTTTGGATTCATACCTTTCCCAAGGGTATTAGCACTATATAAAATGTAAACAGTATAATCAAGGATTTGAATTCAGGTTGCCATGTCTATTTTCAATGACGATAACCATTACAAAGAGTGATATTTGTGTTAGATGATGAAAATAGAGAGCTGCTTCCTTCCTGGAGGTGCCCGTGGTGTAATGGTTATCGTCGCAAGAATTGGACACGGCGACACGAGTTCAAATCCTGGACTGATTGCATTTCACATAGCACTAATACGCTTGGGTAAGGTATGAATCCAATCATTCTCCCTCTAGCTATGGGTAAATAGTAGGACAGACTAGGTTCTTCAGCCTTGGTAAGGCAACTAGTCTAGGAGAAGGAAAACTCTGAATTCAAACCTGTTAAACTCCGCTTAAAAAATTGACCTTGTGTCATATCCTGCCCGAGCGGAGGGGTTGGGTAAATATGATAACCATTACACCACAGGTATGTTGAGATGGGAAGTAAGTGACTACAATTGCTGTTTTGTAGGGTGCTGCTTCTAGGATCTGTTCAAAATATCATGTAGCATTCTTGTATTGTTCCCATCTAACTTTTTTCCAAGCATTTCATTGAAGTGGTTCATCCATTCAGTAGTACTGACATGGCTACAGGTTTGAAGAATCCCTGTTTATTTGCACCCCTAGTTTATGGCAAATTATGGTTGGTTTTTTTGGCAAAAACTTATTTTGCAACCCAGTGTGGATTCCAAATTTGAGGTTATACTACCACTAGAGATAAAGGATTAGCAGCAAAGGAAGAAAAGAAGTATTTTTATTTGGTTGAAACAGCTAGCCAAGCAACCACAATTCTGGGTGATCATTGAAAAGTAAACATTAGTACTAAGAATGGTAGCAAATTTTTATGACAGAAGAAAAAAGTGAAAATCAAGATGACAAACTCAAAATGAAGGAAGAGAAAAGAAAAAAACAGAAAGCTAGAAAATTTTTCATCAAAAATTTATTGTTTTATGCAGTGAACAAAGTAATGGAATGTGCTGGAAACAAGAAAAGAGACATCTGCCAGTGAGTGATATTTGTGTTAGATGATGAAAATAGAGAGCTGCTTCCTTCCTGTTCTTTTAAGACTGGAGTCGTTCTCTGACATGCGCAAGACATGAATATCCTCCTGATAGACATATGGCAAGAAAGAACAAAATGTGTCACACAGATAATATTATTGTCTTTTTGTGGAGATAGATATTTGTTGTTTATTTAGAGGCGGGTGGGGGGTAAAGATCATAAGCATATTGTCTTATTAATTAATGTTGGTGGTTCATTTTCCATCTTAAATCTGTCTTTTATTAGGAAAAGTATTTTTGTAAAGGTGAAAAGTTTGCAATGAGAACAAAAAATGAATGATAAGGAAAAGAAAAAAAAAAGGAAGAGATTAATTTAAAAAAGAACTACATAGGTAAAAGAGGGAGAAGAAGCAGTGATCATTTCTTAGCTTAGTAAAAATCTAGATGTATGAGGCATTCAGTGAGAATCAATATCACAAACAATGGTTTGTTAACCTTGTTCACAATCCATTATACCACATGAGGCACTCTTCTTTCAGAATTTGTGTAGTCATTTATGAAGCTTAAGTTAATTTGGCACAGGGCTAGAAGTATTGGGCACCTAGTAATAATCGACCACACAAACAATGATTTGTTAGTCTAGATCATTATGCATTATAGCTCCGTGAGGATCCCTTCTTTCAAAACTCAGCCCAAAAATAAGTTGTATAAATTCTAATTTCTTTTCAGTCTATGTAGATTTTGCCAATACATAAAGAAGACCAAATTTCAAAGAGAGTAGTTAGTTCTTTGAACAACTCACAAATTCCATTTTTTAAAACATCTTTTATGCTAACATCAAATTTTATTGAGGCACACTGAGTGAATGTGGGAGTGATGGTAATAAAGGGATACTCAGCATTCCCTTAAGCTCCAGCATTACTGGAGCCTCATGATCAGATTGTTTAATGTCATATCCAAGACACTCATAGAGATGCAGTCAGTGTATTCTACAGACCCAAACTGACTGGGCACAGTTGAATAATTTAAAGATAGAGGAAAAAAAGAGAAGCTGAAAAATAAGATGTGGAGAAAGAAGAATGAATGATGAGAAGAAGGAGACACAGAACAGAGAAACAGTTGGTGGAAAGAGAGAGGATTAGGAATAACAAGAGGAACAAAATATGTAAGAAAAACTGGGAAAATGAATGAGAGTAGGCTGACAATAAAGTTTAGTAAAGAGGAAGTGAACAAAATGAAAGAGAAGATAAGATAAGCAAAATCAGTTGTCAAGAAAGTAAGAACAATTTCAAAGAATAATCAGGTGGAGAAATTTGAGAATATATGGGCTTAAGAAGAAAGTGTTAAAAAAAAAAGAGAAAGCTAAAGAAAAAGAAAAGAACTTTTATTTCTCTTACATTTTATTTCTTTAAAATTCTATTAATTTCTTATTTTAGCAACATTTATTAAATGTTCTCATTGAATATTTATATTTAAAAAAATTCTTATTTATATGTATTTTTTATTTTTTGAATATCATCTTTTTTCATGGAATATTAATCAAAACATTTATATGGTTTAGAATAAATAATTTTATGCATTAGATTGAATAATTTTAAAAAATCCAGCAATCCTGAAATATACAGTAAAAATCAATTATAGTATAAAAGAAATTGCAAAACTTAATTCAGTAGTTCAGTATTTTTTCCCATACATTCTTTTCATTAGATTTCCAAAAATCATTCTTCCCTTCCAAGACTGTCTGACTCAAAAGGTGTATTGTAGAATTGTACTTTGTGGAATGATTGGTACTGGTTAACTTTTTTGGTCAGCAGTTGAAGAATTTACTGTCACTAGACAGGATTGTTATCAGAGCTGTGTCTTGTCAACTGCATTAAACTTCAGACATTCCCTTGTTGCCCTGGATACAAATTGGAATTGTTTTTCAAATAAAATTTCTTTTTTTTTCTCAGAATTGTTTTAATGGGTTTTTTTTTCAGTTTTTAACAGCACAATTTTTGATATCTTTTATTTCTTTTCATAAAAAGGTGGCCTTCACCTCTCAAGTTGTTTCTCAAATTAGTACTCAATGCAACAAGAAAACGACAAAAGTTTAGTGTGGTGAAGAAAGCAGTTCCTAAAAAAATGGAGTCAAGTGACAGTTGTTTTTGTTCCTACCAAGAAAATTAACCAGAACTGAAAGATCAACATCCCAACATTTTGAATCTATCAATATCAATTCCTCCATAAAATTATAAAACCCTTTCCTCCAAGGTGTAATTTCCCTTAGCAGAAAATTACTATTCTAATGTTCTTAAACATTTATGAATTTTAATTTGCTATATTCTTCTTTGTACATACTACCTTTATAATAATCTTCTTAAACTGATTTTGGGTTTTAACAAATAAATGCTGCCATTATACTAAAACTAAGAAAAAATGTATGTATATTATTTGTATTGAGAATTGTGATTTGAAACTATAATCGTTGACAAATTATTGTTATTAGTTAATTGAAACCATGTAATTCCTGGAAATACTTGAATTAATATGATTGTATGTAAATTATTGATATTAGATTGGAGTACTTGAAACTAAGTGGATGCAAATTATTAGAATTAAGAATAGATACTTAATGTTATAATTGTTTACTACAGATTATTATTAGTTACTTTAAACCGTATTGTTGTTTGCAAAAAAAAAGAAATGACTTCAAATGAACCAACAAGGATTGACATGCCACAAAACCAACCAAACCAAACTGGAATGATCTCTTTTGTAAATGGTAAATTTAGGTGTTTAAGCATCATTTTCAAACTGACAAAACTATTACCCATGTGTAGTCTATTGCAAATTTGGGAGCCTAAACTATGGCTTATACACCATTATATACTGTAGCTTATAAACTTTCAACAAAATAAATACAGTTACACAAAGATATCCAAGTAACTAAAAGTGATGTTGAACTTTTGATCTGCACCAAATCATGTCAGATTATTTGAATTTTGATTTATGGTAAAACTTAGATTTTTTTTCTAATAAATTACTATTAGAACTAGTTTATATATATATATATATATATATATATATATATATATATATATATATATATATATATACTTTTGGACTAATAATCTTAGGAAAGGCAAAAACTCTCTTGTCCCCCTAACTATGGCTCAGATAGTATAACGGCTGTTCAACAAGGATGGATTTGGCATTAAAAAATACATGAAGGTTGATTGGCCATATATATATATATATATATATATATATATATATATAGAGAGAGAGAGAGAGAGAGAGAGAGAGAGAGAGAGAGAGAGAGAACAAGAAGGAACCATCTGCATATTAAGAGGCAAGTCTCTTAAATCAGTAGACCAGTTCACATACCTTGGCTGTAATATCTCATCTACTGAAAGCAATGTCAGTATATGTAGAGCAATGGTATGTATTGCTATTGGTAGGTCATAGAAATCTGATCTTTCTGATACAATAAAAGAGGATTTCTTCCCAACTGTGGCTGTGTCAGTTGGGGAGTTGTAATAATGCACCATTTGGATGCTAACAAAAAGCATGGAGAAAAAGTTAGATGGGAACTACACAATGACCTTCCATGCTGTTTTGAACAAAATATAAAAGTAACACCCCACAAAATAGCAGCTCTACAACTATTTATCTTTCATCTCACAAACCATCCAAGAAAGATGAACATGACATGTTGGGCACTGCTGGAGAAGTAAAGATTAACTCAGAAGTAATGTTCTGCTATGACTCCTAAAAAGGGACATATCAGTATTAGCTAACTAGCAAAGACTTACATATAACAATATTGTATGAACATTGGATGCAATCTAGAGGATTTGTCAGAAATGATAGATGATAGGGATGGATGGCAAGAGAGAAAGTCAGGAAACATGCTATCAGCAAATAATGAGGATGATAATATATGTATAAATTTGAAAATTTGGAGGATAATGAGGATGATAATATATGTATAAATTTGAAAATTTATACTTTGCATATAAATGAACTTTGAATGTATGTGCATATTTCCTGATCTGTTAAAGAATATAAAGATAGACAAATACTCACATTCACAAACATATATGTATTGTGTATGTGTGTAAATATGAGTAAGTGAATAGATATGTGTATAATAATGAGAAAATATATATATGTGTATAATAGTGACTAGATATATATTTAAGTTGGTGATTTAATATACATGTCTCTAAGTATCTATATTTATACATATGTGTTCCTCTGATTATATTATGAAGGTATATATATATATATATATATATATATATATATATATATATATATATATATATATATATATATATATATATATGTGTGTGTGTGTGTGTGTGTGTGTGTGTGTGTGTGTGTGTGTGTGTGTGTGTAAGTATGTATGTATGTATGTATGTATGTATGTATAAGCAATTTAAAGCTAACACTAAAATCTATTACCATCGTCTCTCTTCTGTAATTAAGAATATAGATTTCATCATATATCTCAGTTCCAAATCTAAATTGTTAGCCATTATCCATTGGCAAAGTAAAATGCACTTCTTTGACTCTTCTGAAATCAGATAGAGCTGACTTCTTTATTAAAAAAAATGATCAAGTGTTAGATTCCCTTTTAATAGATCTATCTTTTGCCCCCTCTCTGAAATGATTTGTTATTTAAGTTTTAGCTATTTAAAAGCATTTTAATAAGGCTAAAGAAATATATTTACCTGTCTTGTCTTGAAGCCATGTATATGTCACAAATGCTTAAATTTATTACATATCTGAGATATTTTGGAGTGAAATCTCCTGAAAGCTCTGTATATATTTCTTTAAAGCTTATGTAATGCTCCTTCTTTTTTTTGAAAAAAAAGTCTCAGCAAGTAATTTTTGAGAGGAGAATAAAAGAAAAGAAATAAAAAAAAAACTAAACTTGTTTTAGCCAACTTGTCACTGGCACTATTTGTGTGCTAAATGGTTTCTTTCAACTGAACTCACGTCATCTCAATATATGGATAAGATGAATGCTATGGAATGATGTTGATTGGCTGTTAAGCTGTTTTGTCATATATATATATATATATATATATATATATATATATATATATATATATATATATAAGTTAGGATATCATAATCATACAGTCAATGATGCTCGGTAATTGTCATTAAGCAATTATTGGATTAAGTATATATGGTCTGTCACTGATACTGAGCACTCTTTATTAATGAAATATTGCAAACTATATCATTAAAACTTATATATATATATATATATATATATATATATGTGTGTGTGTGTGTGTGTGTGCTCCTATTTTGTGCCATTCATTTATTCCTAATTTTCAACATCTTAGGTTGTAATAGTCCACTGTTTCCGGGATAAGGGCCATTACCTGATCAATGGTGTCCGAGTCAGCTGAGCGAGGAGCTTTGATGTTGAAAGACCTAGAACCTCTGATGAACTCATTCATGGAACATTACTGAGGACACACTGTGATACATCTAAAGGATGTATTCACTGATATATATATATATATATATATATATATATATATATATATATATGGAAGTAAATAATGGAAAATAATCCAACAATGTGGAAAAATATTGAAAAACAAAATTATCCAAAGTGAAGAATTTGATATGAAAGAAAATCTATGTTATAACATTTTGTCTTCAATAAACCCTCATCAGGACTTAGAAAAGATGTTATGGGGTGTCGTTAGATCACCAATGGATGCTTAACAAAATACAAAACAAAGGAGATTATACTTACAAAGAAAAGGGGTGCACTAACCGTCTGATCAATAAATCAGCTTCATATTTGAAAAATATCATTCAACAGTGTGAGGCAATGATGTAAAATAAATGGAACCATCAAGAGAATGGATGAAAAAGAGAAAGAAAGTTGGTTAGCCCCCTCCTTTCTCTGTATATATAATCTCCTCCCTTGTTTTGTATTTCATTAAGCATCCATTGGTAATTTAAGTACACTTCATAACATCTTTTCTAAGTTTTGATGATGGTTTATTGAAGCCGAAACATTATACTGTTGACTTTCTTTTATATTAAATTCTTCACTTTGGATTACTTTGTTTTTCAATTATTCTTCACATACATATATATATACATATATATGAACAAAAATTTATGTTGTTAGAATTTTCTGAGAATGTCCCTATGTATGCTGTACCAAGTGTTTTAATATTTTGTAGGTATTTACTCAACACTTCCTCATTCATCATGGGTCCGATGCAACACAAGCCAATTTATTTAGCAATGTATAACTGGTTGAAATTCAGATTTCTTTTTCTTCTCCTAAACTGGTTGTCATGCCAAAGCTAAAGGGACCAAACAGCTCTACTATTTAACCATATCTAGGGATAGAAGAGATTGATTCATATCTTTCCCAAGGGCATTTGTGAAAAGAGAAATGCAAAGAGCTATGAGTTCATTTTATCTAGACTACTTCCTATGATGATAATTGTGATACACCTATTGCTTCCAGCATTTTGTTCTTTTATCTAATTGAAAATTGTCTAAAATAACAATTCATATTTAGTAGTAAGAATATAGATTGTTTAATAAAGAAAACCAAGAATAAAATGCTAAATGGCATCAACTTAAATTACTAAGGTGAGCTGAAAGTTTGTAATATTTGCATTTTGAACTCTAGATGATGCTCTGCGTTTGGTGGAATTATGAGGAGTAATTCATTCTGAGTTCATACAAGATAGTCAAACTATTGATGCCAACCTGTACTCTAAACAGTTGGTGTGGATTTATGTCATTGTGTAGTAATAATACTCAGCACTGATTAACTGAAAGTGATCTCTTCTGCTGCAAGACAACACAAGATCTCATACCACTTAAATATCCTGGAATAATCAAAATGATTCCACACCCAGCACATAGTCTGGACCTATCTCCCTTGGATTATTACTAGTTCTAACCAATGGCTCATTTTCTGTGCTCATCATGCTTCAACAATCAAGAGGAGATGGACGCTTTAGTGAAAGAATTCTTTACCTTGAAGGACATATATTAGTATGGAATCAAAGAATTGGCAAAAAGTTGATTTTAAACGGTCCAACATGATGGTTTCTACTTTGAAGCATAGGCTGTTTGTGTTTCAACTTGAAGAATAAAGAATAACACAAATAAGTTACCAAAATATTGCAAAACTTTTGACTCACCCTTGCAAATTCTTTTTTTTTTGTTAGTGTATGTAATTGGTAGTATATGAATAAAAGTTTTGTAACTCTTGTCAATTCATCTTATCTTTACAAATAATAAAAGAAACTGGAAGAAATAAGATAATTTTAAATTCTAGGATGAAAAATTATACAAAATGTATATTTTACAATACTGTTATCTTTCACTTCTGATATATAATATTTAAAAATTATTATTTTCAACCAGTTTTCAGCAAAGATTTTTAACAGTCAATTTATAAAATTCCTTTCTTTTTTAAATTTTCAAAGTAAGGGAAAGATTTTCAAATTCATTGTACATTTTTTACTGCATAAATATCAATAATGCCATTTTCATATCTTTGCTATGAAGGCTACTAGGAGCAGGTGATTTGTATCTGTGGTTAGCTTGAAAGAAATCTTTTATTTCTACACTCACAGTATTTTTGGTTTCGAATCTTATTATAAGTTGTAAAAGCTATTAGATCAGTGTAAATGGTTTTTAGGAAATTCTCTTATTAAAATAAAACAATGAATAACCAAATTTGAACTTTTGATATCTAAAAGTGTAAGCTGAAAAATTCATTAGCTAATCATAAGCTAATCAAGATACTCCCATGGAATGTGACCAAATGAGGTTCATTTTTCAACATAGTTCCTCTTGCAGCCCACACATACACTTCTTCCATTAGTGTTGCTGTTCTTGGATTCAATTGGTCAAAAGTCATCAGCTGCAAATATGATGTCATCATATAAACTTTTGAGCCCACCCTCATATAAGTTGTCAATTGATTGGCTAATTTTTACATAGCATGAATGTTAATTCTCTAAACCTTCTTATTTTCCAATGCTTTTCCATCTATTAAGCTTATTTCTTACTAAACATTCATCTATATAAAATTATTAGATCTAGAATATTGTTTGTACTGCAGCTCATCTCAAGTTAAATGTATGAATAATAAAGTGTGATAGGATTCCTCATCATGAAATATTTCATATTCACTTCAAGTCCATTGATTTGAAGTGAATACAAAAGGCTAGAAGATAATAGATTCAGTGAATTTGAGATGAGAAAGCATTCATTATCACTTGATGATGCGTACCATCTCTGATGACGTGTTTGTCTTGGTGGAATGTGTGCATTGTCTCTGACAGTGAACTAAATGCCCTTAGGTAATTAAGACTCTAAAGCAAAGTTAGGGTTTGTCAACAGATTTATTAACTGCCAGGAAAGGGTAAAATGACAATGCTTGAAATATCAGGCTTATTAGAAAGGATTAAGATAGAGTCTGCATGCTAGTGAAGCTTTGATCCTTTTACTTGATAAAGGAATGAAATTGGAAATTGTCTCCTGGAAATGAGACTAAGAGAGTTTTCTAAAACATGAAGGGTCTGCTAGGGAAGATAAACAATCAAGGATCAAATATGTGTAAGAAGATGACAATGAAAAATTTTTAACTGACAGCGGTAACAAATGATTCAATATATATATATATATATATATATATATATATATATATATATATATACTGTGGCTAAACCATTTGCAGCTGAACCATCCAATCTGAATATGCCTATGTCCAGTTACCACAACAGGAATATGTTGAAAAATAAACATTATTTAGTCGCATTCCTTAATTGTATGTTGGCCAGCCTAAGGATTTTTCATTCAACCATTCAATCAAAAGTTCAAATTTAGTTAGTTATTATCTAATTTTGATGGATGAATTTTTTTCTTAAAAACTGTTTAGACTGCAGAATGTGGTGCCTTCAATAAGTTTCTAGACTTTTTTGTACTGGCATTTAAAATACGTAACAATGATATCATCTTAATAAAATATATAAATATAATATTATTGTGTTAAAATATATAACAATGGTATTTTTCTATTAAGTTGTATAACTGTAATATTACTGTATTAAGATATATAGCAGTCTTACTATAATGTAACCAAAAATGCGTCAACACTGATGTTACAATTCTATTACATTATATTATTATCAATGATTATTATATAATCATTATTTAATCTTAATTAGCATCTTATTCATCGACAATCTTCATTAAAGTCAGTGTTATCAATGTACTTAAAATCCTGCTATGAGTTTTATATATCACTAACAAATAAATGCTTATATAGTATATGGTGTAGATAATTTGCATACAGGTTTAAAGAAAACAGAATTTTAAAAAATAATTACTTGGTGTTATTGATTTCTAATATTATTGTTTTATTTTCAAACAAAATAAAATCAATATTATCTATGATTTTATATAGAAATCAATTAAACTAATAAGAATAACTATAATCTTTTTAAGTGCATTCTGATTTAGTTTTGTTAATTTTTCTAATTTAATATATTTTATTACATTGAAACTGAAATATTTGCACCCAGGGGTGGAACATCAAAAATATAAGTAGTCATTATTATAATCAAACATTCATAAATAAATCAAACTCAATCATTAAAAAAATCACAAGGTGTTGATATTACATTAAATAAACTAAGTCAAATCAAATCAAATTAAGAATGATTAAAACATAACAACAAAAAACACATTATTTTGACAAAAAAAGATTCAAAATGAATAATCAAATCCTGTCATTCAATTTCAATATTTCTTTGTCTAATAGATTTCATCATCTTACTGTTATTTTCATAAGTTGTACCCAATCATCAGATATGTAATATGCTTCCTTTTTATAGTCAAATTCACAAGAACCAACAAATGACATTTGCTTGCAAAATATTATGCTTTAAATAGACCACTATTTTTATTTATTCATTTATTTATTATCATATATTGTTTCTTTTTAATCTAGAATTAACAAACTTAAAATCATCATTTTCCCTGAGCAAAACTTCCTATTGAAAAAGAGGTCTGAATTGATAAGCACATGTAGACACATTAAAAAATATCTTTTAAGTTCATTAGATCCAAATTAAATTAAAACAAATATATAGTCATCAATGAATAAATAGATAAATAGAAATATTGGATTGCTTAGGGCATTATATTTTGCAACTGTCATGTCTTCAAATTTATGGATTGAGAGGTGATAAGATTAGTACTTGTAGGATATACATATAAAGAGAATTTGAATTTGAAAAAGAAGCAAATTGCATGTTTGACAATTCATGAAACATACAATAACACGAAGAAAGTATCAATGAAATCTGTTTTTATTGATAAATCTACAGAATTTTATGATGCTAAAATGTGTGTATATATATATATATATATATATATATATATATATATATATATATATATGAGGATCATTAAATAAGTTTCCAGACTTTTTTCATATAGGCACTTTTATTGATAGTACACACATGAAACTCTAGTCCCCTTCAAAGTAATCTCCTCCGGCTGCAATGCACTTGTTGTACCGTTCCAACAACTTCTGGAAGACCCCATGGAAGTCCCCTTGTGTGAGTGTGTCAATGATCTTCATCACAGCCTCTTTCATCTCCTCAATTGTCTCATAACAACAGCCTCTAAGCTTCGGGAATAAGCAAAAGTCACAGGGAGCAAGGTGTAGACTATAGGGAGGCTGAGGAACTTGGTAAAATAGTCCATGACAAGGATGGAGTTGTGGACTGGTGCATTGTCCTGGTGGAAATGCCACTGACCTGATTTGAAGAGTGCTGGCCTTTTCCGATGGAATCTCTTCCTGAACTCCCTTAAAACCTTAACATAGTAACCATAACCCTAACCCTAACCCTTTGGCCAATCAACTCTGGTCTATTGACTTCCTTACTCCTCCCACACCTCTCATCATCCCTTACAGACTCCCTGGCTTCCTTGAATCTCTTATGCCACTCAAAAACTGATGCTTGATGCATGCAAGATGCTCCAAAAACAGTCTGAAGCATTCCATACGTTTCTGTGGCATTTTTTCCAAGTTTAAAACATAATTTTATTGCATATCATTCTTCTAAAGTGTTCTCACATCCAGATTACATTTTTGAAATTCACCAGCTGTGACAATAAGGCTTTAGTAGGGTGTATTCCAATTGCTGCTGTTGCTGTTCATTTGAATCTGAAATCATAAAAATTATCCAGTCATCTCATAAGATGTATAGCAATAACATAGTGAATTTTCAAGAGTCTACAACAATTTTAAATGCCTGTACAAAATAGTCTGGAAACCTATTGAAGGTACCACGTATATATGCATATTGTCATCCACAGACAGACTGTTTCATTGTATTAAAACTCTTCAGAGTGGCTAGATATGCTGGACACTTCAAACTGGGATTGAAACCTGCCTAATTTTACGTTGGACCTATAAGATACTGCTCAGCTATTCAGTGACCTAATGTCAGCTTGGAAATTTAATGCATATATGTATTCACATTTAGTTTGTTTACATTTTTGCACTCTTGGATACCAGAGAGCTCAAATCATTTGAAGAGCTTTGCATTACACAAATGGCAGCAGTCAATTCCTTTATCAGAGTACTCAACTCCAACAGGGAGATGCATATATACTGTTATCCATAGACAGACTATTTCATGGTATCCCAACTCTTCAGTGTTGCTAGACACCTGTGGATTGAAACCTGATTAACTTCATATTTAAATGATAACATACTGCTCTGCCATTCAGCAACCTATATATATATATATATATATATATATATTTGTAACTTCTTCAAATCTTACATTATTGCTTTGTTATCCTCTCATCAAACAATTTCAATTAGCTTCACTGAATTATGAATTTACTATTGAGATTTTGTACACTGACTTAGTACATAAATTTCATGGCAATTTTCTTCTTGTTCTCATACAGTGTAATGACATGTCATATGGTCAGTTAAATCAAATCTTACATCATTACATTAACACTTTATTACTGGAAAGTTGTAGATGCAATAAAAGATTATACTATAAGACTGAATCTTGATCTGTCATTTATATGATGTGATGGATAACTAACAAATTTTGGTGGTATTGTATGATAATGCTGGGATACTCTGTGTTAATGTTAATGATATTTCATCCCCTTCAGACTCATCATCTTTGGAAGGCTTTCTTAGAGGGTATTAATGTTTTTGTCTTTTCAGCAGCAGCATATGTATGAAATATATTATCAGTATTGTGAATTTTGAGGAATATACCAAGAATTATTATTGTAGATAGACAACTTCTCAGTTTTTACTTTGTCAAAAGTTTGATTGTCGATTGAACATTAACCGATATATTTCAGTGGGTGGTTAGCAGCTAGTCACTTCTTTTCTGAATTGTCTAAATTGTGCTGTACAAAACAGCCAATCAATGAAAGGCATTTTTTGTCCACTGTGTGCAGATGTCTGCCTGTTTATGACAGGTGTTCTTATTGATTTCTCTCCTCACAACTGATGCTTCGCTTGATGTCCAGCTTTTGTGGCATTGGCATCATCATCTGCCCATCTGTGTGGGATTGTGTATATGTCTGGTATTCCTTGATAGTCTCCTTTGTACTGCTTGGCTATGTGACCACTAAGATCAGTTGGAATTAATTATTTAGACTTGGTTACACAATCTGCTTTCAACTGATGGAAAGATTCAGAGAGCCTTTCTCTGATAGATCAGAGACATATTACTCATATTGTGGGTGATGGTGACTGAGATGAGTTTTTTTATATTCGTTGAGTTTTCCCACCAGTAGTATCTAGTGGTTTTCACTGCAGATCAAGTGACAGCAAGTCTCAATATTCCAGCACTATTCTCAGTATTCTCATTGATTTTGATTCTTACTTTGAATTAAGATTCTTATAACACTTTTGCAAAATCCTTTGTGTCTACAGGAATAATATTCATCATTGAATTAAGTGTATTAATAAGAAAAGATATTATGCTGAAAAATAAATATTTTTATATAAAGTAAACGCTTTTTAATCGTTAGGATTCAGGTTTACCTGAAAAAGTTCTTGAGAGCTGAAACATGTAAAACTGGTAAAACCAAATATGAGGGTTGGCTGAAATGTTCATTGGTTGATCAAGATATTCCCATGGAATGTGACAAAAGGATGTTTATTTTTCAACATATTGCCTCCTGAGGTCTACACATCACTTTCATCAGTGTTGCTGGGCTTGGATCCCATTGGTGAAAAAGTCATCAACAGCAAATATGATGTCATCAGATGAACTTTTCAGTGAACTCTTGTATAATAAATATTACAATTTAAAATTTTTTATGTTGGTAGACTACTTTTTACATTCATGTATATGGACAGAGATTGTTTTTCAGGTTTTGAAATTAACTTTACTTGCTTATGCAGAAGAGAATACAAAATGGGATTCAACTAATGTAAATATTACCCAAAATTTTTGGATCTAGCATTTTCATACTCCTTGGCATTATCAAAATCAGAAGCCTTAAAAATGTAAGGATTAAAAGATGTACAGATTTATTCTTTTTTGTTTGTTTAATTTCATTATGGTTTTAAAATTTGGCATTGTTCATTATGATGGTATAACTCACACAGACAACCGATGAACAAAATTTGTTAGTCAACAGAATGTATCTGTATGTATGTGTGTATATACACGCTATTCCACCCCTGAGGGTTGAGCACTTTGGTGAAGGAATTAATAGTTGCCACTCATGTAATGCAAAGCTCTTCTAATGAACTGAGCACTTCGGTATCCAATTGCAAAATGTTAACAAATGAAAGTTAATATGTATACATTAATTCCTGAGCTGACAGTGAGTTGCAGGCTTGGCTTAGGGGTATGTCATCAGCTTGACATAAAGTCAGGCAGGTTTCGATCCTGGCTTGGAGTGTCTTGTGTATCTAGCCACACTGAAGAGTTGTAATACAATGAAACAGTCTATCTGTAGATGACAATACCGGACATTGACATAATGGTTAGAGTGTTCGCCAATGACCTGGGAGACCTGGGTTCAATCCCAGGTTGAGTCATACCAAAGACTCAAAGAATGGTACTTGATGCTACATTGCTTAACATTCAGCATTATAAAGTAAGGATCAAGGGTAAAGTTGAGCAGTCCAGGGAAAGGAGTAGCGCCCTCCCCTACATCTTGGTGTAGTAGCAATTGAAAAGGGAGCCTTTGGGTCACCCTTGAATACGGTCGCCAACTTTACTTTTACTTATATATATATATATATATATACTGAGCATATATATATATATATATATAGATAGATATAAAGATGAACAAAAGTGATTTGAGAAATAGAAATCTTTCTTTTATATTATTTATTTTTAATTGTTTTCAAGTAGTTTAAACTTGAGGGCAGGCTAAAAGGTTTGGTGGAAAATAAAAAATAAACTTTTCAGAAAGTTTTTAAAGGAGTTTATATACTGTAAAAGAAGTGATGAAAAATGCACTGGTGATTTAGCATATCTATTTGTTGATTGAAAATTATTTTCTGGTATCCTAGGATCTCCAACTGACCTTTATATATCTGTGGTGAAGACCCCTGGCTAATGAGTTTTTCATTTGTGAGGTATATATTATGTTTGAGAGGGGTATATTACCAATTAGCCTTCATTGCCAAGCCTGCTTATTAGTCTATTTAGATGTTTATGTTTCACTCAACTCTGCCAAGTCTATTTCAAGTCAGGGCCATTTGGTTTCATGTTAAATTCATATGGTCTCTCTGTTTGTAAGTGTTTTATTCATTTATCTTTATTTCTCTCTCTCTCTCTCTATATATATATATATATATATATATAAGTGCGTAGATCACTAAGTTCATAGTCTGAAATTTACTTATGGAATATCATTCTAAAATTTTTCAGAGAATGATGTTCAATCAATGTGATGAATATTCACCAATAAATTAACTGCATTAACAAAGATGGAGATTATGTTTAAAATAAACATTTGTTGTGTAAAGTAAACGCTTTATTTTCCAAAACCCTATGGATTAATTTATCTATCTAGGTATATAATTGGAAGACCATAATTTTTATTCAAGAGATATAAATAGATAGAATTAGGTTTGTAGATGAATTGATAAATGGCTATAATAATAGATAAAAAGGAAGGAGTTTTATTAAAATCTTAGAGTGTAAAGTGGAAATAGATATACAGATGCAAAGTTTTATACTTAATGATTATATGTGCAGGCCGTCATTTTCTCAGCTCAGTTTATTTACAATTTGTTTGACATCCAAGCAGATTTCAGCCTTGATTAAGTAGATTCAACATGTCCTCCGTTATGTCAGTTCAGTCAACTCATTTCTTCTATTCAACACTTTGAGCTTTGATGTCTAAGCTGCCATTATGCACTATTCAAGTCAATAACTTTTACTCTTGTCATTCTGTCTTGCTACTTTTGTTTGCATTAATTCTAGATGAGTTAATGAGTAATTACAAAAGTCATGACTTATTTCAGACTACAGTTATATAAAGTTTTAAGATAAAGTCTTTTCAGTATTCCATTATACGAGGGTCATTCAATAAATAAGGTGAATTTTGTTTAAGGAATTGGCAGTTGGTAGGACTGTTTATAGTTGCACATTTTTCAAGGAAATCAATCAAACTTTCATGTCCTTGAAGACTGTCAACATAACCATTTTACTAACTGCTGCACTTACAACTTTTTCTTTACAGTAGAATCAATATGTTTCCACTGTGTTGACCCATGTGTAGCCCATTTGTAAAAATGTTTTTGATTAAAACTTACTTCTACATACACATCACACGTTCTTCTGCAAATTTCACATGGTTTGTATTTCTCAGCCATCAACAATTTTATGACAGACCTCTGTTCAAGTTTTAAAACAAATGTTTTTGCAAGATTAAAATAATTTTTGTCATAAACCCAGTTCAAACAATGCAAAGTTTACAATTATGGAAAAAAAATTCTTTGTGGTTTTTTTTTATTGAAATATCCTCATTATTTATTGAATGACTGTTATATTTTCTGAAATTCATCATCATCATCATATCGCGCTGGTAGCACGGATATCCCTGACCCTCTCCCGCCACTCCTCCCTATCGTTCATCGCCCTAGGCAGGTCTTCAGGACAACATCCCGTATCCTCACATAGCTGCAGAATGTACGTTCGAGCTGGTCGTCCTGCTTTTGCGCGGCCATGTGTGGGGATCCATAAGAGTACATCTCTTATGAGTTCATCTCTGCTTCTCCAGCAGTGTCCTGCATGTCTGGTTCGTCTAACTTGGATAGTTTTCGTGATAGGGGGTAGGTGGCCGTACAGTTGGTGTCTTGTGGGGTGTTGCTGCCAGGACTTGTTCAGGATTGCACGCTGTGTAATTGCCATCTAGCTTCTTCTCCAGTCGTTTTGTTAGCGTCCATGTAGTGCATCCATATAGCAGTATCGATGTGACCGCTGCCTGGAAGAAACTGCGTTTCATTTTATCGGTTAGGTCTGATTTCCATATAATCGATAGCCTATTGATAGCTGTCCATGCTTTCGTTAACCTCGTTTCAATGTCCTTTTCGGTTGATTCGACGCTGCTTCCTAGGTACGTGAATTTGTCTACTAGTTTAAGTGGGGTTCCTTCTAGAGTGGAGATGTCCCCTGTTTGGTTATAGCACATATATTCTGTTTTGTGTGCATTAACATAGAGGCCTATGCTTGCTGCTGCTCGTTCCAAACTATGCAGAAGTGTTTCGGCTTGGTCAGGTGTATTTGCCAGTATCGCTATGTCATCGGCGTAGTCGGCATTGGTGATTGTTGTTGCGGGGTATCTTCTGCTTCTTTTCTTCATCAGTTCGAAGCCATTCTCTTTGATTTTGTCAATCGATGTTCTAAGTACGTAGTCTAGACAAATGATAAAGAGGTACGGGGCCAGCGTGTCCCCTTGTAGTACTCCTGCTACAATGTCAAAGTATTCCGTGTCTCCATCCGGTGATCGTACTTTTACTTTAGTGTTTCTATAGAGAATCGTTATTGCCGCTACGGTTTCTTTAGGTATGCCGTACGCTAGTAGGATTTGTTCCATCTTTCCTCTGTGAATGGAGTCGAAAGCTTTGGTAAAGTCGACAAATATTAATGTCGCTTGTAGGTTCTTTGCCCGTACACCTTCGAGGATTCTGCGGATGGTTAATATTTGTGAGGTCGTGGATCTATTTCTTCGGAAGCCATTTTGGTTTTTTCTAAGTATGTTGTCGATTTTGGGTTCTATTTGGTTTCGTAGTAGGGCATTGTAGATTTTAGCAGCTATGGATGTAAGTGTTATGCCTCGGTAGTTTTTGGCTAATCCGAGGTCCCCCTTTTTAGGGAAGGGGAGTATGCATCCCTTCATCCATCTTTCTATCGGATTTTGATTGTATACTGCGTTGCAGTGTCGGAGCAGTATGTCGTCGAATTGTCTGGTCTTCCATACTTCCGGGGGAATTTCGTCCAGCCCTGCAGCTTTCCTATTTTTAATTTTTCTGAGAACCGAGTCGAGTTCTTCTTGTGTGAACGGTCCTAGTTTAATGTCTAATTGTTTGCTAATTATTCTGGTGATTGGTTCATGCGTTATTTTTGGTGGGTTTCCAAGTAAGTTTTCGAAGTGCTGTTTCCACAGTTTTATTCTTTCTTGTTGGTTTGCTGCTTTAAGTTTTGCTTTGGCAGTGTTCTTTCTTCTGCTCACTTCGTTTATTGTTTGCCAGGCTATTCTAGATTGTCTATCTTCCACCGAGTCTCTAATCTCATCTATCTGATTTTGAATGTATTCTGTCTGTTCCTTTATATATATGCCTGCTAATTGATATTGTGCCGTTTTTAGTTTTAAGGCATTTGTGTTTGTTGGGTTTTTTCGATAGTTTTTGGAGGCTGTTTTCACTAGTGCACGTTTTTTTCTCACCGCTAAAGTTTCCCATGGGACTCTATATTTAGTTTTAATTTTTGTTGGAATGTATTTTGCTGCTGCCTCAAGGTGTGCATTGACGAAATTTTTGTATTCGTCGTTTGGTGTACTTTTTTCTGTCTTTTCTTGTAGTGTTTCGAATCTGTTTCTTAATTCTAATACGTATTTATCTCTTATATCTTTGTTGTTTAATAGGGCCCAGTCATAGTGTTTGGTGGTCACTGTTCGTTTGGCGTTTTTTCGTAGGCTTAACCGTATTTTTGCCGTGACTATTAGGTGATTGGTGGACACACCCTCAAAAGAGGAGTATGCCTCGCAATTCAGTGCACTATTTTTCCATTTCTTGTTTATAAGGACGTAGTCTATCTGAGCTTTAGTATTGTTTGCGTACGTGTATGTCCATAGTTTGCCCTCTCTTTTTTGGTAGTTTGTATTGAGGCATGCTAATCTATTTTCTATCATGAAATCTGTTAGATGTTGCCCATTCCTATTTGACGTGTTGTGGAGGCTGTATTTGTTGTTTCCGTTTTTCCCGATTTGGGCATTCATGTCTCCGCCAATGACTAACATGTTGTGTTTCGGGATGCTACGCACTAATGAGGATAACTCATCGTAGAAGGTGACTAGTTCAGTTTCTTCACTAACATTGGTGGGGCTGTAGCATGAGATGATTGTTGCTCTGGGGTTTTCGTTAAATGTAGCTGCCATCATTCTAGGTTGTATTTTCTCAACGCTATTAAGCGTTTTTAATGCTCTAGGTCCTATAAGTAATCCTACCCCTCCTACTGCGGTGTTGACAGAGTTTTTCCATGCGGATACAGTGGCGAGCGACCAGCCATTGCCAGTTTCGTGATATTTGATATCTTCGGAGTGCGTGTATCTGTGTTCTTGTATGCATATTATGTCTATCTTATGTTCTTCGGCCGATGCGATTAGCTCTGGGAGTTGTCCTATTCTATTTAAGGTTCTTACGTTAAATGTGGCTATTTGTAGTGTTTGCTTGCATTTTAGTAGTTTTGATTGTTTGAGCTCTGTAGCTGATTTTTCGAACACTGAGGCCAGGGCTCCAACCTCAGCAGGACGTGCCCCTTTTTTACCCGTGCGAAGAGCGATGCGGTTTGTGTAAGTGGTTTGAGTGTGGGTCATGGTTATCTTTCGATGGCTGTTTTATTCTCTTCTATAGAAGCCACTTTTATAGAGGAGCAGCAGTAGTTCCCTGATCGAACTAACGATCCTGAGCGTAGAGTCGTCAAACTCACGTCCAGGACCTGTTTAGGTATTGAGTTTGGTCGTCCATGGGTTTATTCAAATACCTTTACGTACATCATGCTGCTTCCCATGTGTACGCAAAAAAAAAAAAAAAAAGAAAAAAAAGAAAAGGGGGGTGGGTAATTTTGGTTTAAGTTTTAACTTAGTTAAAGTCCAACATTAAGGTACTTTCGTATGACTTACACTGGTACTGACTTTTGCTTTTTTTTTTTTGCTGTATTGGGACTTTTCCTAGGCTTTTTATTTATCTTTTTTTTATTTTTTTTTTTTACTACAGTTGGGAACCTAGCGAGCTTCAGGAATTATAGAGCTTAAATTTTTTTTTTTTTCCCTCTTAGGGGGAGGGGGCTGTGGTAGCATTAGGTGTTTTAGGCTTTTTCTTTTTCTTCTAAACTACTGTTAGGGCTTTCTTTACGTATTTTTAAATTATTCGATAGAAGAGATTCAAAAACATTCTGCCTTGTTCGCTGACTTTTGGAAAGACTAACATCAATTTGGCTTTATAGTAGAGTAAGCGTGTCTTTACATTTAAAACGCATAGTTTAAGAATTATTTCACAAACAAAATACAGCATAACATTTTGTAAAATTCAGCATTTTAAATTGATAGGACTTAAAGACATACTGACCAATATTGATATATTTCTTCCAGTTGGCTCCTGAGTTCAAATGCTTCTTCTTCGTTTTGACTTTTATTTACTACTGAAATTTTTGGTAGCTTTGGAGGCGGTCTACTGGGGCGGGGGGAGAATTCATTTCCTTTCTTTTTTTTTCTTTTTTTTTTTTCTTTTTCCCTTTCTCTGGGGGGGGGTGCTGTGCACAGTGGGTCTGCTCTTCCAAATAACTTGTTTTAGAATAATTAATAAATAATTATCTATAATGAATGACCAAAAAAGCTTTTAAATAAAATATCTGATTTGATGCCCCATGTAGACAAATATATCTCAAAATATATAAAAAATAGTTTGGTGTTAGCTACATTCCTATTTTCTTTGTAACTTGACTGTTGACATATGAGTCTTGTAGTATATATGTACCATAGCTCAATATTGCTATGTGTGAAATGGACATATAATGTTCATATATATATAACATATATCACATAGAACATAGGAATCTCGTAACACGAAAAACACTTACGACTTCTCAGTTCAGGTATGAAACTTTTTATTACCTTTGAGTTTAAAGGTTTTTCAACATAAGAAGAGAGAGGCACAATCTTTCTATTCTGGCTTTTTCATCTGCCCCCCATTTCATGCGGCACTCGCCACAAAGGCCACTGGCCTGGCTTCGGTGAGCAAGCGAAAGCCAACCGTCTTCTCCCGAGGCAGGACTCAACTTTACTCACTTTCTCAAATTCCCAAATGGTGGACAGGTGGAGTCTTTAAAATCATAATATCATAAGATAACTCCATAGAAATATTAACATTAAAAAAAAAACTATATTTGATTAAATATTAATTTAACATAAGATCTTTTTAAAGTAGCCAAAAGATAAAACAGAACAAATATGTCCTTGCATGAAAATTTAAATTAAACAATTTCTAAAATATCAAACCAAAATGTTGAGAAATTATTCCACTCTTTGTAAGAGAGGAAGAAGTTTGTCAAACTGTCAAAAAACCTAATATAAAATAGCATTCAGCTGGAGAACTAGTATACTAGATGTCAAAAATGACAAAAACTTTACACTACTTTTAACAGTATAACCTTGTCCTGGCCCCAGTGATGGGTTAAATAGGGCCACAACTATTTTTCTACTAGGATGGTTTAGTTTGGTTTGATTTAATGGCATATCAACCATTGTTAGTTATTTAATGCCAAATCCTGTTTTTACATATACATTAAATATATGATTTGTAAACACGTGTAGAGACACACAGTTAAATGATCAAACTGTTTTATTTCTAACAATTCAATTAAGCATAAGTCAACAAAGTTAAATGGTTCCAAGTATTATATAATAATTATATCATTAACAATTCAGTTAAACATAAGTCATTTGTTTACACACTGTTAAATGGTCAAACCTTTCTATTTCTAACAATTCAATTTAGCATAAGTCATTTATTTGCACTCAGTTTAAATGTCAAACAGTTCTATTTGACTCACAGATAGGACCTTATCAGTTCTACTACTCCAAGCTAGAGTGGACTTGGGAGCAATGGTAATGAAGGGGTACTCCACATTCCCTGAGTCTGGAGCCTTGCCATCTGATGATTTAATATAATCAGGACACTCATTGAAAGGGTCTCATCCCTCTGCAGAGATGCAGTCAGTGTATTCTACTGGCCAGCCAAATGGGCTTTCTGCAAGGATGGCTTTGGCATTAAATAACCCATAAAGGTTGATGCGCCATTAAACTAAAGAAACAGAAATACATATTTGCTACAATATGAACATGAGATTGAATGGCATCCACATATTTCAGCAGTGCCTGAACATTCTTATGATAGAGATGAGATATGATGGTGCCGCTTACATGTCAACGCCAGATAATTGACTTTGATATTGATGTTTTAAAGGTCAGTTACTTAAAGAATTTTAAATAGATATTTGATATATCGTAAGCAGAGATTTTACTGTTTGAATATCTTTTTTTTCCCTAGTGAAATATCCCATTCTTCTAATTGTAAGAAATTATTAATTATTCAGATACCATATATGGAAGTTAATTTGTGCTGTAAGGTTCTAAAATTACAACTTGTGTCTTTTGCTGTTATTAAAGATAAGAACAAACTATTCCTTTCCTCACAGAGAAGTGGTGACTTGAGTTAAGATTTAAATAAAAGCTTGATGAAGTGAGCTTTTTATCTCACAGCTCACTAGGATAACTAGAAAAACAAATCTCTTTAATTTTTATGTTCTCTGATTCAATTCACTTTTCACTCTTTATCTCCAATCTTGTTTTATTCTTTATATATATCATGTTCATCAACTGCAAGTTTTATCAAATCTTCTGCCCTTTTCTGACCTATTGGCAGAGCTTAGAATATGCTGAGTGTATCCCCAACTAAGGCGTAAGAACCCCTCTCACCAAAAATGAGGTGTCCTGGGTATGACACTAAACTGCATCTGAGGGTAAGGTTCTAGATCGGATGTGTTTGGAGTACCACTTAGTTGCTATTACTCCCAAGTCCACTCTAACCCAGAGTGGTAGTATCTGTTATGGTCACCTCTATAAATTAAATTGATCTCTCTAAAAATTATTTTTGTTCAATAGGGCCATGTACCAAAAAAATCCACTTAAGAAACAATCACATAAAAATTCTAAATATAAACATATAATGAACATGATTCACTAACCTCTAGGCATATAATAACCTTAGAAGAGTTGACATGCCATTAAAATCACTCACTCACTCACTCAATCAATCAATCAATCAATCAGTCTAGCCCTTTTAAAGTTTTAAGGCATTAGTGATTGTCCACTTCTGAGTTTTGTTTCAATGTTTTTTTTTAAGTTTATGTAGTGCTGTTGAACCTATTCTTGTGTGTGTCTTCTTAAGCAGTCTCTCACTGACTCTGACGTCTTTCATGTTGTGATTAGTTTTGTTGAACAAGCAGATATATCATTGGTATTGGTCAAAACTACAAAGACACCAAAATAGTTTCATCACAGAAGTAAGTGAAGTCGTGACAGAAAGAAATGAAAGAAATAAAAGCAGCCATCTTAGATGTTTAAAATACTTTTATTCACATCTGATTATTCCTTGTGTTGAACCTCAACACTAACACTTTCTTGGGAGATTTGCAATACCGATTCCCTTGGCTAGCTTAATTTTGTCAATAAATTTCAAAATGAACATCCAAGAAGGGTAGAGTGGACTTGGATCAGACGAGACAACTCAAGTATGAAGAAGCTTTCAAGCTACATCTACTATCTTAATTAGGCAAGTATATGTCGGCCTCTTAAGTGGTTCATGTTTCTATCGTATAGTTTTTTAAAACTACTGGCTCATGTGGGTTCAGACAAAATTAGGTAAACCTGACGCTGGAATGGTTGGTTACTGGAAATTCAGCATATCCTTGCTGGATAAGAAATATTTTGGGGATTGACTTGGGCAGTATAGGGTATAAAATTAACACAGATATGACTGGATATTTTAACTCGAGTAAGTATCTCTCTCATACCATTAAAAAAGGAAATCAGCAGGTTGCTCTGATGTCTTTTTAGCAGGGCATAGGCTACAGAGACTGGTCTCTTTTATATTCTCTCTACAACTATACATGGGATACTTTATAAGGGTGGCTTAGTTGGCAGGGGCTGTAGAATACACTGACTGCATCTCTGCAGAGGGGTAAGACTCCTCTCAACGAGTGTCCTGGATATGACTCTGAACAATTTGATGGTGAAGCTCCAATAATGCTAGAGCTTTGGGGAATGTGTAGTACCCCTTAATTGCCATCTCTCCCAGGTCCACTCTGGCCCGGAGTGGTAGCACCTGATAGGGTCAAATAGAACAGCTTGACATTTAAACTGTACTTATGCTAAACTGAATTGTTTGAAATAGAACTGTTTTACATTTAATTATGTGTAAAAAAAAACTGTATTTATACAAAATTGAATTTTTTGAAATAGAACTATTTTTACATTTAACTGTGTGTAAACAAATGATTGATTTATCTACAAAATGTGTTTAGAAATCATGTATTTGATATATATGTACAAAAATGGATTTGGCATTGAATAACCTGCAAGGGTTGATATGCCATAAAACCCAACCCAACCATCAACAACCAACTTTACATGTAGTACTTTACATTAATCTTGACCATGTCATAGTTGTTCTTGTGAAGAAAGCAAGTAAATAATAACACCAGAGGAAAGTTTTAATGCATACCGTAGAATGAATGCATCATTTATTATGAAAATATTTTAGATGAAAAAATATGTATTATGCTTATATGATAAGATTATAAAGAAGTTGCTGCAAAAAACAACAAAAAAACGACAACAGCTGAGTGACCAGATGATAACACTTGGGTCAAGCATGATTTTTTGGTCAAAACATCATTGCCACTAACCCAGAGTGTCCTAGTAGACTTTATTGGTTTTCTATCACATCATGGGAATGACACATCAAGATGCAGCCTCTTTGAACAGTCCTTTCCAGCAACAAAGCACTAATTCAATAATGTAAGATTTCATTTAACTGACTTGATGACATGTCAGTACACTGAATGAAAATAGAATTTCCATGAAATTCATGTCCAAAGTCAGTGTACAAAGATTCAATAAGGAATCATTAATTCAATAATATTAATGTCAAATTCATTGGAAAGTTATATAATGCAAAATTGAGAAGATACATAGGAAGAACCAAAATGGCTTTTGGAAAAATCGATCCTAGACATCACAAATTTTGACTATCTAGAAGGTATACATGCAAAAAAACTTGACGCAACAATATCATTTGTCAACTTCTCCGAGACCTTTGACTTCATACACAGAGAGAAGATGGAGCAAATACTACTCAACTTCGGACTACCCAAAGAAACCATCGCAGCCATAATGATGCTATATAAAAACATGAAGATAAAAGTCCACTCTCTGGATGGAAACACCGACTACCTTGACATTGTAGCATGCGTGCTGCAAGAAGACACATTAGCCCCATACCTCTTTATCATCTGCCTACAGACTACGCTGATGACATAGTACTTCTAACAAATACACCTACCCAAACCGAAACCCTGCTACATTGTCTGGAACAAGTAGCTGCTGGCACAGGCCTCCATGTCAATGCAGACAAGACGGAATACATGTGCTTTAATCAAAGAGGTGACAACTCCACACAGAATGGTAGTTCTCTGAAACTAGTGAACAAGTTTACCTACCTAGGAAGCAGTGTCTCATCAACTTGTGACTTGCAAAGCCATGGACAGCTATGAAAGTCATATGAAAGTCAGACCTGACTGATAAAATAAAATGCAGTTTCTTCCAAGCAGCAGTCATGTCGATACTGCTATATGGATGCACAACATGGACGCTAACAAAATGTATGGAGAAAAAGCTTGACAATTGCACAAGAATGCTGTGAGCAATATTGAACAAATCCTGGAGGCAACACCCAACAAAACAGCAGCTATACGACTACCTACCACCCATCATGAAAAGTATCCAAGTGAGACAAACCAGACATGCTGGACACTGCTTGAGAAGTAAGGTCAAGCTCATAAGCGATATACTCCTGTGGATCCCTTCACATGGATGAGCAAAGGCAGGAAAACCAGCAAGAATCTATATACAATGGCTCTGGATGTAGCCTGGAACACCTCCTGGGAGCGATGGACAATAGAGATGGGTGGCGAGAGAGGGTCAGTGAGATCCATGCTGGCAGCACAACATGATGATGATGATGATATATATATATATATATATATATATATGCTAAATTATATATATTATATATATAATGATATCTTATATGTATGGATATTATAAGAAAAAAATTAAAAACACATTGCGATGAATAGTTTTCTACTTTTATCATCATCAAGCAATACTCCATTCGGAATAACTGTGAGAATTATAATCATGCATGGAAAATGGAATTTAATTTCCATTACCAAATATCCAAGAAGTATGAGGAACAATAGACTTTTGAACGATATCTTTAAAAAATATCAGTGTTGGTTATAATATACTTAAAAACTTAGAATTCCTTTGATTCAAAATTTTTCTGTCATATATATATATATATATAGGCAGAAATATGAGAATTAAAGAAAATATATCTAATATGAAATATATATATATTGGAACACAAATGTCTGGGATGCTAAAAGAATGAAACAAAAAACAAATGCAAATATCCAAGAATGTGAATGACAAGGCCACATATGTACTTGCACTGTCATCTACATATTGAAGCCAGCTTTTTTTGGCTTTGATTGGGATGCTTGATTTTCCCAGGATCTATTCTGCAATACTGGCTATAGTTTGTGTTTTTGGTTTGTTTTGTCAATTGTAGCTGTCCATGAATTGTACATAAGATGGGTCCGAAAAATCTTGTCTAAGTTTCAGATAAAAATAGTACCTGTCTAGCAACTGACACCTAAGACATCATAGCATAAATATATATATATATATATATATATATATATATATATATATATATATATATAACATATGAGAAAAAATGATTTGCAAAAAGAAATAATTGTTCAAAAAAATTGGATAAAATAAAATCTTAGATGCTGGTAAGCAGAGCAATATTAAAACTAAAATGATTATTTATCTTCTCAAAAAAACATTGCTTCCAAAAAATTTTTGTCTGATAATTGTGTTTTGCTATACAAAAATCCATGAAACTGCTCACAGCTGAACAAGGGAAAATGAGGCAAATAATTATTTTAGTTTACACACACATATATATATATATATATATATATATATATATATATATATATATATATATATATATACACAGTTTTTTAAAGGTCTTTTCTGCAAGAAGCACACATTTTCTTCCAGGATAGTATCTCTTATTTCTTTATAACTTATTGTGTTAAAAGTATAGAAAATACCTGTTATTCCCTTCAAACTTTGTTTTTATGCCCTGGATTAAGGAATTGAGGAATTAACCTTATTTTTCAAATAAAATGGGTAAATTGGTACATTTTTATTAACATAAGGTCTGAATAAGACAAGATATGAATAAAACTTTACATGTATTTATACTGAAAAATTTTTAGAAATAAGTAGGTTTTTGATATTTGAGACTCTAATGTAAATCATTTACATGTATCAGCTCCCAAAATACAGTCTTCCATCATGTTTTTATGCTCTTTGGTCAATAAAGCAAAGTTTGAAGAGAAAAATGTTTTTAATTCAGTTTAGGCATAAGCAAATGGAAGATAACACTTTTGGCCCCAGAAAAAGTAAAACTTTTTTAACATTGTATTCTTAATACCCTTTCCTTTTATTTTTTTACCCTTTTATTTCTTCCCAAAATTAGATGTTCAAATCTGTTCTATACTCCAAATTAAATTTTCTTTTTTATTTGTAATCTTATCTTAACTTTCTTTTGTATTTTTATTTCTCTTTTGCAGTCTTCAGCAGATTCTCGGCTGGTAAGATGCATCTCTTTTGTCACTTTATTCCTTTTGGTGATTTTGATAACAAAAAGACAAAAAAAACAAAACAAAAAAACATTGATGTTTGCATATCTTCCCTGACTAACAGTGGCTGTCTCTTCATTTTGCTGGATTGAAATACTAACTGAACTTGCACATGCCATTGTAGCCTTGTTATTTGCAGTCAACAGAATTTTTGAACTAAAATAAATGAATGTCAGTTTTTATCATACTTTCTGTATTTAATGGGAAATTTTTAAGGAAAAGTAATGCATGTTTTCCTTACACTGCGTGTAAAGTTGTTTAAGAGAAAAATGAAAATTGATTGATTAATTCTGAAACTTTTATCTCATTTGCAGTTTTTAATGATCTTTGACTGATTTTTTTAATCTTCTCTTATTTTTTCATCCTTTTTTGGAAATCATATTCCCAAAGGGTGCATACTTATATTTCCAGAAGTTTTTTTAGAGAGGAATATATGAAAGTTTCACTGTTTAATAAGTATATTTAATATCATGCTATATTTAGACACACAATGCAAAATAAATTGAATAAATTAAACAGGTAAACTAAATTACTAAAAATACTTAACTACTTATTCCTTTACTATATTCTTCATTTTTTTTAATTTTCAAAGTAGGACCTCCATATGAAGTCAGGCTTTACTTTGTGTTAAGAAAAATAAACAAAAATTATTTATCCCTGGAATTATCTTTGAAAAAGATAAAAAAATAATCTTTTGCACTTTGTGTAAGTAAACCAAATTATTAAATTGATTAAGTGTATGGGTGGACCATACATGAAAAAAATGTTAGAAAAATTTGGACTGGAGACATCTTTTCATGAAGACTTCATCCTTTTTTAAATAAATAACAAAAATTTTAATAATGAGTTGATTTGGGGTAAATTTTTAAAAACAGAATGTTTTCATGCTGGAAAAGTTTTAAAATAAATTTTTTCATACCTATAATGCCAATGCATATTTGATGTTTGTACATTTTCTTTTTTAAAAATAGTTGAATTCTATTTAATTAAAACTATAAATCAGTTGTTAATTCCAATTCTAAATACTAAATACTATATTCTAAATACTACTTAAGTACTTAAGCAAAATTAAGCGGGTATAATGGAGAGCAGTTGGTGGGGACAAGTGTCACAGCAAATTCATCAAATCAAGTAGTATGAGTATTTCATGAATGCCTACATAACATATTAGAAGATTTTTAAGCTTTATATGGCAAATTTAACATAACTGATTCACCGAAAAAATTAATTTGATGATCATTATGCCACAGAGTGGTCATAATTGTTAGGGTCCCAACTGTGTCAAATAGATCTGTTTGAGATAATGAAGTGTTTACTTATTTCAAATGATTGTGAAGATACATTTTTGTATCATATATAACTGGAGATCATAATCATTAAACTGACTTAAGTATAAAATAACCCAACAAGGATTGACATGCCATAAAACTAACCAAACAACCAATGTATGAGATATAAAAATAGATAAAAAAAATATGCATTTATTAGCAATATATCAAAGAAATGACCAAAGTTTATATAAAGTACTATGAATATTAGTTGGAAGGTTTCAGTATGTTTTTCCTGTATAGCTCAACTCTATAATCTCAGCTTAAATTTTATATTAAAGGTTATTTTTACACAAAAATGATTCATGCAATAATCTTTATTGAAAGCTTTTGATTATTGTTTCAAAATGGGGTTGTCTAATTGTCGTCTAAGTCCTCTTAAGTTGTGTTATTCAGTCAAAGAAAAAGAAAAAACAAAACAAAACTTATATGTCAAAAATTCAAAAGAATGTCAGCAAGCCACACAAATAGACTTTTTGGGTTGCAGTTGCCCCACCTTTATTGTAAGTCATATTGTTTTGTTTTTTGAATGACTAGATTTTGATGCTTACTTAATACTTAATTGCAAGAGTGTAAGAATGGCTGAAACTGTGTGATAAAAAGTAACAAGAATCAGACAAAAGAAAAACTAATTAAAAAATTACAATGTATCTCATCTAAGAAATCCTATCATTATTCTGCCTGCTACTTGTCATTATAAATAAGCAACAAAAAATAAGATGAAAGGAAAATTAGCCAAGAATTAAAAACTGTTTTGGTCATATACTGTAGAGAATCACTTTTACTTTGACTAACACAAGACAAGACCTTAAGGAGTTCGTTTTCCAGTGTTTAACTGCAAAGTTTAAGTTATTGTGTAAAACCATTGGGTAGAATTTCTTTGATAAAGTATATAGAATGTACAAATGACTTTTGCATTGTGATGAAAAGCAAGAAAAATATGTTTAAAAAAGTAATCAGTCAGTGACAATGCTTCATCTAAGTCTAAGAAATTAAGATAACAGAACTATTACTATTACTTGTAAATAAAAACAACAACCCTGAAACTAAGGTGAAACAAATCCTTGTTAAAATGACATGGATTCAGCAAGGAAACTTGAACAAATTATATTGATCTATTGGTAGCAACACTATTTAGATAAAAGAAATATGGGTAAAAAAATTATTAACAAAATTAAAGCACAAATAGAGAATAATAATTTATTATTGAATGAATCTGTTAATCTAAGTATAACATATTAAAGTGTGTATATATATATATATATATATATATATATATATATATATATATATATATATATGAGGGTAAGTCAATAAATAAGGGAATTAAAAAAAAAAAAATCTTTTTTTTCAGAATGTCTTCGATCAATGTAAACTCTACATTTTTTGGAATTGGTTAATAGCAAAAATTATTTCAATCTTGTGAAGATATTTCTTTTGAGGCTATTCAAAATGCCAGCAAATCAAATCGAGTGTTGCAGGCTTGAACAGAGGTCTCTTATTAAATTTGGGTGGCTGAAAAAGGCAAATCATGTGAAATTTGCAAAAAAATGTTTGATGTTTTTGAAAAAGTAAATGTTTTCAAATGGGCAAAACATGAGTTTGCCACTACAAGCCTGAGTTGAAAAGATGAGGTATGGAGTGGAAACACAGTGACTCTCCAGTAAAGAAAAAGTTCTGAGTGCAGCAGTCAGTAAAAAGGTCATGCTGACAGTCTTATGGGAAATAAACAGACCTATCACAATTGATTTCCTATAATATTTTGATACTTTAAAATTTAGATAATTGAACCCAGAAGATACTATTTACCGACCCCTCCGCTCGGGCAGGATATGACACAAGGTCAATTTTTAAGCGGAGTTTAACAGGTTTGAATTCAGAGTTTTCCTTCTCCTAGACTAGTTGCCTCACCAAGGCTGAAGAACCTAGTCCGTCCTACTATTTACCCATAGCTGTAGGGAGAATAAGGGGGTTCATACCTTTCCCAAGGGTATTTGCCCGAAAGTGAACGTAATAGTGCGACTGGAGTACGAACTCGCGTACTACGATTCCGCAGTTCATCGCTTTAACCATTACACCACGAGGACACCCAGAAGATGCATATTTTTGCAATTATACAAGGGTTATTCAATAAATAAGGTGAATTTTGCTAAAGAATTAAGCTATAGGAAGCACTTATTTTCAAGGAAATCAATAGTGATGAGAATTTTTATGTCCCAGAAGACTGTCAGCATGACCTTCTTTACTGACTGCTACACCCATAGCTTTTTCTTTACCAAAAGTCATTTTGTTTTTACTCTATAGACAGTCTTTTTGACTCAGACTCATTGTGACAAATACCTGTTTAGACTATTTGTAAACATATTTTTGACTAAAACATACTTCTTCATAGACATCATACATCCTTCTGAAAATCAAACTTGGTTTGTATTTCTCAGCCACCTAAAATTTGATGACAGACCTCTGTTCAGTATTGGAGCACTTTGATCTCCCATCATTTTGAATAGGCTCAAACAAATATTTTTGCAAGATTAAAATAATTTTTGCTATAAATGCCTTCAAAAAATGCAGTTTACATTCATGGAAAAAAAATTCTGAAATATGAACTTTTTTTGCTTTTTTCTATAGAATTCCCCTTATTTATTGAATTACTCATGAAGGAGAAAATGGGGATGGAGAATTCAATTGAAACAGGGATGCCAGTATATAAATGAAGTTCAAAGCCACTGACAATCTTTTTCTCACAGCATGGTCCTTTGCAAAGGAGGAAGAATTCTCAAAAGGTAGTCAAAGAAAGAGGGCCTATTAAGAAAGGAATCTTTGACCTAGATGGTATAAGGATGGGCTGAAAAGTTCATATGATGATGTCATATTTGCTGCTGATAACTTTTTGATCAATGGGATCCAAGCATTGCAACACTGATGAAAGAAGTGTATGGACTGCATGGTAGACAATGTTGAAAAAAAAATCTCATTTGTTCACATTCCATGAGAATATCTTGATCAGTCTATGAACTTTTCAGTGGACCTTTGTAACACAGTTACTTATATTTGAGTAAAATTCTGAATTCTAGTCGATTTGAATTGCCTTCCTGAACAATTTAAACACAAACTTCTTTCAACTAAGAATGCTTTTCTTTGGGTACTCTTTGATTTTAATTGTTTCTTCAAGTCAAGCACTGACCTAACAAACTCCAACAAAGTAAGGTATTTAAATCTCCAAAACAAGCCTTAAATAATTCTACTTTGAGAAATTTTCTCTCACTGATACCCACATTAGAAATATTTTAGGCCTGTACTATAACCTATTTGTGCAACAGACTTTTGTAGAGTAGTGGGTGTCTCCAAGAAAGTTATCTAGGATAACTAGACAAAGAGATGAAACGATGACAATGATTCAGGAAAGGAAAAGTTAGATGAGCTCACAAAAAAATTCCACTCACTTTATTGTCAGTATAACAACTTCTTTCTGGACCACTCTCAAAAACAGGAAGATTTTCAAGTAATCAAGAAAAAAATCCATTCTTTGACAAATTGTAGCCTATCCTCAATAGGGGGTGAGAGGATCACTTGATGCAGTTTAGAGTCATACAGAGAACACCGCTTTTTGAAAGGTGGGGGGGCTCTTAGTTTTCTGCAAAGGATACAGTTAACCTTTCCCAAGGTCTGCTGATTGGGCATATTCATCTAGAGAGAGACAGACAGACAGACAGACAGACAGAGACAGAGAGGTCTCTATAATACTTGCTGATATCACTTTAAATTTGGAAATGATAAAAGAAAATGCTGTCAACCATACAATTTCAAAGATCAATACAACAACACTGCACAGCAAGGAAACAAGAGTGTTCCTGTGGCTTACTTGTAAACATGCTGGACTGCAACATCATAGTAAGTTCAAACTCTGGTCGCACTATTATGTTCATGTTCAGACAATTTCCTTTGGGAAAGGCATGAAACTCCTTATTCTCCAGTTATGGATTAAATAGTACCATTACTATTCTTCTACAAGGATAGATTTAACATTAAATAACCCATTAAGGCTGAAATGCCATTAAGCAAAGAAGAATCAGCCCGGAAAAACCAGTGAGAGCAATATCAATGGCTGAAGGTGGTTAAAGAGATAAATGTTTCCTTTTTTATATCTGAGACAAAAATATCAGTTATTGATTTTTAATCGAGATGGTTGCACAAATTAGTGTAATTCCATTAGCTATTAAATTGGGACTGACACTTTACTCATAGACATTACAAATACCAAACAGCTCAAAAATCCAAATGTTTGGGGAAATATCCCTAACATGGAATCTTGGATTCCAATGATCTTTTACATAGATATCTTCCATTCTCAATGTAGAATTTCTATCATATTTTTGCTTATTGGTAGATATAGCCACCTGTGCTTTGGTCAACAATGAAACAAATTTAAGAATTAAAGAAATTACCTTCCTATATTCCCCAAATGGATTCAGTCCTGTTGTACAGAAGAATGTCTTTTTACAACAATTCTTAAGGAAATTGTCCACAATCACTGTTCCATACAAAGTTCTGATCAACATCATCTTACAAAACAATCGGACTTCCAGTTCATGTATCACCATAGAGGTTTTCTTATTGCTCACTGGTTCCATTACCTAGTTTGGTTGTGGGGATGTTACTCATGTAATGTATCTTGGCCAGGAATATTCTGATAGGATCCAGCTATCTTTAGATTTAGAACTGGTTTTAAATTCAGAGTTTTCCTTCTCCTAAGCCAGTTGCCATAGCAAGATTAAAGGGTACAGTCCATCCTACTATTTTCCTTGTAACTGGAAGGGAAATAGTTGGAATCATACCTATCCCAAGGGTATTAGCACTATCTTAAATGCAATCAGCCTCATTCAGGTTTAGAATTTTGGTAGCCAAGTCTACTTCTTACAATGGTAATCATTACATCACAAGTGCAGGTTATGGCCAAATAAATACAAAATAGAAAAAACAGATTTTCGTCACATTCTACAGTTGGACATTATTTGTTTTTTTTAACTATTCTATATTCTTTACCTGTACATATTTTTTCAAAATTGGACACAGAAGCTTGGTGCTCTTGTAGTGATTTTTTTAAGTCTCAATGCAATATCAATTCCAGTCCCATCATGACTTTGCCAAAATCATCATGAAAGTAAATTTAGTTAAAACATAGTTCCAGATCCCTGTCTTGGAAGAAGATATTAAAAGAAGAAAAATCAATAACACCTTTGGATTGTATTTTAGGGGTGTAATAGATAATTATATCCCTTAGATAATTTGCAAGGCTGGTAATGGGCCCCTGTAGTAGCTCACATGACTGCTGTAAAAATCTACTCTCAATCTTTTAGTCTTTGAACTGTAGAGATGTTTTCCTTGTCTCTTTATCTACCTAAGCTTTTTTCAATTTTGTACCACTTCTGCATACTGCTAGTTCATATAGTTCAAACTGTTGGGATATGTTTATGTATTCTTTCCTTCTAATACCACTTGTAGTTACATTGTGTCTATAAAATGTTCACTGTTTTTAGTATACACAAATGAGTTCATCTTGTCTTTCATTCCATTATGTTATGTTAGTATATCCATGATATACTAACATTAATATTGGTTCTTGGAGAGTGAGGACTTGACTAAAACATCTTCCCTACCATCAACTAATCAATAATATGAATTTATAAGATTATCATTTGGTGTGTGAAATGTGGCCTAAACTTTTCAGGGACTGATAGAAAGGATTTAATGGCCTACAAATAAACCTTTATACATATCAATGGTATTCTAATTACAAGTTGAAATAAAGAAGAATATCAACAACATCTTCCACAAATTTTCAAAAGTTCACCATATTTTGAGTTAAAAGCAAATGTCAGTGAATGTGTCTCCATAGATTCACAGCTGACTTCGGCCATGTAATTGGCAAACAGAGTATAATGCCAGTACCAGATAAAACTCTTTTACAAACCATATAGCCTTTCAAAGCTACAATGGTTGCTGATTTTCCAAGCCTGGTGTTGATTATCGCAGTGGCTGAATTTTATTACTAAAAACCAGACAGGCAAAATTAAATGCAATAACTATAACATGGACACCGATATATAAAGCTTAATAACAGGAAAAAAAGAAACCTCCCTGTTTTTATGGAAAAAGTGGGTGAACCGTCTGACAGCCCAAAAATCTAATGGTAGCATGAATCTGAAAATCTAAAACGAACACAGGAGGAATGTAAACACATGTTAAGAATTCAAAAGAAAAGATTGTACAAGAAATAAAAAAGGCAGAACAAACCCTCAGTAATACAAAACAAAAAGGTGACACTTTCTCCAATCTTAAACTCTTTGTTTTTCTTAAGCTGTGTCTTCTGTATCTCATCTTGATGACCAGTTTCTTTGTATTATTCCTAAAATCCACCATTTTTTTTAGTTTTTTAGTGAACCATCCACTTTCTTTTAAAAGGTTGGTGTTACTTAAATGACTCTCTGCTTCCTTCAGCATAGCAGTTTTTACCAATGTAAGAAAAATGAAATTTGTAACAATACAAATACAACAAATTCCTCAATCTACATTGTTACAACAATAATGACAATTCTTTGGATTCATAACACAAAAAAATTAAAAAAAGCAAAGAGGAATGAAAAATTGGCATTAAAAGAAGATGTAACCACATTTAATAATGCCAAACAAACATTTGGAAACTTTATTAAACTTTCTTATGTTGATGAGAATGACAAAGTCAAGATTCACTTTGATGATCAATGTATCCTTGAATTCACTTGGATCATTTCTACATCAAGAATGAAATGAATTATTGAGAACAATTTTCTTTTTCTCAATAAAGTTGAACCACATACAACAAGAAGTGTAGTACCTTTTCACAGAAGCAGCTAGCTATCTATTTATCTATTAGGTAATTCAGATATTTGCTTGAGGGCTGACAATTTAGGGTTTATATAAACCACAAAGTCTTCACATTTGCCCTACATGTTAGCTGAGAAAAATACACACTTAGAGATTCAAGACATGTAGACTACATGTCCCAATTTACTTCAAGCATTCACTCTATTAAAGTTTCAGACAATGTTGCAGCTGATACATTACTATGCAACACAATATAAGCTGTCAGAAATGCTTCTTTTTGATCAAATATCAGATAAATAAAGACAAACATTTCCACAATCTGACATAGCCAGAATGTTTGTATTTACTTAACCCTTCTGCTATGAATGGGATGCAACACAATGTCAATTCTTTAAGCGGAGTACAAATGGCTTTGGATTTAGGGTTTTCTTTCTCCAAGACCAGGTTTAATTTCAAGGTTAAAGAAATCAGTCTGCCCTACTATTTACCCATATCTAGAGGGATAATAGTTGGATTCATACCTTTCCTAAGGTTATTAGTGCTATGAGAAATGCAAACAGCCTTATCCTGGATTTGAACTCAGGACATTGAGTCCATTTTCTATGTTGATAACTATCACATCATGAGCACTTCCTCAATGCTGTGTGACTGTTAAACTTATAAGTATACATTTATTCAACTTCTCTGCCAAGATGTGACATAGGTTATGTTTTTGAAGTAGAGTACAACTGGATTGAATTCAGAATTTTTTCTCTCTTGTATGTTGTGATTCCAAGGTTAAAGATTCCATCCTGCTCCACAATTTACCCATAGCTGGAAGGAGAACAGTTGGATTCATACCTTTTCCAATGATATAAGTGCAATGGGAAATGCAAACAGCTTTGTCCAGGATTTGAACTCAGGTTGCTGAGTTAATTTCTTATGATGATAACCATTAAATTACATAAACATAAGTAACAGAAAAACATATGGTCTTACATGCACAATTATATATATATATATATATATATATATATATATATAATCTGATTCAGAAATGTTTAGAATGTCCTAAAGAAAAAATTAACAGCCCACATCCTATTTTCAAAATCAGTTTACAAATCTACATATTGACATAGTTGAACTGTTACTGGAGGCAAATGGACAGTTTTACCTACTGGCTATCATCTGTCTCATCTCTGGACATCAAGCTACTGTTAAACTTATAAATAACCATTTCATTTGGCCTAACATGCATATTGATATACATGGTTGAATGATTTTACAGACAGTTTAAGACAGTGCTAGCAGCAAATGATCATCTCACAGAATGGTCATAAAATTTACTATTGGTGCTATTATCTATTAGGAATGTTATAAAACAAGAATAGGGATGCATGGCAATTTAAATGGATTTTAGGACTTCATTAACATCAACCTGTCAAAATTTTAAACTAAATAGCAAACCACAACCTACTTTAGAGGATTTTGATGGAGAAAATTATTTAGATATGTGTCTGAACAGCAGGTTGCCACCATTTTGTCAAGAAATGGACATGTTAAAAGTTTGCATATATTTTGTTGAAAAATATTAGTTTGTAGGATAGCAAAATGAAAAATATAGTTTCCTCATTCGGAATAAATATAATAACAATAATGTACAATTAACAACAACATATTTTACTGTCCTAAGCAAACTGAATAGATAGAATGCAAAAAAGAGCACCAGAACAGGAGCCTCACTATCAGATGCAGTTTAGTGTCCTATTCTAGGAGCCCTTTTTTGTAAGCATTTAACCTCTCACCAGGAATACAATGCATTCTAAACCTCCTCAAATGGGCTGTTAAATTTTATAGTTAAGGATTTGTGAATATATATTTCTTCTCCTCCCAGTTATGGGTAACTAGAAGGACAGATTGTGGTCTTTAGCCATGATACAGCAACTGGAGAAGGAAAATCTTGTATTCAAACCTGCAATACTCCATTTAAAAAATGACTTTGTGCTGCATCTTGGTGGAAAGGTTGGTTAAATAATACCCTTGTTACAACAACACTATGATGATATGAAACTCCATAAGAGAGATTTTTCCACCTTCAAAATTATCTTTTTTCATTGGTTGTAAGGTTGAGTTAATTGATAAATTTTGACTTTTGAATGGATGTCCCTAATCTTAATAATCTTTTAAATAAAAAATCAGGGTTAGTGTCAAAATGTCATTGTGGAGCTCAACACTTAGTTTATAATTTGGCACCTGGTTAAACTGTATGACTTGTCTTGTGACCTAGGTTTTGTATCCTTCATGTAAGGAGAGTACAATAAATTTAGTTACCTGTAGATGTGATGTGTTAATGAATCTGTGTGAACAGTAGACATGTAAGAAGTTTGTATATATTTTGTTGAAAAATATTAGTTGGTAGGATAGCAGAATAGGAAATGTAGTTTCCTTGTACAGAATAAATACAAGAACCATCATATACAATTAACAAAATATTTCTTGAACAAACCCAAAAGAAAGAATTAAAAAAGAAAGGGGCTACAAAAGTAAATAAAATGGTATATATAGATATGTCTTCACTATACATTTATGGACATGAATTCTAAAAGAAATTAAAGTTTTGAATAAATGTTCCTTAGTTTTCGGTTGAGTAGAATTAAATGTGCCTGTTTAAAGGAAAGTAAACATTGTATGCTGTTTACTATTCTATGGTGTCATATTCAATATGGCACAAAATTTGTTGAAAATGGAAAGTTCCTGTCCAGAAGAACAAGAATCAGGTCTTGTTTCAAAGCATACTACAATTAAAAGAAAATAGGACTTTCATGCTCTCCACTTATATACCACTCAGCCATCTGGTAATCATCATCAAATATCTAAAAATCAACGATTCATTTTTGATTTGTGCATCCAAATTTAATTGTTGGGCATCAGAAATTCCTTGGTAGACAAGGGAAGACAATAATTAGGTCTTGTTTCATGGCATACAGCAAGTGAAAGAAAATAGGACTTTCATGCTCTTTTCTTATATGCTGCCTAGACAACATCATTTAGTAATTCCTTTATAGATAAGGGTGTTGACCCCACACAGCCACAATGTTCACACAGGACCTTAAACGTAGGATGGTTAATCTATTTTTTTTATCCACACAAACTCAAACAAAAAATTTGTACATTCCAAAAGATCTTCATTATTGTGAATATATTTTCTTATGAAGTGACACAAAGAAACTTTCCCAATTGTAGAAAGAAATCCCAAATTTTTATTGTTATCAAACATGATAAATGTAACACTGTATTGATGGACAAACTGAAACTTGCATGATTAGATTAACCCCCAGAAAACAATAGATCTTCCTGCATTATCATATGGTATCAAGAAAAATAAACTAATTCAGATAATACCTACACATACAAAATAAACCATTATCAGATTAGGAATGCCAGTCGCATAACCTATCCACTTTACAACATGTGTAAGATACTAATTTACTGAAAAAAAACATTCAAAATATTTTTTCAATTAAGTGGGATAAAAAGAAATTCATAATTAAACCAAAAATCAACAAATTAAAAAGTTGATTGCAAGTTTTGAAATCTGATGCCCTTCAATAAATTTGGAGGCACAAATCAAAAATGAATTGTTGATTTTTAGATATTCGATGATTATATACAAGGATATCGTAGGAACAGTTCACATGACAACTATTGGTTTGTCATCTTCAAAATAAATGAAACAAATATATCAATAATGGAGAATGTTAGATATTGTCATATAAACACATATGGTTACATACTAATTATATCATGATATTCTAATGTCAGATAATGATATCAGATATGATAGAATTTAATCACAGAATCAGTTCTCAGATTACATGGTACCTTCAATAAGTTTCCAGACTTTTTTGTACAGGCATTTAAAATTGTCGTAGACTCTTGAAAATTCACTATGTTATTGCTATACATCTTATGAGATGACTGACCAATTTTTATGATTTCAGCTTCAAATGAACAGCTACAGCAGCAATTAGAATACACCCTACGAAAGCCTGATTATCACAGCTGGTGAATTTCAAAACTGCAATCTGGACGTGAGGACACTTTAGAAGAACGATATGCAATAAAATTGTGTTTTAAACTTGGAAAAAATGCCACAGACGTGTATGAAATGCTTCAGACTGCTTTTCGAGCATCTTGTATGAATCGAGCATCAGTTTTTGAGTGGCATAAGAGATTCAAGGAAGGCACGGAGTCTGTGAGGGATGAAGAGAGGTGTGGGAGGAGTAAGGAAGTCATAACACCAGAGTTGATTGGCCAAAGGGTTAGGGTTAGGGTTACTATGTTAAGGTTTTAAGGGAGTTCAGGAAGAGATTCCGTCGGAAGAGGCCAGCACTCTTCAAATCAGGTCAGTGGCATTTCTACCAGGACAATGCACCAGTCCACAACTCCATCCTTGTCACAGACTATTTGACCAAGATGGGCATCAAGACAGTTCCTCACCCTCCCTATAGTCCAGATCTTGCTCCCTGTGACTTTTGGTTATTACCTAAGCTCAGAGGCTGTCATTATGAGACAAGCAAGGAGATGAAAGAGGCTGTGATGAAGGTCATTGACACGCTCACACAAGTGGACTTCCATGGGGTCTTCCAGTAGTTGTTGGAATGGTACAACAAGTGCATTGCAGCTGGATGAAATCACTTTGAAGGGGACGATAGTTTCATGTGTGTACGATGAATAAAAGTTTCCATATGAAAAAAGTCTGGAAACTTATTTAATTATCCTTGTAAATCTGTCATTTAATCCATTGTAACAAGTATGGATTTACCAACCTTGATCCCCCCATCTTCTGCTTAGTAGGATGTAACATAAGGTCATATTTGGATGAGTGGAGGATACTGCTGGAGAAGCAAGGACAAACTCGTAAGTGGTATACTCCTATGGACCCCCGCATATGACCAAGTAAAAGCAGGACGACCAGCTCAAACATACATACAGCAGCTATGTGAGGATAAGGGATGTAGCCCTGAAGACCTGCCAGAAGTGATGAATGAGAGGGAGAAGTGGCGAGAGAGGGTCAGGGATATCCGTGTTAGTGGTACGACATGATGATGATGATGATGGTACTAATCATAGCTCATCTCTTCCAACATCTTTTTGTAGGGGCCCCTCAGGTGTGGTAAAAGCATTTAGTAATGGCATTAATTATAATGCTTAATCTGTCATTGAATCTATAGTGCAAAGTAGTACAATCCAAACAAACAACCAGAATTCGAACTCACTTTGTTGGGTTCATTTCCTACAATGAAAATTATTATGCCACACAGACACACAGACACACACACACATATATACACACACACACATATATATATACACACACACACAAATATGTACACACACACACACACATATATATATATAAATATCTATATATATAAATACCTATAAATATCTATATAGTCTTCCAAAATAATGTATACACTTTCAGGAAAGGAAAAATCTGTATAAAATAAATATTCAGTAATTTAGTATAAAACTATATATATATATATAATCTGACTGAAAAATAAATTTGTCTATTTTTGTAAAATTATCTCAAAACAACCCCGACTCCCTCCAAAAAAATCACTTCAGAAAGTCAGTAATTATGCTTACCAGAAAATGTACATATATGTAAAATCTATGATTGCATGTGTACTCATCAGCCGATGTACATATGCTTAAAATCTGTAATCCCCAAGTGCCCGAAATATCAATCTCAATAATGCTTTAATAAATTTACATGATTCCAGTTGACTGAAGTTGATTAAAAATATCTTAATATCCTATTTTTGATGCTAAGAAATTTTAATCAAGTTACAACCCTTGATCAACAAAAATGAATATAAAAACTCCTTTGAAATATATCAGTATAAACAGTCAATAATATTGAGAATTCATTGAAGGAGCACCAAAGAAAATTCCCATGAAATTAATGAAATAACATATGTTTTTGAATATCTTATATGTTTTGTAAATGTACTGGAGATCAAATTCTCATTACTTTGGATTCAGATATGAGAAATTCCTTCTTTTTTTTTTTCTACTTGAGCCTAGATCAAGATGAAACTTGATCAACTCCTTGAACACACCGAACACTCATATGTACCCCTTTTAACATCGATCTGAGGAATACATCAAGCACGTGGATCAGATATGGATCAAGTTCTGAAACAAGTCACACTGACATTGCTATTCCATTGAATTATTCAAATAAAAGTCTAAATATGCTATTTGAAATGCATTAATTTAGACTAAGAGATGCCTTTTTGTTAAAGAAAATACAAGTATTTTAACCTTTACATGATGAATAAAAAATGTATTTTTTAGCTTATTACATTAATTCTTTTAAATAAGAATAATGGATGAAAAAATTAACAGAATAAAACAACTAGAGTAGTGATATTTGATTTTACATCCCGGATATCTAATTGATATAGATATTGCCTTTATCAATTTAATCACAAAAAATAGACTGAATGAAGTCAAATCTACTATCATTGCATTACATCTTCCACATACCAGATTGCTTATCTACTATTTCAAAGTAAAAGTAAACTATATTTTGTCTTGAATTTTTCTTATGAGTTTTTATCAAAATATTTTCTTCCTGGCAACAATCTTGGACTTTTCAGGCCCAAAGTTAATAAGCGTCTTAAGTGGATTTCTGCTTTGCTGTCCCTTTGTAACATTTTTACATACTTAGCCTTCATTTGTTATTTTGCAATCCTTTGTCTATAGTGGCTAACTGACCTAGCTTAGAGTGACTTTGAGTTTTAAAAATGTACATATACACACATAGGATTTTGATTTAATAGATTCTTTACAGGTAATCTTCTGTCTTTACACAAGACTATAAATATTTGGTTCAAGCTTTTATTGAAATTGTTTAAATTTTCTCCACAAACACTTTCAACTATCATTAGTCATTTTTAAGGTCTAAAGAAAAAAAACAGTAAAAAACAAAGCAAAAAACTATCAAAACAAGTAGTAGATGGAATTATAAGTCTCAAGTCATCTGAATTGCTTAGATGAACTTTTGCCTGAATTTCTTAGATAAAAAAAGAATAATTATCATTTATTCATTAAGCTGGACAGGTGGCATCATCTTGGATTTTATCATAGTCACAATATTTTTTTGGTTGTACTCTGCAGCTTTCTTCATTAATCTGTTGTAAGCAGTAACTGTCTAGGAACTTTAATTAAACCCTTTGCTCAATCCACAGAGGAAGTTATTCTTATTCTAATATAACAAGCAAATCATTGTGATTATAATAGCAGCAAAGATGAAGACACTAGTCCAAGTACATCAGTGAATAATAATAATTTCTAATCTCAGAGAAAGTTGAAAAGTTGTGATTATAACAACAACAAAGATGAGGACACTCATCCATCAGATCAGTGAATGTTAATTGTTTCCTGAGACTTACTTACATATAATCACAGAATACAGCATCCTGAATGTTGTGACATTTGTTTCCTAAATGCTGCCAGTAATATCACAGCTTTTATATTAATTATTTGAATAATTAAGAAAATATATGTAATGAAATTGAAACTATAGATACAAATCAGCAGAACTTTATCTAAGAAAACAGGACATAGATATTAGAATAAAAACTTAAACAGTTTGTCTATGTTCTAAGTATGTACTGAGATTTCAATATTTGCCAATGTAGCAATTATTTAGAGTTTAAAGTTCACAATGATAGTATCCAAAAGTTTATATGTAATTATCACCAGTGTCATAGAGGATAATAAACTGTGGGTCTTTTTTCTGTTTCTTTCTTTTTTTATTGATAATTTCTGCTATGCTAATAAAATCATCATATAAATTCTTCCTTGATTTGAACATCCAGCCTGGAGGTAAGCAAACGAGATATCTTATTATCAGATAGAAAGATCAATTTCTCTTCTTTAAGATCAGAAGTAAAAGAAGGTTTGGTTTAGTTTGGTTTATTTAATGGCATATCACACCCTTATGGGTTATTTAAAGCTAAAATTAGATTTATTTGTAAATATTTGATTATAATCATAATAAATTATATTTTTAATATTCCAATGGATTCATTTTATTTTGTCAAACTTATTTTTATCTATAACATTTGTTTGCCCACAGTTATATGGTATCAAATATTTCAATTGAATACAAATAATTTACTCACAATCAAAGCTACTATTCCCATTCAGTCACAACAATCATTTGTTTTACACAGTTATATGATTTCAAGCATTCGTATCCAATGCCGATAATTTTCAAACAGATCTATCTGACTGAAAGTACCTGAGGATAATGGTAATGAAGGAATTATTCTGCACTCTCCAGAACTCTCGAACTGGAGCCTCACTCCTGGATGCAGTTTAGTATACAGGACACCATTTTGTCCTGGGTTTTATACTTCTTCAGAGGATACAACCAATATATTCTAACCCCTGCTGACAGGGCAGAGCAAAAAGAAAACACATTTGTTATTCATGTAGATATATAAGTGAAAATAGAAAGAAAGAAATTCCATTGTCTTTTTTGTTGACAGAGGTAAAAAAACTAAAAACTGTTGCAATTTGCATTAATATGCTGATCTCCATTACCAGTAAAATGTTTGTCTTCCTAGATTGGAAACAACAAAGATATGTCCAGAAAGGCTTGAACCCTTATCACAAGAAAAAAGGCATATCTGTTTTAGTCTCACTGGAGTTTCATCTCCTTTGTCAAAATTTTCAAATTTATGAAAATAACTTTTATTAAAGTCAATGTGTACATGAACTTTGCCTGTTCTGAATGAGTCTTGTGATTGCTGTTGTGTTATCAAATATTGAAAGTTATATTTTTACATCTTTTTTATTTTTCATATTTATTTTGGGAATGTTGAAAAAATAAAGCCCATAGTGATCATAAAAAGACATTTTTGAAAAAATGGTCATATTGCAATTTGACATCAAATGAAAGATTTCCAGGAAAATAAACCATAAATCTTCAAGGGTAGAAAAAATTGTTTAAAAAATCTAATGTCTGGAAATCAATGAGATTGAGGAAAAACTAAAACCTATAGTGATCCTAAAATATCTTTAATAAAAAATGGTTATGTTGCAATTTGGCATCAAATGAAACATCTCCAAGAAAATAAACTCCAAAAGTTTGAGGGTGAAAAAATTGCTTTAAAAAATCTGATATCTAGAAATCAATTATAATTTCTTTTTTCTATTTTTTTAAAATCACTTGAATTATGATTAACTGTTCTTTCTTGTTATTTCAGCTTTTTTTCAGTGACTTAATTATGGATAGAATAGAAATTTTAAAAAATAGTTTACCATTCATCTTTTTTATGATAAGACAACTGATTTTACCCATAAAGTTGAGTCAGAAGTTTTAAAGTGAAATAAAAAATGTTATTAATACTGTTTGAACTCTTTCAATCATTTTTGGTTTAGTATTCTCACAACTAAACTATCTGCTTTGTATCTACATTATTGTTCATAAATAAATACACCACAAATAATTTTTTTGTAAAAAAGTTAATTTTCTTCTGAACTAAACATACCAAGGTTTTATGATTTCAAGTGGAAAATTATGTAACCAAAATAAACATTATTAGGTAATATCTATGACCAACCTCTGCATTATTGAAATTCTATAACCAGAAAAAAAGAAGAAATATATATGTGTGTGTGTGTGTGTGTGTGTGTGTGTGTGTGTGTGTGTGTGTGTGTGTGTGTGTGTGTTGCGGTCCAAAAATAAGTATACCAGTTATATATATTTGCAATTTTATTTTCTGTTTTAGAGTTTCAATGCTGTAGAGTTTTTTAATAGATAATACCTAAAATATCTGTAAATTTTTCAAAAGAAGTAAAAAAAAATCCTGCTATTTTTAATTTTGAATAAAATCAGCTTTTATAAAAACAATTAGTGGGGTCTATTTATTAATAGGTGACATGGTAAACTATTTGATTTGTATCCACAGTATTGCCTATAAATAAATACATCTCTTACAACTTTTTGTTAAAAATTAATTTTCTTCTAAATTGAATATACCAAGATTTTATTATTACTTGCAGACGTTTATGTAATCAAAATAGATAGGGGGTGTCTTTGTGGTGTAATGGTTAAAGCGATGGACTGCGGAATAGTTGTAAGCGAGTTCGTACTCCAGTCGCGCTATTACGTTCACTTTCGGGCAAATACCCTTGGGAAAGGTATGAACCCCCTTATCCTCCCAGCTATGGGTTAAATAGTACCACTACTGTTCTTCTAGGAGAATAGCATTGGCATTAAATAACCTACAAAGGTTGATATGCCATTAAACAAAGAAACCCAAACTCAAAATAGATATTATTCAATATCATTTATTACCAAACTCAACAGCATACTCAGTAACTGAAAATATATTTATGTAGCAGTTCAGAAATAAGTACACTCCTTATATATATTTATACAATCTATTTTTGGTTTGGTTTTGTTTGATTTAGTTGTTTAATGGCATATCAACCTTCTTAGATTATTTATCTGATTTTTATTATAAAAGTGTGGCTGTTTTATTTTTGTTGGTGAATTTCCGTGCTGTAAAGCTTGGTAATAAATATACATAATAATATCTGTTTTGATTGCATGATCTTCTGCTGGAAATAATAATATTCTGGTATCTTTATTTTGGAATAAAATTAACTTTTCATAAAAAATTAGTAGTGTTTACTTATTTATAGGTGATACTGTATATTTGAAAGATAATGCATATAGAATATTTAAATAGAGGGCTTGACTGAGTTCTGAAAATTGTGTTCTGCTATACTGGCTCCAGTTTAATTGCTACCATTTTTATAAGTCTGTACATGTTGAAATTTTTCTATGAAGTAGTTGAGATTAAACTGAAGATTTTGTGGTATGCAGTTCAATGCTCTAAACTCTGGTTGATTTCCATGAAATTATTCCATTGTACATATTTACCATGAAATATGACTATTTTCAATCCGTATTTACTAATGAATGTAAAAGTTGGATTTCAAATCGAGTTAAAGATTGAATTTTGGATAAAAAATTGTATTAATGTTGTCCCACATTCCAACAAACAGGAGCTTGAGCCAGATTAATTCCTAAAATCTTTGTCAGAATTTATCAAGCTCAAGTTAACTGAAATGGATCAACTTTCTTATTATATATAATTAAATTGAACACTCTCAACAGTCATTTTTGTTTTGTTAAAATGATAAACCATTATTATGATTTAGATAATAAGGTTATTTCTGCATGAAATTCAATGCACAAGATCTGTTTGGAAATGGTATGGTTCAGCTATATTAGTTTGTACAATATATTATATTGAAGATTTGGTCAGAAATTATTCAAGTTTTTCAAAGAACCACTTATGCTCATACATCTATGAAAGCATTAAGTTTTATATATAATATAATATAATATGATAATGATTTATTTTTTGAGAAATGAATCATTTTTAGTGCTGTTTAAGCCATTACCAACATACAAGATAATGAAATTTTAGCATCTTTAAAGATTGAGACCATTTAAGACATTTCAAGGAATCATTTATACAAATTTTCTCACTAACAAACACACATACACACAAACATACAAAGAGAGAGAGAGAGAGAGAGAGAGAGAGAGAGAGAGAGAGAGAAAGAAGTAAAGAAAAGAAAAGAAAACTAAACAAATCTCTCTTTATCTCTAGTTCAGTATCTTATTCTCTCTCCAACCTTTCTTCAATCTTTAGTTCTCTCTATTATTTCATTCTCTTCAACCTTTCTTCAATCTCTCATTTTCTCTTATTCTTTCTCCAATCTCTCTTTAATCTCTCACTCTTTCTCTAATTCCTCATTCTTTCACCAACCTCTCTTCCAAGTCTTATTCTCTCTCAAATCACTAATTCTCTCTTCAATATCTCATTCTCTCCAATCTTTTATTCTCTCTCCAATCTTTCTTCAACCTCTCATTCTCTTTCCAGCCTATTTAATCTCTCATTCTCTCTAACTACTCTTCAATCTCTCATTCCCTCTCCAACCTATTCACCCTCTCATCCTCACTCTCTTATTCTCTCTCTAACTACTTCAACCTCTCATTCTCCTTCCAATCTCTTCAATCTCTTGTTCTCTCTCCAACCTCTTCAATATCTCATTGTCTCCCCAATCTCTTCAACCTCTCATTCTCTACAACCTCTCTTGAATTTCTCATTCTCTCTCCAACCTATTCAGTCTCTCATTCTCGCTCTAACCTCTTCAATCTCTTATTCTCTCTCCCACCTTTCTTCAATCTTTCATTCTCTCTTCAACTTTTCATTCTCCCTCTAATCTCTTATTCTCTCTCCAAACTTTCTTCCCTCCTCCGAACCATTTTTATACCTCTCATTCCCTCTCCAACAAGTTTTTCATATAAAGCTAGAAAATTCATAGCCAAAACTAATGATGTCCAAGTTGTATTTTGATAGTCCCACCATTAAAATGCTGATTCCTTGTCTGAGAAAAATGAAGTTTGATTAATGAATTGGTGTACTGTCAGCAATTTTATTGGAGTGAATCTAAAGTATATTCACATTTTATACAACCAAGTGTTCATAAGGATCAGTTGAGACCTCCTGTATGTTTTTAAGCTCTACATACAGTACATTTTGATCCTCTTCTGAAAACCTTTGAATTTTGGTATTTGAGTTCTCCTCTAACTTACATTTTAAATCATCAAAATCTATAATTGATAGTCATCCACTTATGGATTTTAAGGGACAAATTGCTTATGCCAGTTTTTGGCAGTATGGTTAAATATCTTTTAATTTCTATCTACTTGCTAAATTGTTTCAGCAGTTTCAGGAGCTTTTAGTTCTAGTAAAAGTAATGCTTTAAATTTGTAAGAATCTCAATGATTGTAACCCACATTATATCACCTGAAATAAAAGGTACTGCTAAATTGTAGTGATAACTATATATATGATATAGATTATATTATATATACTGTATAACTTATATCATATAGATATTTATAACATAGTGGAATCCTTGACATTCTTTAGATGAGTATATAAAATTAATTCGGGGGAAAATATCTGTAAAGAATTAAAATACTTCTGTTATGCAATGATAACAAAATAATGTTGAATGGTCTTCACTAGCAAAGCAAAATGTCGTTGGTGATTGTTTTATGGAGCATAAGTAGGAAACAAGGCAAGTCTCCTGTTAAAAGATATTCTAACTTTTATTTCTTTTATGAGGTCTAATAGAGATGTATGACTTAGTGACAGAATTGCTTATCATTAAAGAGTTATATTTGTGAGGTTTGCTCATTTACAGCTCAACCCCAGATGTGATATCTTGGAATGTGATCTTAGTTGTGACTTTTGAGTGGGTGCAGAATATAGGCTTGCTTATTTGCTGTTTTGTCAGCCAACTAAATTTATGAAAATGCCTTAAACCTCATCACTCATGGTCCTGTATTGTTTTTAGTGACTTCATCAACTGACCAATTTCTTTCTTCTGACAATCAAACCGACATACAGATCACACTTGTATACCAGGGAACATGGATTTGACTCCAAGGGTGTGGTTATCTTTTTGGGACTCACCCTATTACAACAACAACAACAACAACAACAACAACAATGATATCAGCACTCAGTTCATGTTAAAAGACCAAACTTTGTTATAGTTAATAAGGACACCAAAAAAAACCTACTTGTCAGTGAACAGATTTAGCCATTCCAGCAAATATGGAATTATAGATAATCTTTAGATGTTTCTTGCTAGAGAGTTGAAAAAGCTTGGATACCAATTGCAGTTGTTGCCTTTCAAATGGTCCCCAAAATACTGGAAAAAAATACTTGGAGGACTGGAGATCAGAAGAAGAATTGAGACCATCCAGACCTCTGCACAATTAAGATCAGCTCTGATACTTAGAAGAGTTCTTGAGATTTAAGAAGACTTGTCACTCCTCAGACTCCAGTTAAAAACCAACAGTTAAAGCAAGAGTGAAAAATTGAAAGGTCGGCCAAGAATGAAAATACTTTTGAAACACATATTATGATAAGCTACTATTTAAAAGACATAGATAAGAAGATAATTTTTTTGTTTCAGTAATAAATCAAGAACTATTTATGACTAACAAAGACACACTGTCAATTTTCCTCAAATTTAGTTGATATTTAAGGATGACAATGAAAATAATTGAGATGTGCTGGTTCTTTGATTAAAAAAAATGAAAAATCAAACAGTTGTCTTTTCATTGATCGTTAAGCTAACTATCACCATCTGGATTGTAGATATTTTTGGTCAGTGGCAGCAAGGGAAGCATCTTCGGAAAGTCTGAGGTGATTAAAAGAATTCCGTCTGTGTGTCATCTGAATTGCTTTGTCTCCCCGCTGGAAACTGTCAGTGCTTTAAAAGAGCTCCTTTCAAAAAAATGCCAAATTAAAAGAAAGAGGAGTTGGAGGAGTGCCTGGCATGGAGAGAGAAGAAACTGCTTTCTCTCCCATCAACAATTGCTTCATTTCTCCTCTTCCTCCTCTTTCTCTTCCTCTTCCTCTTCCTCCTCATCCTCCTTTCATCCCTTTTTTTTGTTGTTCTTATTGGGTGTTTTGTGATTACCTTGATTCCCTTCCCCTGCCATCTGCTGCCACCAAGTTGTGCCTTTATGATGATGATGATGATGATGATGCTCATGTATTCTATATATGCATAAATCTATATGTTCATCTTTTATGTATATATATATATATATATATATATTATATATGTATATATATATGTGTGTGTGTGTGTGTGTGTGTGTGTGTGTGTATGTGTGTGTACATGTTTTGTCAATTGTAATTTGATATAATAGTTTGTTGAGATTTTTTGCTTTTTGTCTTTTTGTGAATATTTGAATATATACAAAAATATCTATCTCTCTATGTGTGTGTGTGTATGTGTGTGTGTGTGTGTGTATGTGTGTGTGTGTGTTAATATATATAAACTTATCTGTATCTATCTATCTATCTATCTATCTATCTGTTGTTATTATTATTATCATTATTATTATTGTTATTATTATTATTATTATTATTATTGTTGTTGTTGTTGTTGTTGTTGTTGTTATTACCATTATAAATGTTCTGGACAAATGATTGCTTAAAATGTATTAGAAATTTTTATTAAAAGTGCTCAATGCCATTATTAAGTAATTCCAATTTAATATGTGAATTATTAAAATGATCCCAAAATCAAATACTGGTCATGACTCTGAGTTTCATGTATTGTGGGCTATACAATCATCAATTGATTGTGTATGAAACTTGGTATCTTGGACAGTATTTTATATATATATATATATATATATATATATATATATATATATATATATATATATATATATATTAACTATGATTTTACTTTATAAAAAAACATAATTGAAAACAAAAGTGCTCAAGAAGAAGCTTTTACCCTGATAAATTCAAATATGAATGTGAAAAATAAATAAGAAAGTCTGTAGGGTGTAATACAAAATATATTTTTTTTGTTTATTCCCTGTTTTTATCTTTGTTTCATATAATGCAAAATTTACTTTCATAAAACATTTTCCAAGATAATTTTCCTTAATATCAATCATGAATCTATTTCGGATCAGACTTGAACCATTCCAACAAATATCTACTTCCTCTTAATCTTTTATCTTCACAAGATTAAAACTACAGAATTTAAAAATCTTTTGATTATACCAAGATATCTTAATTTAATGCCAAGATATCCTTAAATAAACCTCATATGGACTAAACTTTCATCCTTTTGCTCTAACTTCTGCTAATGTTGCATGAGAGGGCAACACAAGAATTGCATCAATATGACAGCTGTGTCGCCTAGCACAGGTATCATTGTATTTTTAGCTGCTATGTGATATGACAACCAGGAGATGATTTCAATGTCATTGAGTATGACACAAGGAGTAGTGATTTTTTAAAAAAGAAAACACTTGCAGAGAACTGTAATGAACGCATTTACCTAACCCCTCCATCATGAGCAGAATGTTACACAAGGTCATTTTTTTGACTTGGTTTAAGCTGGTTTGAATTTAGAGTTTTTCTTTTCTAAACTGGTTGCTTAACACAATATACCATATTATTTACTCATAGCTGAGAATCACATTATAGATAAGATATCATACTCTTTGTAGTTTCTTTTATCTTTTAGTATTTCTTTACTGCTTTTTTCAAGAAAAATTTATTTTACATCCTTTTATTATGATGTAGGTGACATTGCATCTTCCTGATTTTTCAAATGCTTCTGATTCATATCAACTATTTCTAGCAATTCCTATATATAAGTCTTGAAGGAATGTGTGTTTTTATGGAATCTCAAATTTTGGTTTGGTTCAGTTATTTGGTTTAATGGCATACCAACCCTTATTGGTTCTTTAGTGCCAAATCTTGTTTATACATATATATATTTTATCGGTAAGGGAATAGTTTGTAGGTAACTTTGAATTTAAACAAATGAAAGCTCATTTATTTGCACACAGTTAAATGATTTCAAGTCTTCCTATTTAACACTAATAATTCTATTTAATACTAATCAATTGTTTGCACACATCTAAATGGTTTCAAATATAGTAAATGATTAAATAGTTCTATTTGACTGATAGATGAGACCCGAACAGGTACTACCACTCAGGGTCAGAGTGGACCTGAGAGTAATGGTAATGAAGGAGCAAACCACATTCCGAAAAACTTCAGAAGCAGTTTAGTGTCATACTCAGGACACCCATTGGATGCAGTCTTATCATTCTGCAGATGTATAGTCTGTGTATTCTAGAGTGCCAGCCGACAGAGTGACTTCTAATTTTCTACAGTATCAACCATAATAGAATCAGTTAGCCAAGTTCAAATTCCAGCTGAGATGAATTTCACTTTGCTCTCATACCCCAGGTAAAAGCTGAAATACATCTACTCTCCCTACCAAAAGGGAGCCAGGGCTCTCTATCTTGGGTGGTGTAGTGGAATTAGTGAGTTATGTTCTAATTCCAACCAAGGCCGTTTATGTTCATTCAAAACTAAAGCTCCAGGTAAAATAGTTTGGCAAACTGAGCTCTCTAGCTTTCATTGGTGATGAATGTCAGGAAAGGACAACTCCGAATTGACAGAGTTCTTTAAGCAATCTAACATTGTCTTCAATCTTGTTCTAGCAGCTACTATAACAGCACTCAGGGCAAGATATATCAGCCCTTACTCTTCTTTTGGAAAATATCAGTGGAGTCAAAAGAAGAGACTTGGGCAACTGTCAGTACTCCATAGAACTCTGTCCAGAAAAGCACTTAGTTCAAGGCTCAGATCCATGGTCTTGAGAGACAGTAATCTTGTAGTACCAAAGAATTTATTTTAGATCTTAAGATTTTTCTCCTAAATACCCAAGCTTCTGAGTAATTGTAATCACTAAGCAAACTAACAGGAATCTGAAAGGTTAAAGGTATTTTGCCCAAAGGTGACCTAGAACTGTATTAAAAATTCACTTTATTTGGTTGCCACAGCTATGTATATACCTATTTGTTCTTCCATCACTTCTTATAAATTACACAAATGAATTTCTTTAATCTCTTTAATAAAGAGGATTCCTTTGTGTATATGTGTATTAGTATGCTTGATTTAAACTCCAAAACTACAATATTTAGATTATTAAAACCCTATTTTTGATTATCAAAAAAAGTTATCACAACTAGTGAAATAAAGTAAGCATTATAATGGAAAATGTAATTCTTGACTTATTCGTTTATATTTGTTTAAATGTTGCCTTTGGTGGACATTAAATTCAGGATCAAGTGACATTTTAGCAATAAATTTTGAGTTATAAATTATTATATATGAATAAATAGATGAATAAATAAACAATAGTACTTCATAATCATCATTTAATAGTTATCCCTCTTAAAAATTGATAATGATAAGAATGAGCAAGAACACAGATTCCACACTATTATTGTTATTATTATTATTACATTCTGACTTACTCCACAAGTGTCATCATAAAAATAAAATATATGTTCACAATTACATAAATAAATAACCACTTACCTTTTCACAACTGACATTATATGTTATCAGCTTTTGTCATTTTGTTTTCATGTTTTATGTATTTCTTGGAGGAATTTTGAATCTGACAGTTTAATCACAAAATAATTTTTTCTCTTCCCCTTCCATTTTTTTTTCCTCAGATTGAGAGTCTAAAACAAAAGTTGGAGAAACGAAGAGTAAAAATATCTAAAGTTGCTGAAAGGTAAGTCATCATCAAAAAATTATATTACCTTTGTCATTCCTCATATTTGTATTTTTAACTTATTTGTATGACTGACAACTTCCTTCACATATACAGGTATTTCATAAAGTCTTGTTACATAGTAGATTGGTGACATCTATTATTGACATGTACGTGTATTAAATAAGTCAACTACTAAGTAGATGGAAAAATACAGCTGAGTGTCACTTGTTGTGAGTGGCAGATGGTGACTCCTGAGATGATTTGAATTCATGGCTATGATTGAGTTAAGAAGTCATGTGATCAGATGACTCTGGGAAAATAGTTTGAACATTCGGTTGGTCCTGAGACATTGACTAGCACACATCTAATAATGGGCTTGCATAACTTTTTCATCTATTGAACCACTCCCCAATGTATGCAGATATTTGTATAGAAAAAATTGTTCCTGGTAAAAAGTGTTCTTTGAATTCCTGACTTTGGTCTGCAGAAAAAGAAAGGAATTGAACCATCATCATCAAACGCAGCGTGGAGGTCTGGATGATCATCAGCCATTGTCATGTTACAGAGATCTATCTAGCAAATGGATGCACACCTTGAGTAGAATGTTCGCCAATAGTCCGGGACATCTGGGTTCAATCCCAGGTTGAGTCATATTAAAAACTCAAAAATGGTACTTGATACCTCCTAAGCATTATAAGGTATGTATCAAGGGTAGTGGAGCAATCCAAGGAAAAGAGTAGTGCTCTCCCCTATACCTCAGTGTAGTAGCTAATGAAAAGGAAGTGTTTGGGTCACCCTCAACTACGGTCGCCAACTTGACTTACTTTCACATATTTACAACTCCCCACCCCTGCCACATGAAGTATATGACACAAGATCAATTTTTAAGTGGAGCAAAGCTGGTTTGAATTCAGAGTTTTCCTTCTTCTAGACTGGTTGCCTTAACAAAGCTTAAGAACCCAGTTTTCCCCCCTAGTTACCCAGGGGAATAAAAGACAAATTCATACTTTTCCCAAGGGCATTAGTGCAAAATGAAATGCAAAAAACCATGTTTAGAATTTGAACTCAGGTCTCTGAATTCAATTCCGATGGTAATAAACTTTATGCCACACACATTTCCAAATTCATAAGCGTGTAAATCTTATTAATCATATAGCACCATTGTTGAAATGATTGCATCTTGTACTAACCTCATTTGAACATCCATTCCTTTATTTTGTATAATCTATATTGCTTTTCAAAGATGCATATATTTCCCATTCTCTTTTACATTCTTTTACAGGTTTCCATTTCTCCTTCTTTTCTTTTTTCACTTTGTTTTTTTTTTGTTTGTTTTTCTATTTTTTCCTGGTCCTTCTTTTTCATTATTCCAATTTCTTTTTCGTATAATTCTCTTCCCCTTCTTCTTCTACTCACTTTGTTACATTTTCTTTTTACTTCTCTTTTTTCTTACTTTTTTTCTCTTTTTCTTTAATTTTTTATCCTCTTTTTATTTTGTTTTTTCCTTTTTTCTTTCTGTCTCTTAGTATTGTTCTCTTTTGTTTCTTTGTTTTTCCTTTCTCTTGCCTTTTTTGTTTTTCTTTTATCATATCTTTTTCTTTTTCTAACTTGTTTTTTCTTTTCTCTTTTTTCTTCTTTTCCATCAAACTTTTTGGCTTCTTTTTTTCTTTTCTTTTTGTTTTTTTCTATTCACTACCACATTCTATTTTTTCTTTCTTTAACTTTTTCTTCCTATTTCAATTATTTCTCTCTCTCTCTCTCTCTCTCTCTCTCTCTCTCTCTCTCTCACATACACACACACACACACGAAAATAATGACAAATTTCCCAAGTTTACACTTTCCAACAAGTTGATAAATTTTATGGGACTGACATTGTACTGAATTGAAAAGGGCCTAGGTCAGCCCATTTTTGTTATCTGCCAAAATGTGTTCAAGCATTCAACCTGCCCACCTTGAAAATATCTTTGAAAAACCTTCTCTACAGACTGAGCAGTCTACTTCTACTGTTTTCACAGCTATAAAGAAGATAGAATAGTTTAAATAAAAGTAGTCAAAAAGAGAGTAGTCTTCTTTTTTAAACATCTTAAAGTAAGAGCAAATGATATGTACATAAAAAAATCATCAAACATTAGTGAAGTATTTTTTAAGTGCTGTAACCAGGAGAATAAAATAGTCATATCAGGCCGCTGGTTTCCAAATAATCTTTTAATATATATAAACTGTTTTTTTTTGCGGGGGGGGGGGGGTATTTTTTAGCACATCAACCATTGTAGGTTATTAATGCCAAATCCATTTTTATACATATAAACAGTTGTATTTCAAACAGTTTATTTTAGCATAATTACACAGTTTCAATGTCAAAAACAGTTCTATTTCAAACAATTCAGTTTGGCATAAGTACACAGTTTAGTTCTATTTGACCCAGAGATAGGACCCTATCAGGTGCAACCACTCTGGGCCAGAGTGGATCTGGGAACGATGGCAATGAATGCGTACTCTGCATTCCCCCAAGCTCCAGCATTACTGGAAACTCATGATCAGATTGTTTAGTTTCATATCAGGACACTCATTGTGGAGAGGGGTCTTACTCAGCCAACTGGACAACAGGGTGTCGGGAGTGAATTGTTAATGCTATCATAGTAATAACACTTCTAATATCAAGGATCTATCTGTCAGATTCTACCTACACATAATTAGATAATTAAGGATATCAGTATTACACTCAGTTTTCAAGTATATATTACCTTTTAACCTTATGCCCAACCCATATTCTGAAATAAAATAATGATTTCTTTTCAGGCTTGCTCTTATGTTTTATTACCCTTTCTACATTTATATCAAAATTTCTGTGTTAGTATAATTGGGAGTTTAAAGTATATGTCTTCCTAGAGTATTTTTACAACAATGCCAGCAGGGAAAAATGCTTGATTTAAACTTTTGCTGCTCATTTTGATATCTAACATATGATCTAGTTGCCATAGAAACATTATTTTGGCATCAATTTTTCAAGTCTTATTGAATGTGGCAAACAAGGAACATCTTACCAAATTTTATAAATATTTTATACTCAACTTTTCTTGTTTCTCTTCAGTGGAATATATCAGGTTAGAATGGATGTGATGTCTGATTTTAGCATATATATAATAAATAAAAAAAACTTATGCCTATAGAAATATCTAATCATAAACATAACCTCCATTGCTTTCTAGAACCTTATTCCACCTGTCAACAAGCATATAGAGGTCAAATTCTTTTTGGTTTTTATGCAAAAAATGAGGTCAACTTGTGTTCAACATCTTTTCATGATGCCAGTCTAAGACTATTTTAATGAATCTGTAACTGTTTGTTGTGAGTCATTGCTGACATTACACTGTTAGGTACATTTTTTTAGACATTTTACTGGTGATAAAAAGTGGATCCTTTATCATAACATTAAACACTGTAGTCAGTGAATCAATTGAGGAAACAGACCAGCCCAGCAACAAAGAGGTGGACTTTATCCAAAGAAGATCATGTTGAATGTATGATGAGATATTCAAGGAAGTTTCCTTTATGAGCTGTTAGAGAATAATCAAACAATCTCTCCTGTAATCAACGTTATCATTTGAAAATAGCTCAGGACAAAAAACATCTCTTTTTGGTCAATAGAAAGGGAGTCATCTCTATCACAATAATGCCTGTCCTCCCATAGCTCAATTAACAAAGATCTCTTCGAGAAACTCAGTTGGAAAAAATACTTCATTCTCCTAACCTTGTTCTGATAAGAAAAGAACACCTGAGTTTGTTGCTGATATTCTGGCTACAATTGACTAGGATCTCAGCAAATAAATCAGGTCCATAGCACATAAGGACATAAGAGTTTGTGAGTTTGGGGATTACAGAATCATTTGAATGGTCTTAGGTTGACCTCAAGAGAAGGCATTGAACTCAAATAGGTCTCATATTTTGCATCAAAACCAAAAGAATTTTATAATTAAAACATCTATAGGCTTATTGACGGATGGAATGAGGTTCTGGGAAGCAATGGAAGTTATGTCATGTTTATGATTAAATATCTTTATAGGTATAGCTCTTTTCATTTATTATACGTAGTGCGTTCAATAAGTTTCCAGACTTCTTTTGTACAGGCATTTAAAGTTGTCGTAGACTCTTGAATATTCAGTATGTTATTGCTATACATGTTATGAGATGACTGACCAATTTTTATGATTTCAGCTTCAAATGAACAGCTACGGCAGCAATTGGAATACATCCTACTAAAGCCTGATTGTCACAGCTGGTGAATTTCAAAAGTGCAATCTGGATGTGAGGACACTTTAGAAGAACAATATGCAATAAAATTGTGTTTTAAACTTGGAAAAAATGCCACAGAAACGGATGGAATGCTTCAGACTGCTTTTGGAGCATCTTGCATGAATCGACCATCAGTTTTTGAGTGGCATAAGGGATTCAAGGAAGGCACAGAGTCTGTGAGGGATGATGAGAGGTGTAGGAAGAGTAAGGAAGTCATAACACCAGAGTTGATTGGCCAAAGAGTTAGGGTTACTATGTTAAGGTTTTAAGGGAGTTCAGGAAAAGATTCCGTCGGAAGAGGCCAACACTCTTCAAATCGGCTCAGTGGCATTTCCCCAAGGTCAATGCACCAGTCCACAACTCCATCCTTGTCACTGACTATTTGACTAAGATGGGCATCAAGACTGTTCTTCACCCTCCCTATAGTCCAGATCTTGCTCCCAGTGACTTTTGCTTATTCCCTAAGCTCAAAGGCTGTCGTTATGAGACAATTGAGGAGATGAAAGAGGCTGTGATGAAGGTCATTGATATGCTCACACAAGAGGATGTCCATGGGGCCTTCCAGAAGTTGTTGGAATGGTACAAGTGCATTGCAGCTGGAGGAGATTACTTCAAAGGGGACTAGAGTTTCATGTGTGTACTATCAATAAAAGTGCCCATCTGAAAAAAGTCTGGAAACTTATATAATGATCCTTGTATATACTCCAAAATCAAACATTACATTCATTCCAACCTTATTTAAGTATGTATAAGTATATAAGAATTAAAGGTATGTAAGAACTTTCTATAGAGTTTTCCTTTGGATCAAAATGTTTTTGAACATTCTCTTTTGAAAATTTATTTACATTATACATATATTACTAAAATATTCATTATGTTTGTATTTATATATAACCATCTTCCAGAAAAAATGGTACGTCATAGCAAGGTTTTTGTTAGATCCTTACTATTAAAATGCAGAGAATGAAGCAACTTCGTTGAACTTGTTGCTGAATGATATTTAGAGGGGTTCAAGGCAAGGGTCTCCATCATGTTGAAAATCATTTTTTATTTGTCCAAATTCTTTATATAATGGTAGTAATCATGAAATATTGATTAAAATCCTTCTCTACTTCCTAAATAGAAGTATCAACATCCAATATCATTATGGACTATTGTTATAATGGTTACCCACCAGGTTTACTGGTCGACTATTATATTTAAGTAAGTTGGCCAATCATAGTCAAGGGCAACCCAAAGGCTCCCTTTTCAACAGCTACTATGCCAGGGTGTAGGGGAGGGTGCTACTCCTTTCCCTGGATTGCTCCACTCACCCTTGATCCATGCTATATAATTCTGAGTGTTATGCAAGGAGACATCAAGTACCATTTTTTGTGTTTTTGGTATGACTTGACCTTGGATTGAACCCCAGTCTCCTGGACCATTGCTGAACGCTCTAACCATTATGCCAATGAGCCGACTCACACAGGGTGCAATAGGCAAATCATCATCATTTGGGGTATCAATCTGAGGAGAGTATAGAGGATTTGAAAAGAGTTGAAGGAGTCCAGAAGTGATTATGAAAGTAAAGCTATTCAGAAACTTCTGAATGTGTTGTAGAGATCTAGACTATGATTGACAATGATCTCCACAAGTAAATCAGGTCCATGGCCAGTGACATGAGAGTTTCTGAATTTCTTATCAGGTAGTTATTACATGAAAACATTCAGGGCTAATTTTCATCAATGAAGGACAAGAATAAAGACTGCACGACAAAGATTTTGAACAAATTCAAGCATCCCCTCCAACTAGAAATGCTTTGGTTTTTCTCAGATTTAAAAAAATTCTGCCAGGATCAGATAGTCAACTCACAGAACAACTGTTAATGCTCTGTAACCATGAGATGTACCAATATCAATCAAAAACTGGCTAGGGTTGTCCTGGATTGAAAGGGTGACAACAGGGAGATCCTACACATGGTGTCATGCCATACATGCAGGGGACCCTAATGTTGATTTGCTGGCTGAAAATTTCTATGACTACATCACCTCTAACATCTGGCTGACTAACTCACTAGATTGCAATTCCCTTGATTATTAAGTGAGGTGCATGGTTAAGCAAAAAATCAACAAAACTTTGTGTAACACTAAAGATTAACTTAATTAAGGCAAGGATAATGGCAGCATTTACCAGTCTGAACAAGGAAACCAATGGAAAAGCTTGCAGGATATTCCAAAATCATTTGGAAGCTGTGGTTGAAATCAATGGCAATAAATAAATAATAAATGAATAAATTTAATCTATAGTATTTCAAGATATTCATCCTTAAATTTAGTAAATATATCAGATAAAGTGAAATGTCAGTGTAATTTTAATTTTTGCATTATTTAGACAGCAATTTATCCCTTGCACCCTGCATATATATATATATATATATATATATATATATATATATATATTGTGTTTGTGTGTATATATATATATATATATATATATATAAATAAACACACAACCTTTCTTTCTCTATATACATATATATTTGTATATACATACATACATACATACATATATATATATATATATATATATATATATATATATAAAACTTCAAGCAATTTGTTACTCTATTTTGAATAAGCACAAGTAATCGAAATTGTCTGGAAATGAATGAGCATCTGTCTATTTCTTCTTCAAATAGTCAATTCATGACAAGAAGAATCTATTCTATTTGAGCATGCTAACCTCAGACAAAGCTCTGCACCACATTAACCGATAACAATCAGAGATAGCCCGTCGTAAAACACAGCAAACTTTTGATACAAAGGCGAGTGAGCAACCTGAAATAGAGAAACATGTCCAGCAAGTATATTTCACAAAGTTATCAGAAGACATTTAAAGGCAATTACTATTCATGGCCTGGTGCCACTGTAGCCATTTTAATTCTTCTTAAGACATGGACAGTCTCATGGCATAAAAGTTCATCTCTTTTGCTATTATAATGTGCAGAAGATTCTAGTACAGTTCTGTCACTCTTTAGGTGATAAGGATGGCAGTGGCACTCTTTGTAGCATTTGGTGGGAAAGATGAAGATGTTGAGAAAGAACTCAAGTATTGACGAAGGATGCAAGATTTTGTGGTGTCAGAAATAATGAGAGGATAACTAGAACTTAGTTGGTGGTTTTATGCAGCTTTCGTTTCTTTGTTGATATTATTGGTTGCAAGCAAGGTTATCTGAAGATGCCAAGAAAAAAAAAATTTCTAGAATTATTGTAGTTCATTAACAAATTTCTTTCGATTGAAATAAGTCTTTAATACTTCCTAAAAAATACTATGGAAAATGATTGGCACATATGAAAAAATGGCTGTGCAAAAGCAGGATGACCAGCTCGAACTTACATACAGCAACTATGTGAGGACACAGGATGTAATCCTGAAGACCTGCCGGAGGCGATGAATGATAGGGAGAAGTGGCGAGAGAGGGTCAGGGATATCCGTGCTGGCGGCACGACATGATGATGATGATGATATCCATTAAGTTGATGTTCCTATTTCTATTTTATATTTCACATTACTCCTTAACTTTTGGCTATGAGAGCTTACAAAAATATTTCTTCAACATCCAATGACATAAAGAGAAAACATTCAAACATTTATTTACACAAATACTCAAATACAATCGAAATCAGTTCAGTACCATAAATAACAATGTTGTCTAGACCTTGATGTAGCTTAAAACTTGGATATTCCAAACATACTAAAACCCTACCACTGATATACAATGACATTGATTATATAATAATCAAATATATTACATTGTAAACAATGTTAAGTTAAAACCTTATTATCTTAACTAATAGCCTTTATGTAGGTATAGACTATACAGGTTACTGCCCAGTTAGGCTTAGAAACAAAGTTAGTTTCTAATTTTCCAAACCATATCTCATGTAATGAATGACCCCTTTTTCATGAGGTGAAAAATTGGTTTTAAAAAGTTGTTTATTATACGAGTATATTAGGTTTAATAATAAGTTCTTTGTAATATAAGTCAGAATTCTTCAATTTCTTGGTTTAAATTGCAACTAGATTGTACGATATTAGTTATTTTGATTTTTGCAGTAGTTAAAATTGTTTAACTCTGGTTAATTGTCTTATCTGTATCTTTTGGGTTTCATTTGATAAATCATTTCCAGAAGATCTAAGAGTCATAATTCACATTATTACCTTTATTCAGTTTTTAGAAGAAGTGTTTTCAGCTATTATTATAATTTGTTAAAAGGCAACCACTAAACTAAATGTTGATTCAGACTTAGTTATAGAATTCATATTATAATCATTTGCTGAAAAATCAATAATGCAAACTATTCCATGATTAGCAATTAGTGATTATCTAACTGGAGAAATTTAAATAATCAGGATGAATCTATACTATTATATTACTAAGTGGATTGGAAATCCCTTTATTCTCTATGTCTGTATTTGAACATCTGGCTAAAAGAGCAATAACTCTTTCATTAAAGTTATTTACTATATTTAGCAAAGAGGAAAATGTAGAACCTGTTCTTGACTTCTAAAACCTAGATTATGATTACTTTAACAATTAGGGAAAGTATCTTTGTTCTCTATAGATAGTCAGTTTGGTTTTTAAGCTACCAAATCTGGTAGGAATATATATAAGACATAAAGGGAAAATGCTAACATATTTCCTCCTGGGATAAAAAAGAATTCTCATTGATAGGAGGATTTCTAACTAAACAATGATCAATGAGAAACCCTTTTGCAGTCGGATATAACAAATTGGGTAGAATTCATTTTCCAAATTTCATAACAAAAACTAACAAATTATTTTTTGGAACCAAAAATATTAAAGTTGAATATAAAAGAAACAGCTGGAAAATCCTAAAACTAAATGAAGAATTCGATTTAAGTGTTGGATTTGATGATACATTTAAAGCTGACCATCATATTTTGCCTATTATATTAAGGGAAAATGGAATGATTGGCTCAGTGGTTAGAAATATTATTTTAAAGGAGGGAAATGTTTTTTTTTAGCTCTCTGAAACTAGTTGACAAGTTCACCTACCTAGGAAGCAGTGTCTCATCAACTAGGACAGACATTGAAACGCGATTAACAAAGGCATGGACAGCTATCGATAGGCTATCGGTCATATGAAAGTCAGACCTGACCGATAAAATGAAATGCAGTTTCTTCCAAGCAGCGGTCATGTCAATACTGCTATATGGATGTACTATATGGATGTTAACTAAACGGATGGAGAAAAAGCTTGACGGCAATTGCACAAGAATGCTGCGATCAATATTGAATAAGTCCTGGAGGCAGCACCCCATAAAACACCAGCTATATGGTCACTTACCACCCATCAGGAAAACTATCAAAGTTAGATGAACCAGACATGCAGGACACTGCTGGAGAAGCAGGGACGAGGTCATAAGTGATGTACTCCTATGGACCCCCTCTCATGGCTGAGCAAAAGCAGTGCGACCAGCTCGAACCTACATACGGCAGCTCTGTGAGGATATGGGATGTAGACCTGATGACCTGCCAGAAGTGGTGAACAATAGGGAGGGGTGGCGAGAGAGGGTCAGGGATATCCATGCTGGTGGCATGACAAGATGATGATGGTGAAAGACCTCATATAGAAAATTGTACTCAGGTCTAGGCTCTAGTATCTTGACGTAGAAGTTGGCTCAACACTACCCAGAGCTCCAAAACACGTCTCACCATTGGATATGATTTAGTGTTATGCCAAGGATCAAAATTAGTCTCTGTACCAGTTGGAATCTCAGTTATTTTAGCACTATGATAAAAAAAAATATGCTGATTAAAACAGTTATATACTTTGAAGAGTAAGAAAATTGAATACTTGCTCAAAAATAAACTGTGACTCTGAGCTGCATCTTATGGTGAGATTCCAGTTCTGGTGGTCTAGGGAGTGTAGATTACTCTTTCATTACCATAACTCCTTAGTCAACTCTGACTCAGAGTGGTATTATCTGCTAGGGACCTATCTATGGGTCAAATAGATCAATCTAAAAATTATTCATATTCAATCAAGCAAAGCTAAGCAAAAAAATGTAAATTTGAATGTGATTTCCAAAACTCAAGGCTTAAAACCACCTGGATAGGTTGACATGCCAGTAAAATCAATCAATCAAAAATAAATTAAAAAAAAAACAAACTTGAGATGTTATAACATAGATATGATTATTAATATCTTTTAAAATTTAATTTTTGTAATGTATTTAATAAGATTTCCATACGTAGACTGTACTACACTCTAATCCTAAGTAGGAGTTGTAGGAAGTGATACTTTGATCCTAAGCTGAACACATGGATACTATATTTTCGTTCTAACAAAAGTTATGGATGAATAAAGAAACAAACAAAAAATCTGTGTATGCATTTTTTAGTGGATACTATATATTTTTGAGTTTTTCTCTCTAGACACATGTATACACAGCGGGTTAGCTAGATATACTTAGATATGAATAAACTGGGCTAAATAGATATAGAAATAGTAGAGACTGGGATAGATAGATAGATAGATAGATAGATAGATAGATAGATAGATCATTAAAAACAGGGCTACATAATATATATATATATATATATATATATATATATAGAGAGAGAGAGAGAGATTAAAGACACTGGGCTAGATAGATAGTATAGTATATTACAGATGAGGTTATAAAATCATATGGATAATTCACATTGCACAAGATAGATAGTACAGTATAGACTGAGCTATATAATTAGATAAATAATATACACAGGTCTAGATAGATAGTATAGTATAGTATTTCATAGATAAAGTTATATAACTGGATAGATAGATAGATAGATAGATAGAGAGAGAGAGAGAGAGAGAGAGAGAGAGAGAGAGAGAGAGAGAGGTAGATAATATATACTGGTCTTGATTGATACTACATAGTATAGTATGTACTGGGCTATTTAATTAGATAGATAATTAGATAACTAATAAGTAGTATATACTAAGCTAGAAAGATTCAACTTTCGTTCAAAAAGTTCTAAGCCTCAACCTGTATTTAGATTTGTTGTACACTACTCATCTTCATATGGGCCTCACCAGCACAGAAATTAAGACATAGTTCTGAATTAAATTTTTCCTTATACAAGAAGTGGTAGTGTTGCCATAAAAAATGTTCAGCTATGACTCTTCTTTCTGAATAAAGCTTATAACTTTTTGAACAAGCTTCAAAGATTGGTATGATCAAACTGTAACAGATAGTTATCTATCTATCACAATTTGATCATAGACAGATAGACAGATAGATAGATATGAATAAAACTGAGATAGATAGATAGATAGATAGATAGATATTACAGACTGCCGTATATTGTAGGAGACAGCCACTTGAACATCCATGTACAGTCTCTGCTTGACTCCACAATTTGCTCTTTTTCTAAACTGTGATTGATCTGACACTGTCCATTCACTGTCATTTTTCTCCAGTATAATAAGCAGTCATCATCCAAATGTTGTCATTACCAATAAGATCTGTTCACATGTGGGTGTATGTATTGTCTGGGAACTTTGTTTTATCAGCACGTGTCATGACTTAAGGAGAATAAAACTGAAGAAAAAGATATTACTTATAAACCAGGTCTTAATTACGAAAGCTCTTCTAATGCAAGGAATGACACTAATGTCTCTCAGCTGGATATTCTTGCTCATCTGGTAGTAGGTTCTTCAGTCTCTTAGAATTTACTCAGCTTTGTTGGTTAGTTTGGCATACAGGCTTCAGCTTGTTCACAGTACCTGCTCTTTTTAAGTGAATACCCATCTCAATACTATGCTGGATCATCTTTGCTTAACCACTGGGATCTATTTATAGGATTTATATTTAAATCAATCTAAAAAAATCACGAATAGAAAGTACTCTATGATTTGCATTTAATGGATATATTGCAATATTGTCCATTGTCTGCCCAGTTTTGCCTTCTAAACAACCTCAATATCACATTGAGTTTGTTGTTAAGACAATATTTGTTATTTGTATAAATTACAGAGATAAAGCTTGATAATTATTATTACATAGAATGTTTGGACTATTGACCATATCTTTATTGTTATAATCAAAATGTTGAACCACAGGTGTAGAATGTTCAAATTCTGTAAACAGTCTACTCCTGTGGTTCAAATAAAGGGTTCAGTTCAAGATTCTATGTCAACTCCTGAAGAAGGCTGAAGAACATATCGGCTGAAACATTGTGATTATAACAATAAAGATATGGTCAATAGTCCAAATATTCTTAATAGTAATAACAATATTAGTTGGTTGCAGGTTTGGATTGAAACTGCATTAGCCATGGATCAGCTCCTCAAAGAAAAGAAAAGAACACATAATCCTGAGAATATACTCGCTGTTTCTTTATTCACTCTTCTGGTTTATCTTGTGAATGTATGTGACACTTTACTCTGCTAGTCTAAATAAGTGAACCATAACTCTAGTTTCTTTGATTGATTCTTCTTATGACCAACTGTAATGGATGTTGGGTAAGGCAGGAACCCCAGTCCAATGGTCAACCCAACCACCACTGCTCTGGGTCATTACAACTCAATCTAACTCCTGCCTGTTTCCTTGAATATATGGGACTATGACTTCCAGTAAAGTTGACTGCTTTTTTTCCATTAACCCCGCATGTACCTTAAAAAAATGATACCCTTGTCTACAGACCTCTGACCATAATAGTGCTGAAAACTTCTGTTAATAATGACCATTAAATAACAAACCCTTTTATTTCCATCAAGGAATCTTTTCCTTTCTATTTCATTTTCAATTAAAATCTGCTGATACCCTAACACACAAATCCATGTATGCTACCTTTGCCTACACTTACTGTTATAGACACACTCACATACACATATAAATACAAAAATGTATGTTATGCCTATATGCATGCATACTCATATAGACATATTCAAAAATAAAAACATATGTATTATTACACCAAGAGATAGGAGGTGCACGTGGTGTAATTGTTATCGTCGTAGGAAATGGATACGGCGACACGAGTTCAAATCCTGGACGAGACTGATTGCATTTCACATAGCACTAATACCCTTGGGAAAGGTATGAATCCAATTAGTCTCCCTCCAGCTATGGGTAAATAGTAGGACAGATTGGGTTCTTCAGCCTTGGTAAGGCAACTAGTCTAGGAGAAGGAAAACTTTGAATTCAAACCTGTTAAACTCCGCTTAAAAATTGACCATGTGTCATATCCTGCCTGAGCGGAGGGGTTGGGTAAATAGGTACACCAAGAGATAGAAGAGTGGACAGTATCACAATTATCTACCTTGTGAAATTTAAATGATCAAAGTGACTCTACACTATTATATTGCAAATTGGATTGGAAATCACTTTATTCTGTTATATACCAGAGAAAGACAGCAATGCAGATATACAAAAATATATTGTTTCTTTTCTTTTCCTTTTATTACCTAAAATGTATGTATGTGTAGAGTGAGAGAGGATTGAAGATGGCTTAGCTGCATACACAAGGGTAAAATATGAATCTTCAGTGAACTACTTCCTCTTTGCTCTGCATTTGCAAAACTGGTTCAGGGTCACCTAAAGGCATCAAAATATCTTAGTTTCTCCTCACTTCTATATTTTCATGAGTCTGGCATTATCTCAGGGCTCTCTCTACCTCCCAACCCTGAGCAGTCTGACACAAGGCCAGAGCCCAGAGCAAATATCACTTTGTAGCTGTCTTGTCAGTCTTCCTCCTTCTTAGTTCAACATCTCTGTGGTTATATAATATTCTGGATATGCACATAAATTCTCATGGTCACACCATCAGTCTGCTGCCTATACATTGCATGTAGACACACCTCCTTCTGGCATGCCACCCACGCAATTTCTGCAGCACTTCTACTGAGAAAACACCTGCATCCTGTTTACTTTAGGAAACAGGTTTATTTCCTGTTATGCAACCCTCACAATTATATAGCATAAGGGGTCTTCAAGTCACTATCCAATAATTCTCTATGTTAGAGCAGTTTAAGGCAATTGCTCTTATAAAAATCTCCTTACACTATTCCATTTTTGTTGTGTAATATATATAGTATCAACTATAAATAAGTACACCTAAACATCTTTTTGATAAAACACCAATTTTTGTCTAAAACAAATATACCAGGATTTTATTATTTCTAGTGAAACATTGAACAATAAAGATGTAATAAGAATTAAAAAAAAACATTTAGAATAAGCAAGTTACCCATCTCAATGTACTGGATACTTGGCTGTTATCATTTATATGTCCTGCTATGAATTATTATGTATAGTACATGTCCAGGACTATTATCTCCTCACACACACACACACACACACACACACACACACACACACACACACACACACACACACACACATATATATATATATATATTTTTAATATAAGTAGGTCCACAAAGAGATTTGTATTTTTTAGAATCTATTTACTTGTAACTATTTTTTTCTAAAGTAAATTTCAAACACATACATGCACACACAAAAAAATCTCTAAGACACATACTCACATACACACAAAGTAAAAATAATTGTTAGTGAAATCCAAAACCACTCTAACACACACACACACACACACACACACACACACACACACACACACACACACACACACACACACACACACACACACACACACACACACACACACACACACACACACACACACACACAATGACAAAAACATATCAAATATAAATGAGGAGTAAAGCAGACTAAGGTAAACACACTCTAAGAAAAAGAGAGGGTGACCTCTACATAGATTTATAACCAATCATTCAAACTGCAAACACAAATGAGTACAAGTCTCATTGAGCCCCCCCATTAACAAGGCTTTGTGTCATATAAGTTCTCTGACAAAAAGCAACAAGCTGAAAATGTACACGTATGTAAGAACAAAATAAATAAATAAATTCTAAAAAATATAAATCTCTTTGTGGACCTATCTATTTTAGAATATTTTTATTCTCTCTTTGGATCAAAAAAAAAAAAAAAAAAATATATATATATATATATATATATATATATATATATAGAGAGAGAGAGAGAGAGAGAGAAAGAAACAAGGGTCATTCAAAAAATTGTAAGCCTCAACCAGAAAAAAGAGCATAACTGCACATTTAAAACTGAAAAAATCTTCACTAATTTTTCTAGTTTAATGAGAATTGGCAGTGTGTTGCCACAATAAAATTGTTTAGTCATGCTCTTCTTTCTGGGTGAGGCTTAAATAGTTTTGAACAACCCTCATATATATATATATATATATATATATATATATATATATATATATATATATATATATATCGGGGTCAGGTTGTTCTGGCTCAGTTCAAAGAATTATTCTTTCAAAGTAATAAAAATTCTCTCAGAAAAAATCATTTGTTTTTGACTTTGGTTGGGACTTAACATCCTGACTCAAACCATTATGAATAATAATTTTAACTCATTAACTTTTATAGATGTGTTTTATTTTCAAGCCTTAAAATGTTTATTTTGATTTACTGACAGTGTTTTTAATAATCTTACACAAAGAAGAAAAAATAATATGGCTAGTTACTTTGGGTCCATAAAAATCAGCCGTGAAGATTAAACAAGATCTTTCAAAGAATGTGACAGAAATAAATAGATTTTTATCCAAAATAATCAAAATAATCTTTTAAAAATCTCAAATGAGTTTTACCCCTCGTTTTTTAAAGAATATATTTTTGTTTCAACTTAACAGCTAAATTTTGACTGTAATTTTTTCTGTTTATAATAATATTATCTAAGGGAAATTATATAATTCATCATCTGGCCCAAAAGACTCAAGTCCCATCGAAATTCTGTGCATGCTTGTGCTCTTGTGTGTATGTGTATTTGTATGTGTGTGTGTGGGGGGGTGGATCTCTTCTGCTGGTCCAGAGATTGAACAATGCCTGAAACAGACTATTGTGTCAAAGAAATTTGTTTTGAAAAACATTACAGATAAAGAGAAAATATAATTTTAGTTTTTGTAGAATGGTCAGTTGTCAATTATTAGCTGGGCAAAACCTGCACTGGAAACTTAAAAACTTGATTAATGAAATGCTGTGATTGAGTGATAATATGTCTAATGTGACTCGCACTGTATATGATTCCAAGACTGTATACTAAATTGATATAATTTTATAATCTAATAATTTCAAATAATCTCATATTTGAGCAGCATGTGTAGAAATGACTCAAGATTTATGTTTAATATTTCATTTTTCAGTGAATGGCATTCCTGTACCTGAAAAGAAAAAAAAAAGATATTAAATATTGAATTTTGAGTTGTTTCTATAAATGCTGATAAAATTTGAGATCATTTGAATGAGAATTGGTCAAGTTATTAGATAATGAAATGATATCAATATTTCTGAAACACTTGTTACAATGTAATTGTAGAATCATTCAAATATTTCTATCATTTTTTGACAGCATGGGTAAACTTGTTATTTGATAATTCAGTGAAATCAAAAACTTAAATGATTCTTTTTCTTCAATTTTTCCTTGCAGTTTTATTGCTTATTATGAACAATATGCAGAATTTGATGCCTTTATCACCACACCAGAACCATCAAACCCTTGGGTTTCAGATAATATAGAATACTGGGACCAGGAAAAGACTGTGTAAGTAACTTTCAATTCACTTCATAACTAATAATTAGTGCTGAATCTTGTTCAAATTTTAGATAGAAAATTACAAAATGTGACATTTAAGGATCAAATTTTTTTCCTGCAATCAAAAAGATTTTTTAAGCAACAAAAGGTCTAAACCTAAGCTGAGTCATGAGAGAGTAGAGGTAAAATCAGATGACTGTCATAAGAAAAGCTTTAAACTTACCAATGTGTACTGTGTTCAAATACAGTCAGCTCTGATATATAACTATGAGTTGGTTTTCATTTTTCCCTCTTAATAATATTAGTTGTATCTTTATCCATTTAATTATCTCAGCAATGTGTTGATGTACAACAACACCTTGAATAGCGCAGTTAATGTTTCAATATTTTATTCATATTGTTAAAAAAAAACATTGTTCAAAGTCTTATTATTTGGTTGAGTCAAAAGATTTGCATTATTTTGGTATGTTTGTGGTGCATATATCATGTGACCAAATCAGTTCAAGCCATGGCAAGTACCCTATGTGCTTGGTAGTATAGTGGTTGTTGGTGTGCTGATGTGTTGTGCAATGCTTCACTCTGTGTGTGATTAGAAAGTCACTCAAATCAACGTGCATCATAGTCTAATTCAGCATTCAAGTTTGAATTGGACCATAAAGCTGTGAAAGCAACCAAAAACATTTCCTATGCTGAGGATGCAATTGATCACAGTACAATAACCAGATAGTTGAAAAAATTATGCTTGTGTTACAAGAACGTTGACAATCAAGCAAGGTCAGATAGCCCTAAAACCATGGATTTCAAGGCCACGGTCGAAACCATAGAGGCAAATCCTGCCAGAAACACACGGAGAGTATCAGGAGAGCTTGGCATCTTACATTCCAATCTGCCAAATCGTGCTTTACCTTACCAAAATATAACAAAACTTTGACTCCTTCTAGTATAATGGAGTTCAATGTATCAATGCCTTGAATTTTGCTGTTAATTGGTTTCTAAATTTTATCCAAACTGTTCAAAATCTTATTATGCTTTGTTATTTTTTTAGCTTTACATCAAACTAAAACAGACACAAGGTCACTTTTTACAGTGGGGTACCATCTCTAGTAGCAGGTTTAAAAATTGCTTACATTACATCAACATTCCCTACAGGGATGCCTCAGGCACCAGGTAATAAATCCAGTCCTTACCCCATTTAGGTAAAGGGACAAGTGCTGCCTGTGAGGAAGGTACCTTTAATCCAGCTGTTAGGTTTGACTAAGATCAATTATTACCAAACTCTACCACATCGAAGCTCTGTAATAAAAAATATGAATATATAACAGTCCAAAAATAAGTACATGCAATTTCATTTTTCATTGGTTGCTTGGTTTTATGTCATATTGACTTTTGTTGGATTATTGCAAACAATTATATGATTTCAAGTAACTAATAATCATCATTTGTAAATAATTATTGCTTCAAGTATTCCTATTTAACACTAATTATTTTTAGACAGGTTTAACAGGTACTACCACACCAAGTCAGAGTCGAGTAATGGCAATGAAGAGGTGACTCCACATTTCTCTGAGCTGCAGAAATGGAGTCATACCCAGGACGTATTTTTGATTACAGAGATGTTGTAATTTAATTGTTGGATATAGAGTTTCAATGTTGTAAAGTTTGGTAATAAGTAACATCTAATAAAATTCAATTTGATTGTATGATTTTCCAATAGAAATGATAAAATCCTGGTATATTTGGTTTAGAAGAAAATTTACTTTTCTAAAATATTGTTAGCATTTACTTATTTATGGGTTATTGTGTCACTGTTTTCTCTTTCTTTTAGAATCTAATCATTCTGATGATTTCTATTTAAAAGAACTTTATATTTTTGTTTACAGGAATCCAAAGGATATACCTCCACGTCGTGTAAAACGATGGGGTTTTACCATTGAAGAAGTTCTCACAGACCAAGCTGGTGTGGAACAGTTTAGCAAGTTTCTTGATAAAGAATTTAGTGGAGAGAACCTTAAGTTAGTATTTTTCTTTTTTCTTTTTCCTTTTTATAATTAAAGAAAAGTAATAATTTTCATAGGTATTCAAGATTGGTCTATTAAATGATGAGGGTTATTCTATCACTGGGATGATGACTGGTTGTTTTGTCAATGCTTTCTGCACCCATGTTGTGTTTTTAAAGATCTGCAGAATGAGGATCAATGCAATTTGGTCAGAATATCTTGTGATGAGATGACAAGAGTTACTGAGGATATTGGCAATTTGAGGAATGAGACAAATCTCCAGTAACAACAACAATATGCTTTTATTGCAATAGAATTATGTAACCATATACAATAGAAAAAGAAAAAAGTTTTTCTCACAAGGTAAAAGAAAAGAAAAAAATGGTGAGAAATTTGGCTGGTGCCTTTATTTTATGCTAATTAGCATGGAGTTTTTCGGTGGTCTTTTGGAGACCTGCGACTTCTTTCATCAGAGTTTTCTTCCAGCAGCAAGGTCTTTTTCAAATGGTTCAATCTCATCTTTTTTCCTTGGTTTGTTTTCTCTTCTCTGGGTAAAACAGTCTTAGAGTCTATATTTTATAGAAGAATTATTAGAACTAAACAGCTCTGATTTGTCAGCTAACTATGGATCATGTCATATCACATTTCATTGGCTCATCAATAAGGACCTAGCTTTCATTTACTGAGATCAAGTGGGAGCAGCAAAAATAGCCTTGAGCACTTGTCAACCAGAGTGGTATCTGACCTTTTGGTCAGTGTGATTTGCTTGCACCCAAAAGGGTCACACCTGGAACTTTTGACAGCTTTAATAAACTTATCGACTTAGTAGCTCCAGTGACCTTTGCTTTATTTTATAAACTCAGTCAAAAGAATTAAACTTCATTCAACATTTTGATTTTAAAATGTTTTTCATTTTAACAAAATTACTTCTGACCTACAAAAATGATGATTTTTTTTGTTTCTCATTAATTAACTTTAAATGTCTGTGTAATTCCTCATTGGGTTGTATGAGACTCACAGTATAAAAGTTTTAATAGGCAACTTAATTATAAATCAACTTTATCTCCTTCCAAACAGTTATTTTGAGAAATCATGCATCAAGACATTGTTACAGCTAATGGACACAGTGCTGGAAGCTGGCACTGCCTTCATTTAGTTTGTCATGACTTGTTGCATGTTCTCAATTGTTCCTAAATGGTGACTTTGGAGCTGGGTTTTGATTTTTGGGAACAAAAAAATCGTAGCAAGAACTCAGATCAGAAGAGTGAAGGAGTTATACTACCACAGGAATATTCTTTTAGGCCAAGTCTCAACCACAGAGTGTGTCTAGAAAGTAATGAAGCTGATTTTTTAAAAATTTTAGTATGACAACCCTCATTGAAAATCATCTGATCAAAGTCAATTCATCACCAATAATTATCAACAGCAAGCAGGTACCTTTTCACAATTCATGAAGTGATCAGTCAAATGGGGTTCCTGCAGTCACTTGACCATTCAAATTACCTTGTTCCACCTAAAAGTCAGTATCTGTTAAAGAACTTGATTAGTATAAACCTGTGTTCAATAACCAAATGTTTCTATCTCATTGAAATCAAATTCAAAAAGAATTTAAACTTCTTTTCTGTTTTTGCAACACACTTAACTAAACATACTTGTCAGTATTCAAGATTAATCAGCTGAAGCAAATATAAACTGAATATTTTACTCATGTTTATGGTTAACATTGGTCATTTGACTTTCAATCAAGATTGCCAACCTGAAAAATAAAATAAAAAATCTCTCTCATTGCTCTCTAGACTGATCTCATGATGTTCTTGTTAAAGAAAAATTGAACTCAGAAAAATTCAACAGACTTAACAGTGATAGTTTTCACATAGTTACTTTCAAGTTTTTTTTTTAAAACTTGGAATCATTTATTATCTTTGAGGATTTAACTTCAAGTAGCCTTTCATGATCCATCCTGTACTAACTAGCTGTATTCAAAGTTGGACAAGCCTCTGATTTGAATACCCTAGAGACTAGAAAGCTGAATGCCTAACCAAGCCTAAGCTGGATTGCCTGATTAAAACTGTTGATATACAGTGTTGGACAACCCCACCCACCATAAAAAAAACAGGCAGCTGACATGAATTTTTTATTGAGGCTATTGATGACCATTGATGTAGTTTATGACTAGTTTGGACAGTTTGTAACCACTTAATATTTGGTAGTATATCCATTAACCTCAGATGTAGTATTTTTTTTTCTCTTGTGGCTATGGCCTTCTTTCTGATGATAACTTCCAGTTTTATTATAATTTTTGAGGAAAACATCAATTGATGATTGATGGTGATTCAATTTCTTGTAATATCATAAAGCAACAGTTCGCAACCATTATATGCCACAATTTGACCTTTTTCAAATTCATTAGCAAAGGACTAAATCCAAATTAGGATATCAAATTAGGATATCAAATAAAGAAAAAGAAGATTCAAAGAAATCATTTGTTTTTTGATATTTCTGAAAATTTTCCTTTTAAAAATTATGACTTTTTTTGCAACTAAGGGAACTTTGAAAACAATAATCAAGCAAAATAATCAGTTCCTTTGTATGCCTAGGCAATCAAAGTTTCATTAAAATTTGTGGCAATAATAAAAAATGGTTTAGTTTTTTCATTGTCGGATATTTTTTTGTCCAGTATTGTAACTTAAAAATTGCACCAAAATAGAAATGTCACAAATCATTCAGTTATACATTTACTCTCTCTTTGAATGCTTGTTTTAAAATTTGTTCACCAAATAAAATCTGTTGGTAAAGTTCTGAAAAGGTACTAGTATCTGGGTTGTGACTAACTTTTAAATTAAGCCACTATCACCAAAACAAAGTTTAAGAAACATTAACTTGGATAGTAGTGGCCAATTTTTAATGAGAGCCTATTTGCTTATTTCTATGTTGCAAACTTTACTATTTAAGTACCAGCCAGCTGAAAGATCTACCAAGCAGTAAACTTAGCTGAGCCCTCAGCAAAATTTATCAAAGAAATAATCTAAAAAATTGCACTTATAAAATGTATCTCTTTCAAATTACTGTAAGTTTATCAGCCTTTTCTTCATTTGCATTAATCACTCCTTACAAAAATTGAATTCAGTACATTGGGTGTTAAAATCTTTCACTAAATAAAGAAAACTCATTTTTTCATACAAGTTGAATTGTTTCATATTATTTTTCGACCTGTGGTTGGATGATTTTAGGTATGTCAACACTACTTGGGTTATCTAAAATTTTTATTTTTATCATTTCTAAAGAGGAAGAGAAGGAAAATACATTAGAGTAGGAGTGTGAGAAAACTATTAGGACCAAGTTTTACCATTTCAAAATTGACATTTGTAAATAAAATCAATTGAAAGATAACTGGTATACATGCACGTCAGAAAGTCAGAGATTGTTTTTACATTATAAAATCAGGAACAATCAATATTTTCAAAACTGATAAATTGCCTGATTTGAGGAAGTACTACTTTATGCTAAACAAAAACAAATGGTTGGTATACATGTATGTTAGAAAGACAGATATCATTTTGACATAGTATTTTTATTGTAAACAGGACTCACTTCTAAAATTAGGAAAAATCAACATTTTTTGAAATTGGCAAATCACAGGTGTAGAGGTAGGTCTTCTGTATCTTATTTGATAAAAGATATTTCAAAAAACAAATTTCGCAATTTTTTAATGGGATTCCAGTTATTCAAATGTACCAAGCTGTTAAAGATCATTACCTTTCCAGCTCATAAGATGCATGGTAGAATAAAATTTCATCTTTTTTTTTTTTATTTTCTATTTCAGATTTTGGTTAGCCTGTAAAGATCTTAAAGGTTTACCTTTACGAGAGGTACACAGCAGAGTTTTAGACATATATAAGTAAGTTTATTTATATTGTTTTTTGATTTTAAAAGTGTAATTATCAGTGTCATGTGTATCTATCATCAAAACAAGGTTTATTGCAGATATCTTCAGGGTTCAACTGAAATATATCTCAAGTTTGAAGTGTAATTAAAAAAAAGCAATATAGTTTCTAAATTTAATTTTTTAATAGTTGCCATTTTGTTTTGTTCCAGTCATCACTTTATATTATCCAAATGCTTTGAGCTATATACTCCTGAAACCTCACCCTAAAGTTTTGTAATATTCCCCGAGTCATTGTCTCTGGTATTGGTGTTATTTCATGACAAATAAACTCTTTCACTTTGTCAGTTGTCTGTAGATAAGTTTAAAGACTTGAGCCTTCAAGAGAATATAATAACAACGGAATAGATATGGTAAGAGAGCCAATCATAGAATGTCCCCATGGAGTGAGATGAAGTAGCCTGAAAAATTTTTCTCAGATGCATGATATCCACCATTCCATGTCATCATAGCAACTGAAATGACATAGTCGCTGCAACTCAAATATTTACCTCCAACTTGTTCACTACTACTAATGCGGCAATGATAAATCCTTTAGCAAGATACTGCATCATTTGTATATTGGAAGCAACAGTGCTAAAATGTTGAAGAAAAAGGACTTAGTAAGCTGAATTCAAATCCTGGACAAAGCAGTTTGGATTTTACCCTAAGCTAATGCCCTTGGGAAAGGCGGGTGTTCATATCTTCTTTCCCTAACCATGAATAAAATAGGGCAGACTGGGGCCTCTATTGAGCTCTTACTATAATCCGCCTATATTACTGGTACATTCTCCAATAAGTCATAGGTCATTTTAACATTGTATTTACATTATAAACAAGTACACCCTTTTAAAACTGAGAAAGATCAATATTCAGCCTTACCATTAGGGCAACTGATCCAGAAGAAGGAAAAACTTTACATTCAAAACCTGCGGTATGTTGTTTGGAGAATTCTGTTATCAGCTCATCCAAAAAGTGTGGCACTTTCATCATGATTAACAAATCACTATGTAAGCAGCCAGTTTGCATCTTTAACTGAACTGCATCTATCCAAATATATATTACTAAGATTGACAGAAGGTCATCATTTTTAAGTACCTCATGTAAATTTGATAAATCATTAATGTATTGTAATACCAGTTCATAAAATACATATGTGAGGGAATATATACTGATGGAAAATAAAATTACAAAACCTTGAATATGTGTTTCAATTTAATCAAATTCAAATGTACAGGTAATATAGTTGGATTACAATAAATGATCTCTTATATACAAATCAATAGACAGGTTCCAAAATTGGGGGTGTATTAATAGTACTTTGACGCCACATTAATACACTGTAGTCATCATTTACAAAGTTTAGTTGTGGCACAAAGCCAAAAGTTGAGAGGCACCCAGTGGACTTTAACTCATTAACAATGGACTGCTAGTCTAACCATCTAACCATTATACTGTACAAAGTGCCCATTAGTACATTGTATATCCTCTTTGGGCATTAAAAAAATTCTGTACACTTGCATATGTATGATATAGTGCATTGATATGCATGTTATTATGTCACAAGATTGCCAAAGACTTTGAAAATCTCATCAGAATATCTACTACTCCCTAGCATGCCGATACTGTATCCAGGTCAAATTTAGTTTTGTATTTCAAGGAGTTGCGATTTTATTTTCTGTCTGGAATGTGTGTGTAATATATATATATATATATATATATATATATATATATATATATATTGATGAAAAATAGAATTGCAACACTCTGATTATAGGTTTTTGTTTACTCAAGATTTAATATACAGGTAATATAGTTGGATTATAGTAATTCTATCACATATATAAATCAATATGTGCACAACTTCAAAAATAAGAGATGTATCACCTCTACTTCCATTTTATATTAATACATTATATTCATCTTGGATACAAACTGTACAGATAGTAAATTCTATACAGGTAGTAAATACTATCCTATGATATATTATTCTACGGGCACAAGAACCTGGCATTGCCTGGGATAAAAGTAATATATCAAAGCACATTTTACTAAAAAAAAATTGCTTTCTGTACAAATTGGTTATGTCTTAATTTTATTCCAAAACTGCCAGTTCCTCTTGAAAATGGTGAGGCTTTCTATAAATGGAAATTTTATTTGCTTTCTGGAATAATTTTAAGCTGAAATCTTCTGTACTCCTTCAGGAATAAAGAATAGGGACATCTTGTGCATTCCTCCCCACTCATCCTACTCCTGCATATGCTTTTAAAATACTCCTTGAGGTCAAAGGAGTTAAAATACTCAGTTTTATCCTGATTTATCTATCAGCCAAAGAATCTGTGAATAGAAAAAGCAGTTTCTGATTATTTTTCCTGTTAAAGTTTTAGATCTCCCCATATGAGGTGGATGCCCACAAATGGAAACTTTATTTGTTTTCTATATGAATTAGACCTTCTAGATCAATTTGAATTTAAAATATTCCAACACCTCCAGGAGCTGGAGCTACCTCACCACCTGCCTCTCCTCATTCCTGCATATGCATTTAAAACCCTCCGAGAAGTCAAAAGAGTTCTCATGTCCAGTTTCATCTACCTTGGCCTATTAGCCAAGTAACAAACATTCTAAGTGAATTATATAAAAAGACTTTGAAAGTTTGAACAGAATATCTACTACTCAGAAGTATGTACATTCTGTATCAATGTTAAAGTTAGCATTGTTATTCAGGATATTGTAATTTTATTATTGCTTATAAAATTTCTCAATTGACAGCATATGGCTGTTACATTTATTGTTAGTGATGACAAAAGCAAGTCACTAAGATTAGATGTATGCATATGTTTGTGAGTGTGTGTATGCATTTGTATGTGTGTGTGGTTGATTTTGGCATGTCAGTCCTAATTGGGTTATTTAAAACCAAAGCCATTCCTTTTTTCAAGTAATTATGTAGTTTCATATAACTATTTTTGTTTGATCTTAATTATTTGTTTGCATTTATATGTTATAGTTATATGGTTTCAAGTATTCCTATCTAATAGTGATAATTTCTAAACATCAATTTGACTCATAGATTGGACCCTAATAGGTACAACCATTCTTGGTCAGAGTGGACCTGGGAGTAATAGCAATGAAGAGGTGACTTGACACTCGCCAGCCAGAACTTAAACTTCATCATCAAAAGTAGTTTTGCATTTTCATGGGAGGTTTTGTCTCTCTGCAGATGATGCAGTTGGTGCATTCTTAGTCCTGCCAACAGAGTATGTGTAGGTGTATGTGCAAGTACATATATGTACATATGCATACAGATACAGACATTTATACAGTACATTACTCTAATTTGTTCGAGTTAAGTATCTGTTATAAATCTATATTTTATAGCAATTGCTTATCAAATTTTTGCCAATAAAGCTTTGAGATACAAGGAATTATTAGTATCATAGAAATAGCATATTTCTTGTAAAAATCAGATGTCATTATTCACATTTAGCTCAGCACTTCTGTCTAGGGTCAGAGTATAGTATCAACACCAGCAAAAATTCCATGGTTATTTTAAAAACTATAAGATATAAAATATACAGAATAAGACAGTTATTATTTTCATAAGTATAATTTTTAATACTTCCTCAGTAATAAGTAAAATATAGAAAAAAACAAACTAACATATATTCATTATTTTTCCATATAGCAGATATTGCACTCTGATCCTGTGTTTACCTTCCCACAAATTCTGTTTGGGACATATACTCATTTTAATGTCTTGTGGGAGGAACATGCATATATATGGGCAAATACAAAACCTGTCCAATCTTTGTGACTACTTCACCCCTTATGTATGATGGGGAGTTCTAATTCAAGTTTAGAATTTCTAATATCAAGCTTAATTTCTTTTTTGCCCCATTCTGCTCTGTAGACAGGAACAAGGTGCCAGATCCCTCTCAAAGATGAGAACATGAATGAAGAAATGGGACAGATACTATGCTTTCATAACAGCCTTCCAGCTGGGAAGCAATGCTTTGATTCTATATTTAACTATATCTGTTGTATGCAATGTGTGATTTTTTTAATTAAAAGTCTCATGCAAATATATGTAAACAGGGCTAAAAATGGCCCTGGTCCTTATAACCACTCTCCCATGGCTATTGAACTGCTCGAGCTTCCTCCTGTCTCTCTCTTTCTCTCTTTGGTGCTATGGCACAGGTGTTGGAATCCCTTGGACCTATTCTTTATTTGATGGGTCCCATCCAAAGACAAAATCTTAGAAAAAAGTCCAGGGAGCACACTTTGATCCTAAGCAGAGCATCCACCCACAACACTCTGTTCCTCTGTTGAATATTAGAATAATACAGTCATCTTGATGAGAACAATGCTAGTAAGAATATAAAATAATTCTAGCCACACTTCATTCTGTTTGACATTTCAAAATGTAAATATATATCAGACAACTCATCTGTAACAATCTGAATATACTATTGAAACTAAGAAGCCTAATTCATCTAATGCTATCGACAGTGTCTTTCTCTACTTATATTTTAAAACATTCTGACAAAGTAAAAAAAAAGTTGGATATTTCATTCATTGTTTATTTTGTGAATCTATTCACATTTTCTGTGGATATCTTCATTGTTTAGTTCTGCATTTATCGAGGCATCTTAGAAAAATACCATCCACATAATCGATTGAAGATTCATCAATGTTCTGATGAAATGTTGAAAAATTCTCACAGCCTATACTTCCAAATCATTTGATCTTTCTCAATATTGCAAATTCATCACACAGGCTGGGCAGCCAGTCCACATGTCTACTAGAATGTAATGTAGATATGATAGATATTGATATTAATATGGATGGGGTAACTGTGAGTAATTAGGGAAAAATCAGTAGTTAACTTTGGTGATCTATGGTGAACTGGTGCTTTAAGTGTGACTTAGAATTTTCTAAGCTTTGTTTAGTTTGGCACACACCTCAATTAGTTTATTATATCTTCTATTCCAAAGTGGTTACTCATCTAAACTCCAAGCAGGATCATTTCTGCTTAACTTTTTTAATCTAGCACAAACCAGTACTTTAAGTGTGACTTGGGATTTATTAAACTTTGTTTTAGCACTCACACACCTCAGATTACTCATTTCACATGGCACTAATACTCTTGGGAAAGGTATGAATCCAGTAATTCTCCCTCCAACTATGGGTAAATAGTAGGGCGGACTAGGTTCTTCAGCCTTGGTGAGGCAACTAGTCTAGGAGAAGGAAAACTCTGAATTCAAACCTGTTAAACTCTATTTAAAAATTGACCTTGTGTCATATCCTGCCCGAGCAGAGGGGTTGTTAAATATGGTTTACTCATTATTTTTGCTGTTTCTAACTTATCATTCATATGAGTACTAAGCTGGCTTATTGTTGTTTAATTTCAGTGATCTAGTGGTAACCAGTACTTAAAGTGTAACTTAGAATTTATTAAACTGTTGGGTGTCACCCCTTATTCTATGGAGCAGTCCAAGAAGTCATGAGAAGTGATGTGAGTATGGGATCATAAGAAAATCAACTGAGTAAGAAAATGAAGATTTTAATGAGATGAATTGACCGAGTGAAGCTAAGCACAATTCATCACATTGTAAACTGGCTATGTGCTATCTTACTATGAATTAACTGTGTGTTACCTTGCTACAAACTAGCTAAGCTATGAACAATCTGTGGCAAACAAAAACATAAGCAATATCTAATTTGATACACTTGCCTCATTACTTATTGAATCTCTAAGTGGTTACCCATTCAAGCACAGAGTAGATTCATTGTTGCTTAACAAATACTTTAAATGTGAATTGATTGTCTAAAACTGGTATTTTAAAAAAATTCTACTGGTTTTTGAAATTCAAGATTGTAAGCTATGGCATATTTTCTACAGCATTGAAAAGTCCAGATTTGGACAAATATGATATTGAAAGGGTTAATGTGTATGTGATGGTCACGAGCAGCAACCAATAGAAACACCTGGAGAAGAGTTGTGGGAGGTTGCTGACCTGGTTCCTGGAGTAGAAAGAATGAGAACCCTTTTTACCTAGCCAGAATGAACTGGAAGGTGGGGAGGTTTAGCTTAAAATGGCACAGTTGAAAAGAAAAATGTGACATGAACAGTTAAAAATGAATGAGGCATGACCACATGTGAGAAAAAATGGGCAACAAAGAAGCCTGATAGAACAATTTTCTATTAGGCCCACATCAAACCTTCAGGTTAACTATTGTTCCTCAGATAAGTCCTATCTGTATATCTTTTGAACTTTATTATGTGTCTATATTATTTTTTTAGTTGAATCCTAACAGAATAAATGTATTTTTTATGTTACTGAGATTGCTGATGTGTTTAATTTTTTTTTGCTAGTCATTCTGATACATTGTTTCTATGCAATAATTCTTCAACCTGTTGTCGATACCTTTTTGTTATTATTATCCATGAAGTATCGGGTAAATAGGATGAATTATGAATTTTTATTTGTTACATACCTCTTTGATGTATCTGGGACAAGGAATATCAAAATATCAAGAATATCGTCGAGACATGAGAGAGAGGGCATAATCCGTATAATATTTCTGTTTAAATTTTATTGATTTATTGAATAATTATTTTTCAGGGAATTTCTGGCTCCTGGCTGTCATAACCCTGTAAATGTGGACAGTACAATTGCTGAATTAGTACGGCGTAGAATAGAGAACAACCCTGATCGTTATTGTTTTGATGAAGCTCAGGTAAGTTGAACTCCAAAGAAAAGTAATAATTAGAATGCTTAAAAAGCAGATGAAATTTTATCTGTTTGTGTGAGATGTAGCATCTATAATAGCAACAGAATAAGACATGAGCACGGGTTCAAATCTTGCTACCTATCATCACTGCAGATAGATAATAGACCATCCCATTTTGATTATGTGGAAAGAAATGTGGGAAAGAACATGCTACATGTCAGAGAGAAAATATAATAAGAAAGAAAGAAAGGGGAAAAAGAAAGAGGAAGTAATAATGCAATAAATCAAATGTTTATCACTTGTTTCTGTGAAATGCAATGTAGGAAAAAAGAAAAAAAGAAAGATTAAGAAAGAAATTCAAGAGATAAAGAAATTAGGAAAAGAAAGAAATCAAAATTGCTTTTTTGAAAGATTTTTTTTAACAAAAAAAATTATATGTTATTTCATTGTACATTCATATTTAAAATTTTTGTCCAGTTATTTCTTATGATTTTTTTTCATTCAATCTTATCAAACATGAATCATTTTTAAACAGATCTATTTGATCCATGAATGTGACCCTAACATGTAATACCACTCCATGTCAGAGTGGACATGGGAGTAATGGCAATGAAGATGTACTCCACACTCCCCAGATCTTCAAAACTGGAGACTCACCATCAGATACAGATTAGTGTCATACAAAGGACACTCCTTTTAGAAGAGGTCTTCCCCTTCTGTTGGAGGGGGTGTCCTCGTGGTGTAATGGTTAAAGCAATGCACTGCAGAATTGTAATAAGTGAGTTCGTACTCCAGTCGCACTATTATGTTCACTTTCGGGCAAATACCCTTGGGAAAGGTATGAACCTGCTTATCCTCCAAGCTATGGGTAAAATAGTACCACTGCTGTTCTAGGAGAATGGCTTTGGCATCAAATAACCTGCAAAGGTTGATATGCCATTAAACAGAGAAACTAAACCAAACCAAACCTTCTGTAGGAAATATAGTTTTCATTTTCTTAGGTTGATAAGGCTGTCATTTTTTTTGAATAAATAACAAGGAAAAATATAATCATTATGTAATGTGTTCAGCAGAATGATCTCTTGAATTTAGAATTTATTTCCCAAACCTGAGAGATCATATTGCCAGACCTTGTATGACTTTAAAAAATGACTTTACATTATTGTTTATTTTTGTATACATTTTGTCAGCAAAATAAAGAAAAAACTAAATTCAATTTCTCAAAAAAGTAATCCTCTTAAATACTGAAGCATTTCCAGGCAGATTGGTCAGATCTGGCTTGCCAAATATATACTTTTGTTTACAATGAAATCCAGTTATACTATAACTTTCAATAAGTATTTGAATAAGCACAAAATATCATTTTTCTTCTTTTTTTATTAAAGATCTTTAATCTTTTTTTTATTCCACCCCTGATCAAAAAAGACTGTTAGAAGACAATAAATAATTACATCCCTTGCAGAATGGGCATGTCTGTTAGGTCACTTGTGGACTGTCAAATGACAATTCCAGAAAACCATTCTCACTCTTTTTTGCTCTTAGCCTAGTCAGTTGGAGCTGTAGAATATGTTGACAGCATCTCTACAGTGAGGTAAGACACCCCTGAGTATCATGAATATGATACTAAACTTCTGATGGTGAGGTTCCAGTTCTGGAGTTTTGGGGAATGTGGAGGACCCTACCATTTTTACCTTTTTTCTTTGAACGTTGTCTCTTTCCCTGTCTTTGAACAGTAGAGCCAACATAGATATGACCATTTTACTGTCTATTATCACATAATCCTTTTTCCATTTTTGTGCTCCTTCCACATACTGGTTGCTCATAGAACAATATGTGCATCTTTCTAGCCATTGGGAGAGACATATTTATGCATTCTTTCAGTATTACTTGTATGTATATTATGTATATATCAGTGTTTCTGCATGTATAAATAAGCTTGTCTTTCCTTCCATTTACTCAGTGTCAGTATATCATGGATATTTTAATGCTAATATTGCTCCTTGGTGAGTGGGACACAACTAAATATCTTCCTTACTTCCAAATAACCAAATAAGGTCATTTTAAGATTTTGAGTTTGGAAGGAATGTAAATTAACTTAATTCAGTAAACTTCTCAAATAGCAATTTGAGTTTGTCTTTTCAATCTCTCTGATCAATTCTGAATAAGAATTTAAGATTTAATTTTTTTTTCATTTAAAAATTCTATTTAAAAACAATTTTCCAGATATTTAATATTCAAAGTCATAAAACATGACTAACTGCATGTCTTATTATGTTGTGTGTAATAATGTTTGATTATTGTCTGGGAAGCAGTTCATAAACTTTGTTAAACATTAAAAAACTGTGTCTAACTTGATATTTGATATTCATCATTTTGTCTTTCTTTTCCCCAGAATCACATCTTCAAACTGATGAAGAGTGACAGCTACAGCCGCTATTTACGGTCTGACATGCACAAGGAATTCCTCAGTGCAACTCGAAAAAAAGTAAGCAGTCTTCCTTCCATTGCTTGCAATCACTTGTCCAACCACTTGTTTGAATGTTTGTCAGTCCTTAGCCAAGACCTGCCTGCCAACCATCCATCTATCCATCCATCCATCCATCCATCCTGTCAACTGGTCATCCATCCTTCCTGCCAGCTAGCAAGCTAGTTGGTTGATTTATATGCTAGCCTCATTTTCATTAGCCTTTATGTCCTCTGTAGGCATCATGCATTTTCCTCTCTCTCTTCCAGTTTCTGCTGTTTATCTGCCAGTGACCCTTCTAATAGATGCTGCTGCTCTTTCTGTTGTTTGATGTTGTTGTTATGACATTGCTTTATAATATACTAATGTTGATATTATTATTATTATTATTATTATTATTATTTATCTATTTCTTTCTTTCTTTCTTTCTTTCTTTCTTTCTTTCTTTCTTTGTCTTTTTTTGTTTAATGCATTTGCATGTTCACATGAGATGAGTGATGATTATTTCTGGAAATTATTATAATTATTTTCATTATTAATTTAATTTTCTGTAGGGAGGTTATTATAAATTTCACATACTGAGATTTGGGGCAGAATTTTTGCTTAGTCAAAGTAGAACCTTCTAAAATTCCTATAAATAAAATATATTTGTTTTGATATCAACTGATATATAGCATATTAATGTTTTCATTCTATATTAATACTAATATGTTATATATATATATATATATATATATATATATATATATATATATATATATATATATTGATTTCTGTTTTAGACTGTCCATGCATATATATATAAACTAAAAATGATTACTTACAATACTGGGACTTTAAGTTTCATGTGACAAAAAGTATTGTAATACTTTTTTCTACATGAAACAAATTCATATGATAGTATTTTGAGTAATTATGTTTTAGTTTTTGTATTACTCTATTCACAAATATTTGGCCTCTCTGATTTTATTACGAACACTTGCTTTAGAATTTTTTAATATATATTTATATATTTCCTATTGAAGTTGCGTATCAAAGTTTTATTGCCTCTGTGTACCTGATTAAATTTCTTTTGTCACCAACAATAAAAGGAAATATTCTAAGAAGCTCCAAAATCAGACCGATGTTGTATGGATCTGATATTTCTGCTTTATATTATAAAAGGAAAAAAGCCTTGTAATATCATGAAGTAGGGTTTGTGTGCCCTGGGCTAGTAGTCATCATGCTTCAGCCCTAAAACCAATTTTGACTCTAGGATTGTCATCAGGTTTATCAGTGGAAACATTGAAACTGTTTTTTGCAGTAGTAGTAGTAGTATAGATTTATTATAATATATATATATATATATATATATATATATATATATATATATATATATCAAGTGTTTCAGTAAATTTGATGTCATTAAAGATGTACTGGGTGTTTGAGAAGAGTTCATATCGTTTCATTATCTAAGAATTTGAACAATTTTCATTCAAATAATCTCAAATATTTACAGCAGGTATAGAAATAGCTCAGAATTCTATTATTAATGCTTATATGGGTTTTTCCCTCAGTGAATGACATTTCGATACCTGAAAAGAAAAAAAATGAACATAGAATTTTAAGTTGTTTTTACACATGCAGCTAAAATTTGAGATCATTTGAATAAGAATTGATCAAGTAATTAGATTACAAAATATATCAACATTTCTGAAACACCCAGTATATATTACAATAGGCAGGATGCTGTTAGGAAATACACTATTGTGATCATCATTTTTAAAAATCCAACAATTAATATATTAATATATAAAGTTGAAGAAAAGACTATTTTGTGTTTTATTTTTCTTAGTGGGTTCTCTTTTATTCACTGATAAATTTTTCCCCAAACCACATTTTTGAAATTTATTTTATCTTTACTACTTGAAAGCTCTCCATTATTATTATTATTGTTATTATTATTATTATTATCATTATTATTATTACTATTATTTGTATATTATGTATATACATCTTTTTTGTTTTTATTACTATGTTGATTATCTTATGAATTTACCTTGTTAATCTTCCAAAGTTTTGTGATTCTTTCTGAATAATCCAAAGCCAAAATGTGAATACACATTTTACTGAATGTGTTGTGAGGCTAATGCATTTTTAGAAATATGGTCAGGCAGATAAAACATACAACAAAAGTTGGACTAGTCATGACATTTAGTTTACTTTTCTTTTGAAACTAAACTAGAGTAATAATTACTTACATTGCTGATAGAAAGTTTGTTTTTTTTTGCTTGAGTTTGCAGATAAATTTCCCAAGAAAACTTTATTATTTTTCACCCTTTAAATTAGACATGCTTTTATCATAATTTTTATATAAATCCTTTTCTAGATTTTATCTTTTATTTATGATTTATAACTCTTTAATTGCTTTCATAAAAATAAACATACAAATAAATGAATAAATTTTGAAAGATTTTATTGTTAATTTATGAATATAGTGCCATTTTTTTGCCGAGAATAAGCTTTCAAAATACATTTTTTATTTTTATTTTACTTATTTGTTTCTCTATTTGCACTTCCTTTTTTCATTTTCCCTTTTTTCTTTCTTACTTTCTTTCTTACATTCTATTTAAACAGATGATAAGCATCCTATGTATAGCATTATCACTTCTTGCTCTCTCTCTCTTCCCTTTCTTTCTTTCTTTCTTTCTTTCTTTCTTTCTGGTTATATTTCCTTTCTTTTTCTCTCTGATGTTTAGTATGTTCCCTTTCTTCATTATTTCTTCACAATCAAAGCAAAATGGTTCATTATTTATTTGGTGCGATGACAGAATGTAATGTTAAGACACATATTCATGTCTTATTCTGTTTACATGATAGATTTTTTTAATAGCTCAACACTAAGACGTTAGCCCTTAATAGAAACTGAATCTAGTGAAACATTATACACATCAAAGTGAAAATTATTTGGCATTTTTATTATTTGATTTTACAGCATTGAAATTCTGTAACCAGAAATGAAATTGCAATACCTTTTTATGAATATATATAAAGGATGCATTGATTTTTGGACTGCTACATATTCTTATCTTTAGTAACAGAGTTGAAATACTGTAGAGTTGGTAAATGAATAATGCTTAAAAATATCCAGTTTGATTGAATAATGTTCCCTTTGAAATAATAAAAACCTGGCATCTTTTATAAAGAAGAAAATAAAGAATGCATAGAATTTTGGGATGTACATATTTATAGACAATACTATATATTGTACAATTCATATGAGGTGGAATTTCTGAATATCTAGCTTAATGTCTGTTCTTTTTTATTTAGAGGCTCCCATATGATATTCATTTCTATGCTCGGCTAGCTAAGGAGGTTATTAGAGTTTAAGATGTGTGTGTGTGTGTGTGTGTGTGTGTGTGTGTGTGTGTGTGTGTGTGTGTGTGTGTGTGTGATTCTTTTGGTCTTCTTCTTTTCTAACACATATCTATTATACCAACCTCATTCTACAAGGGTCAGCCAGAGGATATCACACCCAAAATATTTTGACCTTAATAATGACAAGGACTTCAGTTAGAGTACATCAGTGAATGATAATCATTTTCCCTTATCTTAGAGATTCAGTTGGTTGGTTGGTTGGTTAGTTTTACATGTCAGCCCTTTTTGGGTTATTTAATATCTAAATTAGTCTTTTGCAAGAAATTATATAGTATAAAGTAAATGATGTAAATCATTGGTAAACAATTATAGATTCTAGTGACTATCCTTAATACAAAAAAATTACATGCAGTTATATGGTTTAATGTATTCTTATCAAATGCAAATAATTTTCAAACAGATCTGTTAGACCCATAGATGGGATCCTAATAAATATTGCAACTCTGGATCAGAATGGATCTGGGAGTAATGTCATATTCCCCATAGCTCCAGAACTGGAGTCTCATTATCAAATGCAGTTTAGTGTCATACCCAGGACACCCCTTTTCGAAGAGAATTTTACTCCTCTGCAGGAGATACAGTCATCATATTCTAAGTTCTATTGAAAAGGCAGGCTTGATTACAATCATAACTATATTTTCAGTATTCCATTGCTTTTTTTAATCATACTTTTTTATTTGTCTATGATCATTTGTTTGCAAGCAGTTATAGTTTCAAGTACTCCTATCCAACACAAATAATTTTTGAATAGATATATTTGACTCAGAGTAGACATGGGAGTAATAGCAATGAAGGGGTATTCTACATGACTATGACCTCCACAAATGGAGCCTCACCATCAGATACAGTTTAGTGTCATATCCAGGACAGATTGAGACAAAATAATGATGTCATTTTGTTATTATAAATAAATATAATCTTTTAAAATATTTTGGCCATAATAACAAATAAGATAAGACCGCCAGTCTGAGTATATCCATGAATAATAATGATAATTCCTTATCTCTGAGATTCAGACCAAATGATATTATTATTTTATCATTATTGATAATAATCGATTGATATTGTGGATAAAGATAATTCGGTTGTTGATTAAAATAGTTTGTGAAATTGTTTAAGGGAAAAAGTGAAGTGAAAAACATTGAGAATGATAAATATATAGTGGCCAGTATTGTTAAAGTGCAACAATATATAAATATCTTCATAAATATTGCTTGATAGACATATAAGAAATCTCAGAGGGAATTCAAATCATGGAGCTGTTAAGTGCATTCCGCAAAAACATCTGTCTGCAAGTTAGGAAAAAAATGCTTTCAGCTAATATAATGCAGATGCAAACAAAATCTTCCAAAGCTGATGTACAGCCTTGATTAACAGATGTATCTATGTATCAATCTATCTATCTAACTGTCAACTAAATTGTAATTATCTTATATATATATATATATATATATATATATATATATATTAGGGAAAGTAAGATTTGGAATTAAATCTGATGATATGAGAAGGAAGAAAACAGTTTTGAAAATCTGACTCACATGTTTCCCTAGTGGTCAAGCATCATAAAAAGGTCAATCTAATTTTTCAAAGTACTTTCTTCTTTCTCATATATATATATATAGGGGAGTGCGTGTGGAGAGAAATATTGAAAAGCAAAGTAATCCAAAGTGAAGAATTTAATATGAAAGAAAGTCATCTTTATAACATTTCAATTTCAATAAACCATCATCAGGGCTCAGAAAAGAAGTTATAATGTGTTGTTAGATCTGTGATTTCTCTCCACATTGTCAGATTATTTTCCATTATTTACTTCCATATATATATGTGTGTATATATATATATATATATATATATATATCACCATAGATGAGAAAAACAGTGTAACATAGCAAGTTTCTTATTAAACCAATGCATTTAAAATGCTTTCAGAAAATAAAACAATTTTCTGTCCAATCCAAATGATAATCAGAATCCTTCTGTTTTCCTAAGAAGAAGCACCAATATCAGCATGGATGGCTGTGAGAAGAAAAACCCAAGTTATCAGTTCATCTTTAATAGCAACAAATAATCACAAAAATTGTAATTATAAGTACTTTTTAGCAATACTACAAAATACAGCCAACATGAAGATATATTCTCAGAAAAATAGTTAATGATTTTAGAATTAAGCCAGTATTAATGGAAATGAAGATTTTAAGAACCTACAGTCATTTTTATAAGATCCCACAATACTTATTATTGCATCTGTGCTTTGACTATTTATTAAACTCAGACAAACTTCAGCAACAAAGGTATTTCTCAAATAGCTATCCAGCTGCAAACTACTGTTTCAGCTCCCAGCTAGGTCTTGATAAAGCTAACAGAAGACTATCAGTGGTTATCTTCACATACACAAATTGTAGATTATTTACTCCTTTCACTTGGTCATTACAAAGATGCAGCATGGTAAACAATACATGTGGTGTAAAGATTCTCATCTGCAGTATCCCAAAATACCACATTCAGTACACCAAATGTAGAGGCATATTTTCAGAAAATTCTCACTCCATAACTTTTAAGTTAAGCCAGTATTAATGGCAACAAAAATTTTTAATAAACTACAGTCATTTTTACGATAAGCCCACAATACTTAGTAAAGTAAGTAAGTAAACTAGGAGATTTACTTTCCTTTTCAAAACTTATGTAGTTTTATCATTGCATATCTAGTCAATACAATGAAAACAAGAAACAGAAAGGTACTGACTGCATACATTGAGTTCAGTGGCCCACTGTCCTAATGAGTAGAGTGTTTTCCAATGGTCCGGTAGACCAGGGTTCAATCCCAGGTCGAGTCAAAGACTCAAAAAATGGTACTTGATGCCACTTTGCTTAACACTCAGCATTATAAGGTAAGGATTGAGGGTAAAATGGAGCAACCCAGAGAATGGAGTAGCACCCTCCCCTACACCTCGGTGCAGTAGCTATTGAAAAGGAAGCCTTTATGTCACCCTTGACTAAGTTCGCCAACTTTACATAAGGGTCAATATCTGTATTAATGATTTGGAAGAGTTTGTCAGTCTGTCTTCTTTAGATAGTCAAACAGTTTGATGTACAGTTACCAAATTTGGTATGCATACTTACAAAGCTTTTGATGAAAAAAAGTTGTCTTTCATGGGAGAAGGAGCATCTGATGGCAGAACTCACAAACCATTCAAACATATGAGGCATTCATTCTTGCAGACATATATAAGGCATCTGGATTGATTATTCTGTTAGTGTTAACAAAATTAGGAATAGTAACAGTACAAGTGGAAATTCTTGATTTTATAAGTATTCTTTTTCTTATTTTGATACATTCATTTACAAAGAAAACGTTTTAAATCAAAAAATGCATCCTTTAAATTACATACACTTATATAGCAGGATGGCCAGCTCAAACATACGTACAGCAGCTCTGTGAGGATATGGGATGTTGCCCTGAAGACCAGCCAGATGTGAAGAACGATAGGGAGGAGTGGCGGGAGAGGGTCGGAGATGTCAGTGCTGGTGGCATGACATGATGATGATTATATAATAATAATTCTGTGTAAATCATTTTATAGGTTATCATTATTCATTCATTTTTACTCATTACTTGCTTTCTTAAAAATAAATAAATAAGGTTTGGTTTGGTTTCTTTGTTTAATGGCATATCAACCTTTATAGGTTATTCAATGCCAAAGCTATTCTCCTAGAAGAACAGTAGTGGTACTATTTAACCTATAGCTGGGAGGATAAGGTAGTCCATACCTTTCCCTGGGGTATTTGCCCGAAAGTGAACATAATAGCATGACTGGAGTACGAACTCGCTTACAATGACCCTGCAGTCCATCGCTTTAACCATTACACCATGAGGACACCCCCATAAATAAATAAAGGTAAAAAGATCAGTTTGGATTTAATAAACAGTTTATTTTTATCTATCAATTAATTAGAACTGAAAATTCTATTTAAAATTGAATAATTTGTTGATTTTCATGAGATTTTACCTAAAAATAACATGATAAAAGGTTTGGTTTATTTGTTTAATAGTGTATCAACCTTCACGGGTTATTTGATGCCAGAGCCATCCTAATGGAAGACCAGTATTGGTACGATTTAACCCATAGTTAGAGAGATAAAGAGTTTCATAACTTTTCCAAAGGTGTTAATCTGAAAGTGAATGTAACAGTAAAACTAGAGTTTGAACTAACCAATTATGATGTTGCATGTTAGCCACTACACTATGAGAACTCACCCACCCTATGATATAAGGGAGAGTCAAAAGTGTTTTAATATTTTGGTAACTTAAGGATCAATTTGGCAGCTTTGGATGCTTTTATTTTGGTTGTGAAAGTGATAAACCACACTGGACTGTGAGATGCCTTTTGCTACTTGCTAGATTTGTCTCTATGGTTTGGAGCACAGCCTCAGAATCCAAGGTTTTAAACCAACATGACTTTGCTTAATTGTAAAGGTTATTGCAACCAGAGTGAAATTTCTTGAACTATCTGGTCATTGTTCTGTGATTAGCTGCACATTCACCTTTTATACAACAAATATTTTGGGTTGCTTCGATGGCATTATGGCTCAGTTCAAACTTGTAAAGTATAAGTTCCCAAATTAGATTATATTACACATTCATTTGTGTGGCTTTTAAATGACACACACAGTAAAGCAATACACAAAATGTTAGCACAATAACTACCGCTTGCCCAGTTGGCTGGGGTTGTAGAGTACACTGGCTGCATCTCTGCAGAGGGGTAAAACTCTACCAACAAATGTCTTGGATATGACAGAAAAAAATCTGATGGTGAGGATACAGTAATGCTGGAGTTTTGGGGAATGTGGAGCACCCCTTCATTGCTGTAGCTCCCAAGTCCACTCTAGCCCACAGCGGTAGAACCTGATAGGGTCCAAGCTATGGGTCAAATAGAACTAAACTGTGTATTTATGCTAAACTGAATTGCTTGAAATAGAGTTGTTTTGACATTTAAACAGCATATCTATGCTAAACTGAATTGTTTGAAATAAAAGTGATTATTTGTATGAAAACAGATTTGGCATTAAATAACCTACAAAGGTTGAGATGCCATAAAAAACCCAACCAACCAACCAACCAATCAACCAACCAACTATCTACCACAATACTACCAACCACAGTGGGTACCTTCCATGGCTTCATCTGCTTTGGTGATGTGATATAAATGCCACAAACTAGTATGTACCAAAATATTGCAAAACTTTTGACTCACCCAAGTGTTATGAAATATTACATTAATTTATGTTTAAGGATAAGTAAGTAAGTTGGTGACCTTAGTTGAGGGTGACACAAAGGTTACCTTTTCAATAGCTACTATACCAAGGTGTAGGGGAGGGCACTACTCCTTCCCTTGATTGCTCCACTTTACCCTTGATGTTTTCCTTATAATGCTGAGTGTTAAGCAAGGCAGTATCAAGTACTATTTTTTGAGTCTTTCGTATGTCTCGACCTAGGATTGAATCCTGGTCTCCCGGACCATTGGCAAAGTTAAATGGCCCAGTTAAAACTTCCAAAATATGTTTTCAAAATAAGTAGTCTTTATTTCTTTCTATTATACATTTTCCTCTCTCTCTCTCTCTCTCTCTCTTTTCATCTATATCTTCAATTTTTCACTGTCTTTTCTTTCTTTCTTACATTCTGTTGAAGCAGATGATAGGTGTCTGATGTATAGCTGCAGGATTGCTTTTTTTTCGGTCTCTTTTTCTCTCTTTCTCTGTCCTTCTCTCCCATATTTCTTCTTTTATTTGCTTTCTTTTTTTCTACCACATGTAGTGTGTTCTTTTCTTTTTTTTCTTTCCTAACAATCAAAACATAATTGTCCATTGTTTATCTGAGATGATGATAGGATGTAACTTTCAGACACATGTGTTCATGCCTTATTCTATTATCATTATCATTATTATCATTATTATTATTGCTGCATCATGATCAACAGATAGTAATTTGCAATCATAATATTCATTGGACTAAGACAACAATACAACTGTAATTTGTTTTCTCTCTTGGATGAGAGTTACTTGGTGTAGTCTAAAAATGGTCTTAGAACCATCTCTCAGACAGCACTACTTCATGGCATTAAAACAAGAGATTCAAAGAATTCTTTGATGCCTTCCCTTTAACACCAACATGCCACCAGGCATTTTTATTTTCATAGAAATCCCTTATGGTTTCATGCTAGACAAATCTTTTTTTAATACTGCAGTAGAAATGCATATGTATTTATTCCAGTCTGTTTATATTTAAATATTTATCTCAACATGTCTGATCTATGTCATTCTGTTCAGATATTTCTCTGTATACTCACATCTATCTATCTATTTATCTATCTATCTCAGCATATCCATATATATCTATCTTTGCATATCTATCTCTTCAAATCTTTTTGTCTCAGTATATTTATATCTGTACCATCTTATTGACATAATGGTTAGAGACTTCACCAATGGTCTGGAAGACAGGGTTTCATTCCTAGGTGGAGACACACCAAAGAATCAAAAAATGGTGCTTGATGCTTCTTTGCTTATCACTCTGTATTATAAGGTATGGATCAATGGTACTTGATGCTTCTTTGCTTATCACTCTGTATTATAAGGTATGGATCAAGGGTAAGTAAAGCAATCTAGGGAAAAGAGTAGTACCCTTCCCTACACTTCAGTGTAGTAGCCTTCGGGTTGTCCTTAACTACGGTTGGTCAACTTATATTTATATCTATCAATCTCTATCAATTACTTTATCTTAGCCTATCCATATTCATATGTTTATCTCAGTCTATTCAGCTCTCTCTCACTCTCTCTCTCTCTCTCTTTATCTACATTTATATCTCTCAATCTTTCAGATTCAATATCTATCTATCAATTCAAACAGATATTAGGCTGAAATGTTTATATACAAATAACTCTAATAGTTACACAATGAATGTTGTTAAAGAAGTACTCAATTTGCCCTTGAGATAAGCAATTTCAGTTTTTTGGTAAATTATTATCATGCTCCAAAGCTGTCATATTTAAAAATATCTGTGACTATTGATGCATTTTTTTAATGGATTCAATTTCAAAATATTAGTATTGTCATGTTTTTGCATTAAGATGAAGTAATATAGGGAACCACACCAAAGGGAGGTTCTTCTCTGGTTGGAATATATTCTATTTGAAAATACATAGTAGTTAATTAGGCTTGGTTCCTGCTTGAGCCAAGGCAGCAAAGTTGTTATTCAACACTTCTCTGTCCATCGTTTCCACCTTCATTTTCTGGACAGATTCCAGGCCAGTATCCTGATTTAGATTATCAATGTATATGACATGATGTCAACCACACCTTCTCATGCCATATCTTGGATCACACAAGACCAGCTTCATCTTCAAGATGTCATGTACAACATCTTGACAGATAGACTTGATGTTCTCCAGTCTTCTCACTTACTTTTGAGAGGATTGCACACAAGCATTGATTTGTCATTTGCTTCTGCCATTTCATGGTAAAAGGTGACACATCTTTGTGTAGTAACCATTTATATTCAAAATCCCCATATCTCATCACCAGTGATCACCATATATATATATATATATATATTTGCAATCTCTTATATATATATATATATATATATATATATGTGTGTGTGTGTGTGTGTTAGAATAATTGCAAACAAGCAATTATTGTAATATAGCTCCTACCTTAGTGTAGTTGAACACTTTATGAAACTTTTTCAAAAATGCTGGTTGTTTCTTTTAACTCTGTTGAGGAGATTGGCTTGTTTAATATCATATTTGATATTCATGGGTAGATTGTTTGCCAATGGCCCAGGAAACCATGGTTCTATCCCTGGGAAGAGTCAGACCAAAAATTCAAAAAATAGTACTTGATCGCTCCTTGCTTAACACATAGCATTATAAGGTATGTATCAAGGGTAAAGTGGAGCAATCCAGGGAAAGGAATAGTGCCCTCCCCTACACCTCTGTGTTGTAGCTATTGAAAAGGGAGCCTTTGGGTTGCACTCTTTATGGTTGCCAACTTGACTTTATATATATATATATATATATATATATATATAACTTTAATGCATATACAGGTGTATGTACAAATACACACACATATATGCACATATACATATAACTTTATATACATGTACATTTTATAGCTGAGAACTTGCTCTATCCAAAGGTGTTATTTTATTGTGCTCCCTGTAACTGTTGAAGTCTCTGGAAAATAATTAAGTGACATTTCTTTTGGAATATATCTATCTACACACACACACATACACACGTGCGTGCATGCACACACATGCACACATATATGTACAATGTACATATACATGTATTAACATATACGCATATATATATATATATATATATATATATATATATATATATATATATATATATATATAAAGGCTTATGTACATACAATTACATACACACACATACAATCTTATAGGCATGAAAGTGTGTAATATAAAAATTATTAGCTGAAAACTTGCTTTATCCAATAAAATCATTATTGTAGTGTCTGTGAAAATAAATAGGAGGCATTACTTTTGGATCATTCCTTTTCCTATCAAGGCTAGAGAGACCAGTTTGCCCAACTACTTTATGATCCAGTTGCCTGAGGCTGTAGAATACACTAATTTCATCCCAGCAAAGGGGTTAAGAACCCCCCCCCCCAAATGCCTGTCCTGGATATGACACTAAACAATCTGATGGTGAGGTTCCAGTAATGCTGGAACTTTAGGGAATGCGGAGTACCCCTTCATTGCCAGCACTCCCAGGTCCACTCTGGCCCGAAGTGGTAGCATCTTACATAGAACTATGGGTTAAATAGAACTAAGTTACATACTTATGCTAAGCTGAATTACTTGAAATAGAACTGTTTTGATATTTAAACTGTGTACTTATGCAAAACTGAATTGTTTGAATGGAACTGTTTTTGACATTGAAACTGTACTTATGTTAAACTAAATTTTTTGAAATAGAACTGTTTTGACATTTAACTGAGTAAACAAAATGTATACTTATACTAAACTGAATTGTTTGAATTAGAACTGATTATTTTGTCTTAACAGAATAGATTAAAAATAGAAATGTTTTTGCCTATTAAACTATGTACTCATGCTAAACTTAATTGTTTAAAGTAGAACAGATTATTTGTATAAAAATAGATTTGGCATTAAAAAACCTACAAAGGTTGATATCCCATAAAACCTAACCAACCAACCAACCAACCGACCAACCAACCTATCGATGGGTCAAATAGAATTAAACTGTATACTTATGCTTAACAGAATTATTTGAAATAAAACTGCTTTTACACTTAACTGTGTAAATAAATGGTTGATGTTTAATTGAATTGTTAGTGATACATAGCAATACTTGGAACCATTTAACTTTGATGACAAGCTAAACTGAATAACTTGAAATAGAAATGTCTTTGATATTTAAATGGTGTACTTATGCTTAACAGAATTGTTTGAAATAGAACTGTTTATATGTACAAAAATGGATTTGTCATTAAATAACCTACAATCGTTGATATGCCATAAAACCAAACCAAACTAAACCAAACCAAACCTACTATTTTACCCATGACTGGAAGAAGTGATCAATTCATACCTTTCCCAGGGTCAATTGCATGAAGTGAAATGCAAATAGCCTCATCTAGAATTTGAACTTGTTAAGTTCATTTTCTTTTGGCAATAAACATTATGCCATGCATGCAACCACACACACACACACACACACACACACACACACACACACATATATATATATATATATATATATATATATATATATATATATATATATATATATATATTTGCATTATTTATTTATACCAACACATGCCTACATACGATTCTTTCATGAATTTAGGATGAATGCTTTTTTTCCTCCCAATCATCAATTTATCCAATCCATTCAATAATATTAATTTCCTTTGATCTGATAAAAGAATTAATTCCATTTTCTCTTGATTGAAGTTTCTCAGTTTTTAAGCTTCAAGTAATTGTTTGTTTTTTTTTATTTAGTTTTTATTTTGCTGCTGAATAGAAAAATCAGTCAGAGTCTGAAAAAAGTTTTTTTTTTTCTATAACACATCACAAAATTCTTTCAAAAATGGGAATTTTTATTGCAAATTATTGATTGATACATTGATTTTAACAGCATGTTAACCTGTCTAGGGTTATTTTATGCCTAGAGGTTAAGGAATCATATTCATTGTATGTTCATATTTACATTTTTTGTGTAGTTGTTTCTTAAGAAGTTTTTGCTTTGCACTGTTTTTATAAAATATGAGGAGCTGAGGTGACCTTTTTTTTGGGGAATGCCAACAGGGCCCAAGGCATTTCTAGGAATGCCAGGTGTGTCTGGGCTATGACCCTGCGCCCAGACCCACCTTAAAAAAGGCCTTGTACCACACTCATCCATTTGGTGGGGCATATGACAAATACTTTTTCTATAAAATATGAATCATTTATACATAGATCTGTTTGAGCCATAGAAGAAACACTAACAGGTACTTTTTCATTCTTTGTTTGATGGCCTATCAACTTTTGTGGGTTATTTAATGCCAAATCCATCTTTGTAGAAGAACAGTAGTGGTACTATTTAACCCATAGCTGGGAGTTTGAGAGGGTTCATACCTTTCCCAAGGGTATTAGTCTGAAAATGAATGTAATAGTGTGACTGAAATTTGAACCCACTTATTATAATGTCACAGTTTAGCATGTTAACCCTTACGCCATGAGGACTTCACTCAACAGGATCTACAACTCAACCTCAGAGTGAACCTGGGAGTAATTACAATGAAGGTATACTACACACTTCCTTGGTTTCAAGAAATGGATCCAACCTATCAGATGCTGTTTAGGGTCATACACAAAATATCATAGCAAATTAGTTTATGCACAATCACATACTATATCGGTTTTCATGCCAAATTTAAAGATCTCAGTATGCCCAACTATTTTCTCTAACACTTGAGGGAGAATAGTAGGATACATACCTTTCCCAAGGGTGTGAGCATAATGTAAAACGCAAATGGAATCTTTTTGAAGGAGTAAAATAACTGGGAGTGGGGGAATGTTTTTATCTGCTGATTTTTTCTTATTTTCTCAAAAAGATTGCATTTAATGGGGCAGTCAAAAGAACTCAATGGCTTTTTTTTTATTTTCATTTTCATTTTCATTTTTATTTTCCACTCAAAAATATTTTATCAAATGTAAACAACAAAGTACAACGCTGATGGTTAGGTAGACCAAAATATTGGCATATATAGAATACATTATATGAATATCTTATTTTTTATTTATTTTTAAGATTCATCATTAAAAGTTTTTAAACATATATATATATATATATATTATGGGTATGTGTTGAACCAAATGCACCTCCTATATATATATATATATATATATATATATATATATATATATATATATATATATATATATATATATATATATATATATATATATATATATATATATATATGAGGTGTTTAGGGTGTAATGGTTAGAGTCATAGGAAATGGTCACAGTGATCTGAGTTCAAATCCTGGATGAAGCTGTTTGCATTTCAAATACCTTTGTAAAGGTATGAATCCAACTATTCTTTCTTCAACTATGGGTAAGTAGTAAAGCAAACTAGGCTCTTTAACCTTGCTATGGAAACTGGTTAAGGAAAACCATCAATTCAAACCTGTTAAACTCTGCTTTAAAGAATTTACCCAGTGTATCTCATCTTGCTTGTGCAGAGGGGTTGGGAGAGAGAGAGAGAGAGAGAGAGAGAGAGAGAGAGAGAGAAACAAAAGATAAATTGCAATATTTCTTTATAGTAATTTATTTTTTGATTGTTCTCAACTAGTTTCAACCTTAGTTCATCATCAGGTGAAAAGTTTTTAAGATAGTTGACATAGCTCAACAGTGATAGAAAATGAACTGGCAACTTTTTTCATATCTATACCTTTCTCTTAGGAAAGGCATGGACTTACCTCTCCAAATATTTCAGGTTTATTTAATCCTTTCTCTTCTATTTTTATTATATAACCCAGTACACCGTCACATGAGAAAAGCTAGCCCAGTATGTTATGGTTGTAGACTATACTGACTGCATCTCTGCAAAATGGTAAGCCTCACTCTCCAATGAGTGTCTTGGATATGACACTAAGCAATCTGATGGTGAGGCTCTAGTCATAGAGCTTTGGGGATTGTTGGATACCCCTTTATTGCCACTGATCTCTTGTCTACTGATCCAGAATAGTAGGACCCGTTAGGGCCCAATTTATGGGTTAAATAGAACAGTTTAACCATTTAACTGTGTGGAAACAAATGACTGATGTTAAATTGAATTGTGAATGTTAGCAATATTTGAAACCATTTAACTGTTTGCAAACAAATGCACTCTGGCTCATTTAAAAATTGTTACTTACAAATTTTTTGTTGATAAATATAAACTATAGCAATACTTGAAACCATTTAATTATGTTCAAAGAAATTAGCCCTAATTCATTTAAAGATTACATTACCTACAAACTATTCACTTAGAAATCTTATATATATATATATATATATATATATATATATATATATCAGATTTGGCATTAAATAATCATCAAGAGTTGATATGCCATTAAACCAAGTAACCTAAACAAATGACTATTAAATTGATAAGTGTTACATAGCAATGCTTCAAACAACTTAATTGTGCACAAAAAAGTATTAATACTAAGTAGAATTATTTGTGTTAGATAGGGATACTTGAAACCATTTAACTGTGTGAAAACAAATGAACTCTAGCTTGTTTACAAATGTGACCTACAAACTACTCATTTACAAATCATATATATTCAATATATATAAAGAGGATTTGGCATCAAATAACCTGTATAGGGTGATATGCCATAAAATCTAACCAACCAACCAGCCTTGAGAGAAGCAATACATTATTACTTAAACTCCATTGCCTCTAGAAATCCCATGAACAGCTGAGTTTTGGATCCCGACAATTTTCAAAGTCATGGGATCGTTTGACCTTGATTTTGAAGTCTGTTCATATCTCTCTTTCTATCTATTAATCTATCTCAATATATTTATATCTATCTATCTATCTATCTATCTATCAACATGTCTCTATACCCTCAAAAATGCAAAGTAAATGTTTTTCTCATTTCATTTGTCACTGCAGTTCCATAATATACTCAAGTATATAAGAAATATAAGCAGAAATATAATTAATATATGTTTCTGTATCACTACTTATCTTTTATTGTAACCATGGTGACTAGGTGTATATATCTGACCTTTAAATGTGTTTGTAATTGCTTATACTGAGAAAAAGAACTGGCTAAGTAAAGATAGAAACCCCAATTCTCTAGTCTTCCTAAAAAGTCAGAATTAGAAACATACAATTTCAAACATGGATAGATTATTGATTTTATCTATTCAGAGAGGAAGTTTTTTTTTTTTCCTTTTTTTTTTCCCTTTTAAAGATTTTTTTTCTTACTGTTTTTTCACATTTTTTTACCTTTATTTACCTTTGTTAACCCTTTTTTATATCTTACAAAACTATTTTTAACAAATTTTACCTTTATTTTTAATATTAAGAGTTAGTTACTAACATTTCTCTCTAGCTTTTTAATTAATTTATTTTTTTGCTTTTTTTGGTTAGATTTTTGAGGAACTTAATATAGCAAAATAAAAGTTTTAGCTATATTTTTTATGTACTAGTTTGTAGTGCATATATCAAGTGACTAAAGCAGTTTAAGCCATAGAAGTTACCTGTTAGTAGTATCATGTAGTTAGCACGCTTACACATAGTGTATTGCCTCACTCTTGGTGTGATTTGAAAACCACACAGATGAATATGCAATACAGTCTAATTTGAGAACATACGCTTTACAAGTTCAAATTTGGCTATGACCCAATGAAAGCAACCAAAAACAATTGTTGAGCAAAAAGTGAAAATTGATCATTTTATAGTAACTAGATTGGTGAAAAAATTTTGCTCTGGTTACAAGAACCTTGATGATTAAAAAAGGTCATGTAGGTCTAACACTGTCAATACTTTGACCATAGAGGCCAATATAGTGAGTTGCATTCTTGTTGTGGCCCCGGAAAGGGTCACTAATGAAAATGCAAACACGGATATTAGATAACAGATTATATTACACAAGAAAGATAGAGTTACATAGAAAAGCTAAGAAGTCTCGTACTGTTCGGATAACACCGATATTGATCTGCCTCTCTGGCAGCGAAATCTCTCAGTACTAATAACGGTGAGAAGAGTCCATTATGGTGAGATGGGTAAGGCTCCCACAACAATTCCTCAATATCTTGCTATCCAGTATGGTTTGTCATATCCATGACCTCGGTAAAACCATCTTGAGCTGCCAAATTGGCATGTGTTAGCAAAATACTGAAATCTTTTGACTCACCCTTGTATCATGAGATGTTAACCTCAAGGAATGGGAACTGTCTTCAACACACATCCCATTTAAAAAAGTCTGAGATGAATTGTTAATACAGGAAATGAAAATGCTTTAATATTCTTGAAGAGAGAGACATAATGTCTCTCTGTACAAGAATATTTTTTTGTTTTGGTTTTAGTCAAAATAACTCATAGGATTATCCAAAGGACTTTTTGTTTTTTTTTCTTAAATAATTTTACTTTTGAAAATCTATTTTTAACAAAATGTCATTGGCTGGGGCTGCAGAATGCATCAATTGCCTTTCTCCATAGATGTAAGACACTTCCAATGAGTGTCCTGGATAGGACATAAAACAATCTGATGGTGAGGTTTCAGCCCTCGAACTTAGAGGATAGTTGAGTACCCCTTGATTGCCATTACTTCCAGGTCCACTCTGACTCCTATTGATAGTACCTGTTAGGGTCCCATCTATGGGTCAAATTGAACTGTACAATCTTTTACTATGGATTATTATTAATAGAATTATTAGTGTTAGATAACAATACTTGAAACCATTTAGAATTATTAGTGTTATCAATGGGTTTTTTTTTTCGTAGTAGGGCATTGCAAAAAACCTACAAGCGACATTAATATTTGTCGACTTTACCAAGGCCTTTGATTCCATTCACAGAGGAAAGATGGAACAAATCCTACTAGCGTATGGCATACCTAAAGAAACCATAGCAGCAATAACGATTCTCTATAGAAACACCAAAGTAAAAGTACAATCACAAGATGGAGACACAGAATACTTCGACATTGTAGCAGGAGTACTACAAGGGGACACGATGGCTCCGTACCTCTTTATCATTTGTCTAGACTACGTACTTAGAACATCAATTGACAAAATCAGAGAGAATGGCTTCGAGCTGACGAAGAAAAGAAGCAGAAGGTACCCCGCAAAAACAATTACCGATGCCGACTATGCCGATGACATAGCGATATTGGCAAATACACCCGACCAAGCCAAAACACTACTGCATAGTTTGGAACAAGCAGCCACAGGCATAGGCCTCTATGTTAATGCACACAAAACAGAATATATGTGCTATAATCAAAAGGGGGACATCTCCACTCTAGACGGAACCCCTCTTAAACTAGTAGACAAATTCACTTACCTAGGAAGCAGCGTCGAATCAACCGAAAAGGACATCGACACAAGGTTAACAAAAGCATGGACAGCTACCAATAGGCTATCGATCATATGGAAATCAGACCTAACCAATAAAATGAAACGCAGTTTCTTCCAGGCAGCGGTCACATTGATACTGCTATATGGGTGCACTACATGGACTCTAACAAAACGGCTCGAGAAGAAGCTAGATGGCAATTACACAAGAATGCTGCATGCAATCTTGAACAAGTCCTGGCGGCAACACCCCACAAGACACCAACTGTACGGCCACCTGCCTCCTATCACGAAAACTATTCAAGTTAGACGAACCAGACATGCAGGACACTGCTGGAGAAGCAGGGACCAACTCATAAGAGATGTACTCTTATGGACCCCCACACATGGCCGTGCAAAAGCAGGGCGACCAGCACGAACATACATTCAGCAGCTATGTGAGGATACGGGATGTTGTCCTGAAGACCTGCCTAGGGCGATGAACGATAGGGAGGAGTGGCGAGAGAGGGTCAGGGATATCCGTGCGACATGATGATGATGATGATGAGTGTTATCAATACTTAATCTTTTAACTGTGCGCAAACAAATGATTTATATAAACTAGAATTATATTAGATATACAACATATACTATTCCCTGACCTCTTGGCATAAAATAGCATCAGACAGGTTGACATGTCATAAGATCCATCAACCAACAAACCGAAATAATGTAGTGATGAAAATAAAAGACATTAAGTATCAGAAAAAAATTGAGACACTATCTTAGCTTATCATAAGCTTGGAGTATAAGTCAAGGTTTATAGAAGCTGTTTCAAATGTTAGTGTTGTTAGAAATAAGTTTAATTGTAGGTCTTCAAGGAATAGTATTGTTTTCTCTTTCCTCTGCGACTCTTAGTGATATTCCATGAGTTGAGATTTTTTCATGTATATTTTTCAATGATTCTATATATTTAGCATGGATTTTTTGTTAAAAAATAAAATGATGAAAAAGTGCATCCTCTAGTCTTCTTTCTCTCATTGCAGGAATCTATTCTTTCTCTCCAGACAAAACTTGTTTTTGCCTTTCCCCCCAATAAAGTCAAGTAGTAACTCTGAACTCATTTTTTTCTTTCTCAAGTCAGACAAATCATTTTCTTCATTCTCCTGACTAAGTCAGACAGACCTCATTTTCTTCTTTCTCCTGACAAAGCAAGACAGAAATCATTTTCTTCTCTCTCTTGACTAAATCAGATAGAACACATTTTCTTCTTTTTCCTGACTAAATTAGACAGAATTCATTTTCTTCTTTCTCCTGAGAAAGTCAGACAGAATTCATTTTCTTCTTTCTTCTGATAAAGTCAGAAAGAATTCATTTTCTTCTTTCTTCTGATAAAGTCAGACAGAATTCATTTTCTTCTTTCTCCTGATAAAGTCAGACAGAATTCATTTGCTTCTTTCTTCTGATAAAGTCAGACAGAATTCATTTTCTTCTTTCTCCTGAGAAAGTCAGACAGAATTCATTTTCTTCTTTCTTCTGATAAAGTCAGAAAGAATTCATTTTCTTCTTTCTTCTGATAAAGTCAGACAGAATTCATTTTCTTCTTTCTCTTGACAAAGTCAGACAGAATTCATTTTCTTCTTTCTCTTGACAAAGTCAGACAGAATTCATTTTCTTCTTTCTCCTGATAAAGTCAGACAGAATTCATTTTCTTCTTTCTTCTGATAAAGTCAGACAGAATTCATTTTCTTCTTTCTCTTGACAAAGTCAGACAGAATTCATTTTCTTCTTTCTCCTGATAAAGTCAGACAGAATTCATTTTCTTCTTTCTTCTGATAAAGTCAGACAGAATTCATTTTCTTCTTTCTCCTGAGAAAGTCAGACAGAATTCATTTTCTTCTTTCTTCTGATAAAGTCAGAAAGAATTCATTTTCTTCTTTCTTCTGATAAAGTCAGACAGAATTCATTTTCTTCTTTCTCCTGAGAAAGTCAGACAGAATTCATTTTCTTCTTTCTCCTGAGAAAGTCAGACAGAATTCATTTTCTTCTTTCTCCTGAGAAAGTCACACAGAACTCATTTTTTTCTTTCTCCTGACAAAGTCAGACAGAACTCATCTTCTTCTTCACAAAGTCAGGTAGAACTTATTTTCATTTTTCTTACAATGCTTTGCTCTCAACATCTCTGGGATTCTAAAATTACTCACTCCCAGCTAAACAATGCATTGGTTTTATGTATAGCTGAATTTTTGTCAAAAGGTTAAAGTCCTGAAAAACAATTGGTTAGTTACCTAAGAAGCTCAAGCAAACCCCCTTGGTGGATCGGTCAAGTTACCAATTCCACATCAGAGTGGGATATTTTGTTGAAATCATGAAAAATGATTCCTTATAAACTGTTTGGTTTGATGGCATGTCAATACTTCTTGGGTTATTTTATGTCAAAATTTAACTATTAAAGTTTCCAATTATATAGAGTTCTAAAATGTATATTTACAATCATTTGAAATTGATAGATGGACCCTATCAGGTTTTATTACTTCAGGTCAGAGTGGACCTTGAAATAATAACAATGAAGGGGTAACTCCTCAAGGCTCCAAAACTAGATGTGTCATACCCAAGACACCAATTTTTGGGATGGGTTCTTATCCTTCTGCATGGGATGCAGTTGACATACTCTTGGCTCTGGCAAAAGGATGATTTTACAAACTAAAGTTATTTTAAAATCTAAGTGACCAGGACAAAACCACATGGTTTCTGTACAGAAATGCTGAGAATCACAAGTAGCAATATCTTAAACATCATTTTTTATATAAATTTTTGAAATCATCTAGTTCTTTTCTATACACTCTAAACTCTTAAGTTGTTTGAATTTCTTAGATGAAGCATTTCCCTTTGTTTTTTACTAATTAAAAACAATCTTATTCTGTTGCTTGCTTGCAGTTACTAGTAATAAAGGATGATAATCTTAAAATTTCTAAATTGATACATTTTTTCCCATTAATCTTTAATGTATTGAATATCTAAGATTCTAAATTATTCTGTATTTCCTTGCTTATCTAATATTTTAGACTGTATTTTCTTATTTTGGAATTTTTTGTTTGTTTTCTGCTCAGAATGACATTTAAGCTTGTTGTAAACAGAGTAAATGATAGAATTCTAGAAAATATATTTAGAAAATACTACTCTCCAAAAATGTTACACAAGAATGTTAAGAATGACCTAAACATGATCTGTAAATGTGTATCTTTGTTAGGTGTTGACAGATAACAGACAAAACCTCCTTGTGATTTCAAAGTCTTGTCAAAATGGAATGTTAAAAAACTCATATATTTTGCATCATCTTCATCATCATCATCATCATTATCACTAAGGCATGCAAATAACATGGATTCCTTTGATTCTCTCACACCATTTTTCCCTATCAACCATTGCTCTTGGTAAGTCATCTACACAGCACTAAGTATCTGCACATAGCTGATGAATGTACGTTTTTGCTGGTTGGCCAAAACTGGTGCATCCATGTGTAGGAGTCAATGGGAGAGTATTGCTTATGAGCTTGTCCTTATTTCTCCAGCAGTGCTCTGTATGTCTTGCTGGTCTTACTTGGATGGCTTGCAAGATGGGAGGTAAGTGGCCATACAACTCCTGTTTTGTAGGATGCTATTTCCAGGATCTGTTTAAAACAACATACAGCATTCTTGTGTAGTCACCATTTAGCTTTTTCTCCAATCATTTTGTTAGGGTCCATGTGGTACAACCTATTGCAGTACTGAGATAGCTACAGCTTGGAAGATTTCCCATTTTATTTCATCAGAGATCAGATTTGCGTATGGTCAATAACCTATATGCAGCAGTCCAAAATTTACCTATGCGTATGTTGATGTCACTTTCAGTAGATAAGATCTTGCTTATAAGGTATACAAACTGGTCTACTAATTTCAGAGACTTGCCATTTAATAAAAAGATTGCACCATCTTGGTAAAAACAATATTTTACCGTTACAAACTGGCTATTTTATGCTATACCACCTTTTAAAGCCACACTGCTAATTGACTTTCCAAGCCAGGAGCTGACAATAGAGGTGGTGGAATTTCATAACTAAAAATGAGGCAGGCAAAATCAAAACCAAGAATGATCAACAACAAGAATAAACAGAGACCAGATAAATAAAGCTTTAATAACAGGAAAGAAAGAGACTTCCCTGTCTTCATTCAAAAAGTGAGTAAACCCTATCGGACAGTCCAAAGGCTGCTAGCAGCTAGAATTTGAAAATAATGCAAACACAGGAATCATGCAGACACACAGGAAAAGAGTCCAAAAAAAAGCATCATTCAAAAACCAAAAAGTTCAGTAATACAGGACAAAAGAGGAAAACTTCCCCAGGCCTAAAACTTTCTCTTTTTTGTTGACCTATCTCTTCTGTCTCACCTCAATGAGCAGCTCATTCATATGTTCTAATTTCTTAAATGAAGAATCATCATAAATTTTGACTCATATTTTTTTTTCATTTTATTTTTGTTGCTTGTTTACACCAACTTGTAATGGGACATAATAACTTTAAATTGTCCAAATTTCTTAAAAGAAGCATCATCAATTAGCATTCATTTTTGACTTATATAATAATCCTAATTTTCGAAATATTCTTAGTTGAAGCATTGTCAGTCATTATCAACTTATGCTTGATAGAATAGTATGAAGTTGTTTGAATTTTTTAGATGAAGTATTGTTGATCATTATTCATTTTTGCTTGATATAATAATCTTTATTTTTATAAAATTTCTTTGATGAAGCATTGTAGATTATTATCAATTTTTGTCTGATATAATAATCTTAGATTTTTTGAATTTCTTATATGAAGCATTGTCTATTAACACTCATTTTTGCTTGATATAATAGTATTAAGTTGTTTGAATTTCTTCAGTGACGCACTGTTGATTATTATTAATTTTCGACTTGTATTTTTTGTATTATTTCTCTTTCTTCTAATATGATATAATAGTCTTAAGTTTTCTGAATTTCATAGATGAAGCATAGTCATTATTATTAATTTTTGACTCATATTTCTTTTGTTGTATTTGTGTTGCTTTTATTATGAAACTCTTATCATTACTATATTATCTAAAATACTTTCTCCCTAAATTTTTATGCAAATGTCCCCCTAAAACATGTGGATGCTTACTATGCCCTCACACACCTATTCTATTCTTATGTTAAAAAGGTAACTGTTAAAGATCACAATGATGGTTGGCTGCTGCAATAACAGATGACAATTTATTTTGCTATATGGCAATTTAATCACATTGAAGAAATTCTTAATTGAAATAAAAGATATCAAAGAAAAATCACATCATGATGGCCAGTTCACCAAGAGCCCTTTTGATTAAAAAATATACACCACTAAACCAAGAAAGACATCAGATCTATGCCAAAAATCTTTGGGTCTTAGTGTATGGAACCCACCCTTGTATCAATAACTCATAGAAGCAGCCATACATTTTAAAACCAAACATTATAGGAAATATTTTTTTATTCAAAAATCTCTTAAAATGTAATTAAATTTGGTACCATAGTCTGTTGTTCTTCCCTTAACTTTATTTCACTGATGAAAATAGTGTGTTGCTGTAATGTATCTTCAGAAATATAATCAGCAATCTGAATTTAAATCCTGGATGAAGTTGTTTTCATTTCATTTCATGCTAATGCCCCTGGAGTAGGTATGAATCCAGCTATGGGCAAATAGTAGGGAAGACTGGGTTAATGTTAATGTAACCAGTCTAAGAAAAGAAAAACTTTGAATTCCAAACCAACTGCTTGAAAATTGACATTGTGTCACATCCTGCTTGTGAAGGAGGTGAATAAATACATACTTCATTGATGATGATGATGATGATGATGATGATGATGATGATGATGATATATAAATTTGTTCACTACTTTCCTGAAGCTTTAAAGGTCCTCCCTGAAATATAATTTTATTTACCACTCCCATTATAACTCTAAATACCACCCCCAGAGAGTAGCACAGGTTCCATTGGAAAACACCAATCTAGAATAATGATTTGAGAGTTGCAATAAAAACAACAGAATAAAATCAATACAATAAATATCCATCAGGGGATTATTGAATTGATTATTCTTTCCTTGACAGGGAATAGAAAGAAATCAAATGCAAAACTTATTAAACAATTTCTTCACATAAAAATAAACCAAATCAACTATTACCAGTGTATATCATATATTTTGTGAATGTAATTTTCTTAATTCAAAATAAAAACCTTAAATTTTATTATATATATATATATATATATATATATATATATATATATATATATATATATATATATATAATTTTGATCACGTGCTTATGTTAGGTTTATTATAAAATGGTTTAAGTAAGGATACTATAGTTTAACAGTCAAGAGGTATTAATTGTGGAAATAATTCTGGGAAGGAAACATGTTTAAGATTGAACTTCTCTCTTTAAACAAGTTGTATTGTTAAATAATTACTTAGCTGATACAGTGTGAGTATATCCAAACTCACCTCAAAAGTGCCAAATTTCTATTTTAATTAAATTTTATGGAAAAGAGCAGAATATGGTGAGGGGAAGAAAATAGAAAATAGGAAGGGTGGGGAGGCATCCAAAAGTTAGGGGAGGGAAATTAAAAGGAGGGGAAAAGAACAAAGTTGGGTCAATTATATACATTTTAGTAAAGGTGCTTTGGTTTCTGTAGCAAGTAGGTTTTTATCGGTAGAGTTGCTAGCTCCACATATATATATATATATATATATATATATATATATATATATATATATATATATATGTATATATATATACTAGTAAATGAATCAAGTCAGTTATTATTAACAGAAAGAAGGCATCTTTTATGCTGTAATTGTGAGCTGGAAGGGCAAGCCATTATCAGCTAATTTAATTCTTACTGGATGCCCCTTACTTCTGGCCTTGTGCTATAATAAAACTAAGCTTAGTAAACCAAGGGTGCCTCATATGGCACAATGAGGAAGAAGATATTCTTATCAGTCATCATTACTGAGTGGTAAGTTTGATTCTCACAAGGTGCTCCTTACTTGTGGCTTTGTGTCAAGTCTACACTATCCTTTGTAAATAGCTATTATTAACAGAAATACTTAGTGAAAACATTTAAGAAATTCATTAAAATTTAAAGACATAGCAAATCATAAAATATCAAAGACTTTTTTTTAATATGGCTAATATGACTAAAAGCTTAAAGGGCAAAGTCATCACTACTTACTGACAAACTAGAAATATTCTAAGGTCTGCCAAAAGCATCTAGGGTGCAAAAGTTGTCTAGGATGCTAAAACCACCAAGAGTGCCAAAGTCAATTATTTTGCTAAAAGTACTTTAGATGCTAAAATTGCATCAGGTGCTAAAATTGCTTTGAGGGCTAAAATCATAGGTAATTTTAGCATCTGAGCAATTCTTGCACTCAATATTTTTTAGCATTCAAGATGATTCTAGCATCTTAGATGATTCCTAGTTTGCCTCTGAGTTGTAATGACTTTGCCTTTTAAACTTATGTTGCTAAATGTACCTTGAGTGTTAAGAAGAAAAACACCTCAAGAGTAAAACTAAAATCAACCAGTCAAGAAAGATATCAAATGTGAAAAGAACATTTCAAGATTCAGCTCAGAAACCCTCTTGAAATCACTGATAAACCTACTAAAAAATTAATAATTAACTTGACATCAAACTAGGACAGTTTACAGAAGAAAAACATGACATAGTATAGAAAATATTGAATGCAGAAAGCTGCAGGACCTGACAAAATACCTCCTGAAAGACAAGGAAATTTGATGACACACTTCTTTGATTATGCAACATTGAGTATGAACAAAACATAATTGAGAAATGTACAAAAGGCTCTATTCTCCCCTAGAAAGTTAACCTTGGAATCACTAAGAATTTCAGAAGTATAATTGTTACTGCTAAAGCTGTTCTGCTTCTCAATCATACCCAACTTAAACTTGAGAAAATTCAAAGGAAAAATCAGAACAGCTTTCTAAGAAGTCAATCCACTACATCACAGATTCTGACTATCCATTGAATCATCAAAGAAGTAGGTAAAGTTGTAAAGTCGGTGACCATAGTCAAGGGCGACCAGAAAGCTCCCTTTTCTATAGCTACTATACCAAGGTGTAGGGGAGGGCACTACTCCTTTCCCTGGATTGCTCCACTTTACTGTTGATATGTGACTTATATTGCTGAGTGTTAAGCTAGGAGGTATCAAGTACCATTTTTAAAGTCTTTGGTGATGCGACCTGGGATTGAACCCTGATCACCCTGACAATTAGCAACAAAGGAGTAGATGCAAACAATCTTTAGGTAACTCTATTGTTCAAAGATTTTTCCAAGACATTTGATACCATACACAGAGAAAAGATGGAGTAAATACTACTAAAAGTCTCCCCAAGGAAACTGTTACTTTGATTGTGTACTATGAATGTCAATTGATCAAATAAAAGAAAATGGTTTCACACTAAAAAAGGCAAGAAGCAGATAATGTCCCACAGAAAATATGACAGATGTAGACAATGTAGATGATCTAGCACTTCTCTAAAATACACCAGCCTAAAAAGAATCCCTACTGCATAGCATAGAGCAAGCAGTAGGAAGCATAGGCCTCTATGAAAATACAAATAAAACAAAGTTGATAAGTTTTTAAAAAGAAGGAATCATCCCAACATTAAATGGCAACCCTCTAAAATTAGTGAACCAGTTGACATACCACAGTTGCAATAATTCATCTACTGAAAGTCATGTCAACATAAACATTAAAAAGCATGGACTGCAATTGACAGGTTATCAATCATATGAAAATCTGATCTCTCTGATAAAATAAAACAGGATTTCTTCCAAATGGTCACTGAGTCAGTACTATAGCATGGCCCACCACCTTTTGATGCTAACATAAGACATGGCAAAAAAGCTTCATGAGAACTACATAAGAATACTACATGCCATTTTGAACAAATCCTGGAAGCAACACTCCGCAAAACAACAACTGTATGATCCCTTGTCTCTCATTTCACAAGAAGTATGTACAAACTCATAAGTGATGTTCTCTAATGGACTTGTACACATGGTGTTGGCCAACCAGCAAGCACTTACATACATCAGCCCTATGTGAATACCGGATGCAGTCAAGATGACCTGACAAGGGATAGATGGGCAGTTGAAGAACCTCAAGTAACTCTGTGTGACTTGATGATGATTATCATATGCTAATTGGAGCATTTCAGTTATACAATTACCTTAATGTTATATCATAAAACTTATCAGATGGAAAGAAGAGGGCACATACTACAGAACTTGCCTTAGGTGCTTAATACTAAATACTTAATTATCTAAATTTGAGTTTGAATTATAAAAGCAATTTTACAATACACTAAGTTGTTTTGAGACAGATATATATTTGTGTAGATTCTTTTTCTTTTATTGCATGTGAAAGTTTTTGTTACTTTTATCTTTAGTATCCTAGGTTTTGAATTATTCTAATATGTATTTTGTATTTTATTAGAAAAGGTTTTTATTAACTTTTTTTTTTTACTTTTGATTGGACTGTACTCCATAACTGTGTTCTTTTTATTTACAGAATTACAATTATTCTCTGACCTTCTGGTGATGTTAGATTTATTAGACTGGTAATAGCTGGGGTCTAATGTACTTATTCAACTGGTAACAGCTATTCCCCAATGTTGGATTTATTCAACTGGTAACAGCTGGTGTCTAATGTTGGATTTATTCAGCTTGTAACAGTTGGTGTCCAATATTGGATCTATTGAACTGGTAACAGCTAGTGTCCAATGTTGTACTTATTCAACTGGTAACAGCTGGTATCTAATGTTGGATCTATTCAACTGGTAACAGCTACTGTCAAATATTGGATCTATTCAACTAGTAACAGCTAGTGTCCAATGTTGTACTTATTCAACAAATAAAAGCTATTGTCAAATGTTGGATTTATTCAAATGGTAATAGCTGGTGTCTAATGTCCATTGAAATTCAAATTTAGAGAAAATACAAATTTTTTTAATCATTTGAGAATTGTTAAACGGAATCACATTCACATGAAATTGTTTTCACGAACATATTTTAAGAAAAAATAACTGATGAATGGAAGCATATTTTTAAAATCTGGCTGACCACACAAGGAACGAAAAAGCCAGACACAAATACTGATGGAATGAATTCTGAATAGTACACAAAGAAAGATTGGCAAATAAAATGCCTGAAAGGAGATGCTCACATAATATGCTTGGGTGACTTGATTGTCTCACTGATCATTGATATAGACAACATCTGTAAGCCATTATTTTAAAAAATCTGTTCATGAAAAGTATTCTGTATGAACAGGATTCACATTTGTCAAGAAGACTAACTGATGATCATTTTAACAATTTTCAAAATATAAAAAAAATCAAATTTTATTTGAATTGTAGTCAGAAGCATGTCACACAGTAGTCATTTTAGAAAATGGACTTGACAAGCCAAGTTCAAAACCTGAATGAGGCTGTTTGGGATTAATTTTTGTACTAATACCCTTGGCATAGACATGGATCCCTCTTTTCTTTGACCAGAAATAGGTCATTAGTAGGGCAGTTTGGGTTCTTTAGCTTTTGTAAGGCAACCTTTCTTAGAGAAAGAAAAAGTCTGAATTCAAAAACAGGAACTCCATCCCATAAAAACCTTTTTGCTATAAAACTACAGCACCATCAAAGACATGATGTGGCTGTGGCTCTATACTCCTCAAGGGTGCAGGACACATTTATATTTGAATTGTAACCAACAATTGACCTTGGTTGCCACCAATTAAATAAAACCAACATCACTAGGTGAAGGCTGTAGGATACACAGTTAAAACATTCTGAAGGAAAAGAACATAGACAAAGAAAATAGTCCAATTTAAAGAAAAATATTTGAAGATTCTATAATTTCTTAGTGTGTCAGAGACTTCCAAAAAATGCATTTATACTTTAAAAATTGTTTTTTGACTTTTGCCTCACCCCAGCAACTTTTTTTTTATTTTATTCATTATTTTTAATTGAAAAAAATATTTTTTTTTATTATGAGGGTGTATCAAAAGTATTTACATTTTTTAATCAACTAATAGTTCTTAGGAACCTTTTCAGAGCTTTTGTCTACTTGATAAAACTTATGTAATACTCTATGTATGGTATCTTTTGATGATCCAAACCCTTTTAATCATTTTTGAGTGATGGTGGTCAAATTCTTTCATCTTGAATTTTCAAGTATTCTTAATGAAAAAATCCAGTTCATCAACTTCTGGGTTTTGTCAAGAGACAATCACCACCTTTAAACCATTTTTGTTCAGTATGATCATATAGCATTTCATTTCAATCCACTTTAAAAATTCTGAAATTTAATGGTATTATTTTCAACTGGACTTTGAGGTCCAGCTGAAAATAATTCCATAAAATTGCCAGAATCTTAATACTCTTAACTGCTATTAATAATGCTTAAAACAAAAGGTACAGCTGAATAATATTAATAATTATAGAAATATTATAATGCTTAATTCATTAATAATCATATTAACCATATTAATGATGATATATGCCTAAATAATGATATGATATAGGAATAATATAGTCTTAAAATGTGATTGGACTAAAGGTCAGTAGAATTATTGATAATTTTATTGCTATGATAATAATAATGTATTGATATGATAATACTTAATCTATTGGTAATGATCACAGTAATATAGATAATCATGAATATACTGACAATAAATGATATATATATAGTAAGTAAAGTAAAGTTAGCAACTGTAGTCGAGGGTAACCCCAAGGCTCCCTTTTCGATAGCTACTACACCAAGGTATAGGGGAGGGCACTACTCCTTTCCCTGGATTGCTCCACTTTACCCTTGATCCGTACTTTATAATGCTGAGTGTTAAGCAAGGAGGCATCAAGTACCATTTTTTGAGTCTTTGGTATGACTCGGCCTGGGATTGAACCCAGGTCTACTGGGAACACTCTAACCATTATGCCAATGTCCTGTAATATATATAGTAATAGAAATAATATAGTCTTAAAATGGATTTGGAGAAAAGGCCTTAAAAAATTATTGATAAGGATATTGCTATGACATTTATAAGGATAATGATATTGATAATGATAACAATAATGTATTGATATTATAATACTTAATCTATTGATAATGATATTAACAATATTGATAATGATGTATTTATAATAATATGATATATATAGTAAAAGTCTTAAGATCTATTTGGATTAAAGGTCTGAAAAAGTTTTTTTTTGATACACACTAATATAATGTATATTATTTAAACAATTCAAACATGGGGAAATAAGTTTATTTACAATGCTGCTTATAAGTATTTAGATCTGTATATAGACTATATTGTGTGTTTAATTCTAGTTGCATGATGTCTGTAGCTAGTTATTAGCTGCATGGCTTGAAAAGCATGAAGGGAAAAAAACAAAGGCAAATGAAAAGCAAAATTAATCTGGATTATAATGTGATATTTTTTTTTTAAATCATTGTTCCTTTTGGTCATTCTTACTCCAAGTTTATTTTTTTTGTAACCAACATTATTTCTCTTCCAAACATTGTGAGGAAAACTCTTTTAGCTATTTCTCTCTGTTTTTTTCTCTTTTATACTGTCATTTCATACAAATTTTACAGGTCTGTGTGACACACACACACACACACACACACACAAAAACATCAACAATAACAACAACAAAAAAGAAAAAAGAAAAAAACAGATGAAAATATTTATTTGTCATGGTGGTTCAAATTTTTTTTTAAATTATTAAGATATATTTTTTCCAAATTCTACTGTAAAAAATAATCTAATTTAAATTTAATTTGCTGTCAATAAGTACAAAATAATTATTCTAAACAAATATCAAAGCATTTAAGGCATTTAAATACAATAAGATAGAAAAAAAAAACTTGAATTAAAATTTGATGATCTTCATGAAGATGATGAGATTTTAACAAAAGGGCAAATTATAGTCTTCCCCGCTGTTACATTAAGAAGAAAAGAAGTACAGGAATGAACATGAGAATATTTACGAGTTTCAAGAAGTTTAGTGACAGCCAGATTGATAACCCTTGTACTGTAAGTTGCAGGAATCAAATTGCTGAAGTTAAAACAGGAATTGAAATGCTGTTATCAGGACAGGAATTAAAATGCTGAAGTTAAAAGCAGGAGTTGAAATGCTGTCATCAGGACTGGGATTAAAGTGCTGAAGTTAAAAGCATGAGTTGAAAATATCCAATTTGTTTCTCCGAGGATCTGTTAGTTTAGAAGGAAGGATGAATGATAAAAGAATGATTTCCCAGACACCAACTGTCCATAAATTGGATGAGGTCTCCTCATGGTGCTTCGCAGACTGCTCAAAATATGTGAGAGAGAGAGTCAGTGAAGAAGAGTCAGAAAGAAGAAGAGTGAATGTGGTCTCTCATATTGGCTGGTCCTTCCTGCTGCTAGGAAGCAACAAGAGAGAATGTGTGCTCTGTCATGTTGACAGGTCTGTCCTGCTTGAAAGTCCTGCATGGAAGAGAAGAGAGGATGTCTCTATCATGTTGGCTGAACAGTCCTGCCACTAGCCGGACAGGAAGAGGGTGAGAAATGGTTAGCACAGCCTTTTATGTTACCCCGGGGAGGTGACCCGGGCGGAATGGCATAAGTCATTCTCATTGGGCGAAATATATAAATTTGAACTCCAACGGCCAAAGCAATTCCCACACAAAATAAGAATTTGAAATTTTTTCTGCTACAAGATCATTATCTTCATTAGTAGCAGTATCAGCAGCATGTATTTCCATATTTGCATCAGTGAATGTCTTGTGACTATCATTGGAGATTAATTGACAACCTATCTCCAGCACCCTTCTCGGTATATTCACAAACCCTTGTGACACTTTAGACTAAACCAGAAGTCAGGAACCTTTCAATGTTGAAAGGCTTCATTGAAGTTTATAGTCAACTACAATAGAATTTTAGAATGTTCAAAACAAAATCTGGCTTTTGAACTGTCTATTAATAACTTATTCCAAATTTAATTAATATGTGCTCTGTAAAAGAAATCAAAAACTTTACTAACTTTTTAATGAATTTTGGTGAGATTATTATTTTTGTAGAAAGTGTCATGATACAAAATTCTAAACAGGAGGTGAACTGGTCTTTCCAAAAGGCTATGGAAGACAGCACTTCATGACTTAGAAGGTTGCTGCTTCTGGCCTTAACACAATCGCTAGACTAGACATTCTCAATTCTTTATTGCTTCAACTACAATTATCTCATCATTGCCATTAGCTTATATAGTTATTCAGCTTTAGGTATTAAGATATTTTGGAGAACTGTTTCAGAATAAAAGAAAATTGATTCAAAATATCTATCTATCTACCTGCATGCAAAGTAAAAGTCTCTAAATTAGGTGCTATGATGCTTTAACATGTGTCTCAAAGTTGCTGGTGATATCAATTTTCTGTTTTAGTTCTTTGTTGTTCACATGTAGATATCCAGTTTGTAGGAGCAATAGCCAAAATTAACTAGTATATAATAATGTGACAGCATACGAGGATCATTAAATAAGTTTCCAGACTTTTTCGTATGGGCACTTTTATTGATAGTACACACATGAAACTCTAGTCCCCTTCAAAGTAATCTCCTCCGGATGCAATGCACTTGTACTGTTCCGAAAATTTCTGGAAGGCCCCATGGAAGTCCTCTTATGTGAGCATGTCAATGACCTTCGTCACAGCCTCTTTCATCTCCTCAATTGTCTCATAATGACAGCCTCTGAGCTTAGGGAATAACCAAAAGTTACAGGGAGCAATGTCTAGACTATAGGGACAGTGAGGAACTGTCTTGATGCCCATCTTGGTCAAATAGTCTGTGACAAGGATGGAGTTGTGGACTGGTGCATTGTCCTGGTAGAAATGCCACTGAGCCGATTTGAAGAGTGCTGGCCTCTTCTGACGGAATCTCTTCCTGAACTCCCTTAAAAGCTCAACATAGCAACCCTAACCCTAACTCTAACTCTTTGGCCTATCAACTCTGGTGTATTGACTTCCTTACTCCTCCCATACCTCTCATCATCCCTCAAAGACTCCGAGCCTACCTTGAATCCCTTATGCCACTCAAAAACTGATGGTCGATTCATGCAAGATGCTCCAAAAGCAGTCTGAAGCATTCCGTCCGTTTCTGTGGCCTTTTTTCCAAGTTTAAAACAGAATTTTATTGCATATCATTCTTCTAAAGTGTCAGATAGCAGTTTTGAAATTGACCAGCTGTGACAATTAGGCTTTAGTAGGGTGTATTCCAATTGCTGCTATAGATATTCCTTTGAAGCTGAAATCATAAAAATTGGTCAGTCATCTTATAAGATGTATAGCAATAACATAGTGAATTTTCAAGAGTCTACAACAATTTTAAATGCCTGCACAAAAAAGTCTGGAAACTTATTGAAGGCACCACATATATATTCATATGTATGTGTGTGTGTGTGTGTGTGTGTGTGTGTGTGTGTGTGTGTGTGTGTGTGTGTGTGTGTGTTTAATAACAAATAAACAAGGAATTTATATATTTATAGGAAGTATGAGATGCAATGGTGATTATTTTAGGAAATGAACCTGATGAGCTGAGTTCGAACTCCCAGCTTATTTATTCTTTAAGCCACCCAACACAAATGCTAAGTGGGATTAACTCCCAACAAGACGAAAATGTGACACAGTGGTTGGTTTAATGTGGTGTGCAATCCAGGAAGTCATCTGCCAGCAAGGTGCTTTTAAAAATTGTTTAGTTTCTGTCAGCATTCCCTTTAATTATTCCTCTTATTGCCACAGATACAAGGCAATAAATCCATCCTTTACCTCTTTTTTGAAAGGGAGCTGGTGTTGTCTGTAAACAAGACCCTCTGGAACTAGCCTGTCATAAATTCTTATCAACTAGGTGCTAATGACAAGTATTTCAAGAGAATGGTTATTTTACACTTTAAAATGGAAGGCTTATATTTTAACTGGAGGTTCACCATAATTAGTCACTTGCCCTGAAACCATAATTGCAATGCAAATTAGTTAACAGTGACATTTTGATCCTCCACCTACTTTCAAATATCCAATTATCAAAGGAGGCATATCTCACAGAAATTCTTACCTTGGAAAATGCATGAATTATTAAACAAGAATAGCACATCAAAACTGGTTCACAGTATGGTATGAAAAAGAAAGCTTAGATAAAATTGTATGATCTAGAATCGTAACCTAAAGTGGGTTCCATGATAAAATTCTGGAGTCCTGGGAATAAGGTACCTATTTAAAAAAATTTATAAATACTTCTTTCTTCAAAAAAGTGGTATCCACAATTTTCGAAATTATATTTTTTTTTAAATTGATGAATTACAATTATCTCTGCAAGGAACAGAAGTGAATATTTTTTAACCTAAAAATAAATCTTCATCTTGGGAATTGGTACTAATTCATCCAGCCTGCAGTCTAGATGTTCAGGTATCATCACTTTATTATAGAAGTTGCTCACTTGTGCATAATTTCATTTAAATTTAAAATTTAGAATTTTTGAATGTAAGAAATTTTCATCTACAGTCTCATTAATTTTTTATCATATTTACCCAATATTTTAGTTGCCTTAAGTACATTGTAATACCCATTAATCTATATATTCCATAGGAGAGTGTCCTTGTGGTGTTATGGTTAAAGTGCTGGACTGCAGAATTGTAGTAAGCGAGTTTGAACTCCAGTCACACTATCACGTTCACTTTCAGACAAATACCCTTGGGAAAGGTATGAAACCCCTTATCCACCCAGCTATGGGTTAAATAACATAACTGCTGTTCTTCTAGAAGGATGGCTTTGGCATTAGATAACCCACAAAGGTTGATATGCCAAAGAAACCAAACCAAACCCAACCTATATATTCCATGTAAAAAATAGCCCCTTTAGAATAGAATTGATAAGTCACCTATTAAAAAAAAAAAGGTGTCCTGGAAATAACCCTAAGCTGCATTTGGGACCTTCAGTTTTGGGGAGTGTATAAGCACCTCTTTGTTGTCATTACCCCTAGGTTCATTCTGACCCAGTGTCATAGTGTCTGTTAAGGTCCTATCTGTGAATCAAATCAATCTATTTGAATTGATGAAGTGCTTACTTAAAATGATTATGAAGTTGCCCAGTTGGCTGGGGCTGTAGAATACACCGACTGCACCTCTACATAGGAGTAAGACCCCCACCCAACAAGTGTTCTGGATATGATACTAAACAATCTGATGGTGAGGTTCCAGTGATGGTGGAGGTTTGGGGAATGTGGAGCACTCCTTCATAGCTATCGCTCCCAGGTCCACTCTGGCCCAAAGTGGTAGCACTTGATAGGGCCCTATCTATGGGCTAAATAGAACTAATCTGCATACTTATGCTAAACTAAATGACTTGAAATCAAACTGTTTTGATATTTAAACTGCATACTGTAGTAGTAATGCCTCAAATAATCTTACCTCAAAGAAACAGAAGGTGTGCTATCTCTGCTACCGGCACGAAGTGAGAAAAGGACGCAAGAGGTGTTTCTTGTTTTATGGAGGAGAACGAGATAAACTTACGTGAAGTAGCGAGATTTGATGAACATAAAGAGACTAACTTTGAAGTAGAAAAGGGCAGCATTTTGCTGATGTCTAATTGGTGAACATCCATCAGTTCATTTTGCAAGTTAAGTGAGTTGACTAGCGCCTAATAGGTTGATTCCTCTTCAACTAGACTTCTGAAACCAACTAAACATATGAGGTGCATACGATAAGTTTCCAGACTTTTTTCGTATGGGCACTTTTATTGATAGTACACACATAAAACTCTAGTCCCCTTCAAAGTAATCTCCTCCGGATGCAATGCACTTGTTGTACTGTTCCAACAACTTTTGGAAGGCCCCATGGAAGTCCTCTCGTGTGAGCGTGTCAATGACCTTCATCACAGCCTCTTTCATCTCCTCAATTGTCTCATAATGACAGCCTCTGAGCTTAGGGAATAACCAAAAGTTACAGGGAGCAATGTCTGGACTATAGGGACAGTGAGGAACTGTCATGATGCCCATCTTGGTCAAATAGTCTGTGACAAGGATGGAGTTGTGGACTGGTGCATTGTCCTGGTAGAAATGCCACTGAGCCGATTTGAAGAGTGCTGGCCTCTTCCGACAGAATCTCTTCCTGAACTCCCTTAAAAGCTCAACATAGTAACCCTAACCCTAACTCTTTGGCCAATCAACTCTGGTGTATTGACTTCCTTACTCCTCCCATACCTCTCATCATCCCTCACAGACTCCGTGCCTACCTTGAATCTCTTATGCCACTCAAAAACTGATGGTCGATTCATGCAAGATGCTCCAAAAGCAGTCTGAAGCATTCCGTCCGTTTCTGTGGCCTTTTTTCCAAGTTTAAAACAGAATTTTATTGCATATCATTCTTCTAAAGTGTCAGATTGCATTTTTGAAACTGACCAGCTGTGACAATCAGGCTTTAGTAAGATGTATTCCAATTGCTACTGTAGCTGTTCATTTGAAGCTGAAATCATAAAAATTGGTCAGTCATCTTATAAGATGAATAGCAATAGTGAATTTTCAAGTGTCTATGACAATTTTAAATGCCCACACGAAAAAAGTCTGGAAACTTATTGTATGCTCCCGGTACTTATGCTAAACAGAATTGTTTTAAAAACAGAATTGTTTTTGGCATAGAAACTGTATTTACACTAAAATGAATTGTTTTAATTAGAACTCTTTGATTAAACTAAATAGCTTGAAATAGAAATGTTTTCTACACTTCAACTGTGTACTTATATTTAAACTTTGTACTTATATGAAACAAAATTTTTTGAAAAAGAACTGTTTTGTCATTTAACTGTGTGTAAACAATATCTCCACTTATACTAAACTGAATTGTTTGAATTAGAACTGTTTGACTAAACTGAATAGCTTGAAATAGAAATGTTTTTAACAATTAAACTATGTACTCATGCTTAACTGATTTGTTTGAAATAGAACTGATCATTTGTACAAAAATGGATTTGGCATTGAATAACCTACAAAGGTTGATATGCCATAAACCTAAACAACCAACCAACCAATGATTGTGAAGATACACTTTTGCATCATATGTAGATGGAGACCATAATCATTAAACTGAATTCAGCAAAAAATAAACCAACAAAGGTTGACATGTTGTAAAACCAACCAACCAACCAACCAACCAACCAATTTATATGACATGAAATCATAAGAAAATAAAAAGGAAAATAAAAAATATAATAATAATATATCAAAGAATTTAGCAAGGTTCAAATCAACTAGTATGATCATTAGTTGGCGGGTTTCAGTGAGTTTCATATATAGTCTATAGTCTAAGCCTACATTTCATATTAGAAGATTTTTAAGCTTTATATGGCAAACTTGACATGACTAATTCACAGAAAAAAAATCTCATTGTATGTAGAATATGCAAACTTATTGTGGAGTCAGATAATCAGACTGAGCACTTACTTGGAAAGTGATGCATACATTTGATTATCTTCTTTGTACTGTCTAGACAGAATTATATTCTTTTTCAAGATTCTAAAAATGGCATCACTGCAAAACATTAAGAGCAGAGTTGTTAAAAATCACTGCATTCACTATGGTAGTATTTAGATGTCTTGCACAGTCACAAAATAGAAAATTTATTTTGAAAGAAAATATATTTGTAGATTATATGAGAGGTATTCAAAAAATAATACCACAAATTTATTTCAAGAGAAAATATCAAAGATACAGAAACACAATAACACGATTGAATTGAGTAAGTTTTCAGCTTCAAAACTATTTTTCTACTTTTGATCATGTAGCCAAACTGAAGTTGTAATGTTCATGTAGATTTATAACAAATAATTTGCACACAATTATATGACTATTGTTTAGTAGCTAAAGTTATATACTTTCAAGTATTCCTATCTAATACTAATAATTTTCAAATAGATATAGTTGGCCTGCAGATGGGACCTTAATAGGTACTAATAGAGAAATGGCAGTGAAGAAGTGACTATACACTCCCCAGTGTTCCAGAACTAAAACCTCATCACTTTGTCATACTCAGATATACTCCATTTTTTAGGAGGTCTTACCTGTCTACAAGGGATACAGTTAGCATATTCTAAGCCTTAATAGAAGGACCAATCTTTTGGTCATGTGCTTTTAAACAATTTTGAATGCTCACTCAGTAACATTAAAGTAGTCAGTACATTTTCATAGTTGTAAAATCTGAAGTACTTATATACTGTTATTTTTGCTTTTTTTTATATACTTTGGTTATTTACTAAAGACCATGAAATGGAAATAAAATGTATCTTATGACATTAATGGATAGCCTGTCTTCAGTAAAATGGTAGCTCACTGATAAGGCTATAGAGGCCTATTAGCAGGGGTAATTCAAATTTAGTCATATATTCAATAATGCCAATACTTCATTGAGAAATTTCAATGATTTAAAACTCTTATAAACAAGGTTTATTTTTAAAAGTATTGAAATTGAAGCTGTATTTATCAAGATACAAATACACAATGAATAAAACAAAATTTTTCTTTAGAAAAGATCCCTTGACATTCAATACACTTATTTCAGTGAGTTTACCCTAAGTCAAAGCACCTCTTAAACTTCTCTTTGATCTGGTGTGAAGCTCTACCAATGTATTTCTTTTAATTTTCTCCATGTCTTCAAATCTTAACCTCAAAATAAATTTTCAGTTTAGGACACAAGAAAAAGTCATGTGGAGTTACATGTGGTGAGTATAGAGGGTGATGCACTTGCACAACCCTGTGTTTCACCAAAAACTGTTGTTTAAAATGTATTGGGACTGTTTCCATAATTTTTTCAAATTGGCATTGACTCATCCAGACGAAGTGAAGGCATCTAGACAACTGTCTAGATGTCAATATATTATCTTATAATTATATTAGTTACTAAGTTGCATACATATTTTGAAATTTAAATTTTGAAATTTTGAATTTTGAAAAATTTAAAGCTTCAGTCTCAATACTTTTAGATCACACTGTCTGTCGTTATTTAAAGTTGTAATGTCCACATCTCCCACACACACATGTATATAATATCAATTTACAGCAGATGGAAAAAATTAGTCTATATACAGGTTTTGAAGGCATGTAATACAGGTCAACATTTTAGCAGCAATGCTAAGGAGAAAAGTGTGATGATTTATTTTTGGAAAAAACCCAAGTGTAAGTTGACTTGTGTTTTCAAATGTAAATGCATTTATCAAAATGATAATGCATCAGTCTCTTATTGACAACTTACATCTGGGCTTCTTACAATATATCCCCTTTCTGTAGGATACTAAAAGATATAAACAATTTTTTGAGAAATAAATAAATCTTACTGATATAATTGTAAACATAAAAAAAAGACTGAAAAGGTAAATTATCATATAATGCCAGAATATGCTTTTTGGTAATAAATTCATTTTCATTTTTATGATGCTAAACCAAAAGCAAAACATATTAATTTAATTTTCCAGACTGTTTTCTTTTTTCTCATTATGTAGATATAGAGAGTGTTTCAAAGAATTTGATATCATTTTAAGATGTAAATATCTGAGTAACTACATAGTCTAGGCAAGTGAAACTAAACAGACTTAATGTCTAGCAAAATAAGAATTATTCTTTTAAATTTGAATGGGAAGTTTTTCACAAGTGTACATATGTGTACTGTTTGTGTTACAGCATCTGTCAAGACAATAGTCCAGCTCCTGCCAGGTACACTGCAGCATGTCTTTTGTACCGTGTCCAAATCTGCATTGCAGTTGGAGCATTTTTAGCAAATTCTCTCACAAATACATGCTGCACAGCCTTGTTTAATTGCGTTCAAGCATACTATAACTCATAAAATGCCTTTCTTTTCCAATGAATAGTATTTCTACATTTCAAAAGATAAAAAAACATGCAACATTAAACATAGAGTTGTTTCTACACAAGCTGTTGAAATCTGAAATCATGGAATGAGAATTGGTCAAGTTATTAGATAATAAAATGATATCAATTTTTTTTAAACACCCTGTATATCAATCTGAGATTCTAAATAACTCTTGAAGATTATAATCAAAATATTATTGTTTTTAAACTTTTTCTAAAATTTTACATTTTAAGAGAGTTTCTGTTGAATATTGTTTATATTGCATAGTTTCTTAAAGTGAAGTTTTTCAGTATTTTAAGTAAAATTCTTTAATTAAAATAATTAAAATTAAAACTCTTTGGTATTTTAAGTCAGATATGAACAAGTATTCATTCTAATCATTGATGAATATTTTCTTCAAGTAATTATGATGTATCAGTGCTTAAATTATTTTCATTGTTTCAAGATTTAAGCTGCTTTGACCTTGTCTATAATGCATTAGCCACAATTGTATTTTCCATGGATGCATTTTACCTTCAACCAACTCTCAATGTCTATTTCCCAATCTGAACTTTATACCCAACATATTTCAGTCCCTTAGAATGTGCCCAGAAATGAATAGTACCCTGAACCAACTCCCAAAGTCTCTATCCTTTTTCAAACTTTTATATCAGATATTAATAGCATGTGTAATAAAATTTATATTAGCCTTTAACTATTTCTCTATGAATAGATGTTGGTCTCAGCCAGCTCCCAAATCCTGTTTTCTTTTTTTCTTGTTTAAGAGTTGAAATTTATCAGCTCTCCCACCATTTCCATTCCTGCTTCATACCAAAATCTATCCAAGAGGCTCTTTGCCAAGCAACACCCTTTTCCTTGTGTTTTAATCCAAACCAAGGCCCTAAACCCTTGCTTGACAATGTAGATAAAGTCTCTTTGAATCTTATGCCACCAGGAGTTATTTATTTTCAGGAACGCAAAGGAAGTAGACAAGGGCTGTTTACCTGTAAACATACCAGCAAGCAGTCCTTGCTTTGAAACCTGAATCACAATTTGGGCAAGAAAAGGTTTTAATATCATTTCATTTCTTTTTTATATCATCTCTTATTTTGCTCTGTTTATCTCCCTTTGTTATCCCCCACTTTTCCTGTTTATTATGTTGATTCCAAACTTTCTTTATTCCTTCCCTTTTTTGTTGTTTAAAAAAAAATTATATCTCTTTCTTTTTCCCTTCTCTTTCTATTCTAATCATTCATCTTTCTTTCATCTTTTCTATCTACTCTCTCTTTTTCCTTTCTCATTCTTTTTCTTTCCTTCATTTTCCTTTAGATTTGTTCTCTTCTTTATTCTATTTTCCTCTTTCCTTTTTTTAAAACTTTTGTATTCCTTCCTTTGTTCTTTTGTCTGTCTATTCTCTTTTTCTTTTACTTTCTTTTTTTCTTTTTCTTTCCTTTTTTATGTCACTTTCTCTCTTTCTCTTTCCTTTATTTTTCTTTCTTCCTTCTTCTTTGTCTTTTTTAAAGGTTTTCTTCCATATTCTTTTTCCCCACTTTCTCTTTTCATCATCTCATCTTATCATCCCCTTTTCTCTCTCATCTCAATTTGTTTTGTCTCTTTCATTTTCTTTTCCTCATTCCCTTCTTTAATTTTTCTTTTGAACTTTCTTTTTTACTTCTTTTCCATTTTTATTGGAGGTCATTTTCTTCTTTCTTTTTTCTAATTTTTACTTTTCCCAATTTTTTTACATAACTCTTTAATTTTCTCATTCTTAAAATCTCTTAATCCTTCAATTTCCTTTCGTTTTCTTTTTTGTTTTTTTCCTTTATTTATTTTGTTATATTTTTCTTTTTTTGGACATTCAATTCTTTCTATTCTCTACTTTTTACTCCCCCCTCTCTCTCTCTCTCTTTCTTTCTCACTCCCTCTCTCTCTATATTTCTTTTATTTTCCTGTTGTTTTCTATCTTTTTTTACTTTGTTTTTTCCTTTTGTTTTGTCCAGATATCCTTCTCCTGCCATTGTATAGTTCTCACTTTTCTTTCTGTTTTACATTACCCTTTTCTTTTCTCTTTTCCAATTTTTGTCTTTCCTTACTTTTCATTACATCTCTCTCTCTCTCTCTCTCTCTCTCTCTCTCTCTCTCTCTATCTCTTCCTCCCTCTTTCTATCTCTTGCTTTTCCCACCATACCCATTTTCCTTTTTTTTTCTTATCCCTCTCCCCACCTCTTCTTGCTTTCCCTCTCTCCCCCTACCATTAAAAGTGGATATATTTTCCCTTTTTAACCTTCCCTTGTATACAGTATATTTGATTAACTGTTTCTGATTTAAATCAAAAGTTACAAGATTGAATATTTCTTTCTTTTTCAATTATCCCACTTTAGAGCAAAACTGAAAGAAAAATTAACTGTGTTAAGATGAACATGCCCTTGTATCTACTGAGTTAATTATTTGTTATTTGACACCAATAAACAAATATACAAAATAAATCTATATATTCAAATATTGAACACTGAAATTACATGAAATATTATATCAACTATACTGGGAAATTTTTTAAGTTGAAAAACTGTCTGAGTAAATTATGCATGAAACTAACCTTTCCCATTGAGGCTGATAAAATTTCAGTCTCAAAGTTAGTGGTTCAACTACGGAATATTTTTCATTTCATAAGTCAATGTGTCTTATAAGTAACTTGCATAATGTAGAAGTCTTTAGGGATCAAGATAAAAACATTAGGTCGATAAGTCCCAAAAATTCACTCTGAATTGTCCAGCAAGACCCGTGACATAACAATATAGGCATCTAGTTTATACAGTTCTGAGTGAAATTAATTGGAGGTTGCTGGTTCAATCCTGTCTACAGGTAAAAATAACAAGGAATACTTAACACTTGTACCCAATCATAATAAACAGAATTAGAACAATCTAACCTCATGGATTAAATAAAGAATTTTATTCAAAGTTCTTTGAAGGTTCCTGAATTTGATCTGAAATCTCCTGGGTTCAACACAGTTCCAGAGTTTGACAAGAAACACCTGAAGAAGGTCAAAGGGCACATCAGCTTAAACATTATGTATATAACAACAGAGATGAGGACAATAGTCAAAATGCTCTAAATAATATATTTATTGTTAATTTTGACTTGTACTGTCAGTAAGATGGCAACTAAGTGCCGTCTGGCCATGTACTAAACCAAGCACAGTTTTTTAAACGACTGTCTATGTGCCATATATAGATTTCATCAAAATATTCTGCTTCATAGTAAAAAAAAAATCGATACAAAAATGACCTAAATTTTTAATCAATTATCATATTTATTATTATCAATTTTGACTTGTCCTGTCAATAGGATGGCAACTAAGATATAGCGTATGATTAGCTAGCATCATAGTTATCATTAGAATGCCAATGCCAATTGAATAAAAGGTTTGGCCATATATAGCAAATGCCTATGCCACCGAGGATCAAGCTCACTATTCACATAAGGACTGACTAGACCAGTTTACTATCAACTGCGCCAGTGCAAAGTGCTAAAATATTTCTTCAAAAATCAATTTAGTATAAGTAAAAATATACCACTCCCACCAGTTTTTTTTAGGGTAATACAAAATTCATTCCATCTCCCAAAATTTTATTATTTTTACTAAATGAACCGCAAGAGATTCTCTTCTTGTATAAATAAAAAAAGCCACATAGATCCTACTAAAAATATGATTTTACTATAAGAACAATATTTGCCATTTTGTTTCACTTTGTTTTAGAGGTTATATTTTACAAATGCTTGGCTTCATAAGCTATACACTCTTGAAACTTCAACCTGATGTTATACAGTGCTCATCTAGTCATTGCCTCTTGTATTGCTGTGATTTCTTGACAAATCTTTCCGCTGATCAGTTGTAATTATTGTAAAAAAAACTATGTGTGTGTGTTTAGGTACACATACACTCACATATATATACACCAGCTCATTAGCCTAATTGGTAGAGTGTTTGCCAATGGCTTGGGAGACTGAGGTTTAAGTCATACCAAAGACTCAAAAAATGGTACTTGGGGACCTCCTTGGTTAACACTCAGCATTTTAAGGTATGTATCAAGGGTAGGTAGAGAAATCCAGGAAAAGGAGTAGTACCCTCCACAACACCTTAGTATAATAGCTATTGAAAAGGTAGCCTTCGGATCACCCTCAACTATGATTGCCAACTTTACTTCTTTTACTTTATATCCTAAAAATGAGGAGAATTTCATTCTTAAATTACAAATAAAATAAGTACAGTCATATCTCAAAATACAAGATTATGAGTTGGCATTCAGTGAAGTTGTTATAGTTGACAGTGTGAGAAAAATAAGTGGAAAAGTGGATAAACCAAACACTGACCATGGATTCAGCAATGATATTTCATCCTTTATCAGAATTTTTAAAAAGTTCTTTTTTGAATAAAGGATGAAATATCATTGCTGAATCTGTTGTCAGTTCTTGGTTTATCCACTTTTCTTCTTATTTTTAATCTTGTCAGATTTAACAAAATCTACCATTTCTTCATAACTGACAGTGTAAAAATTTTCCACAGTAATTACTACTGAGCTCATACTCATGAGAGAGTGGTTTGATGCAGGGCATACTTATCTGTTTTTTCTGTCAACCATCATATGCAAAAACAAGATATTTTTTCAATATATCTGTCAATAAGACATTGTGAAGAGAGAGGTATATTTACACCTTACCCAAGAGCATTCATGCTAAGTGGACATAAGCTTGTCCTTTAAAAATTCCTGCTTGATTTACCAATTCTGTTTTCTGTGTCAATAACCATTATGTTACTTCACACCTTCATATAAGGTGGGGAGTTCATGTCGTATAATAGTTTGTGCTTGACTGCAACCTCAAAGTAAGTGAGTTTTGATAATATTCTTGGGAAAGGTATAAAACTTCTTATCCCCCTAGCTTTGGGTTAAATAGTATCACTGCTGTCCTTCATCAAAGATGGATTTGGCATCAAATAACCCATAAAGATTGATATGCCACTCAACAAAGAAAGCAGACTCAAACCTTCATATAGTACATTTATAGGGAGAGATCATTATTTAATCTAATATTTCAATATTTCATGCTGTTAGTTTAATGCAAAAAGATAACAATTTAGAAAATGAATAGATAAAGATCAAGTCTATGGCTATAGATATAATATTTTTTTTCATTTGAGCTTTTGAGATGATACAAGGGTCAACTGAAAAGTTCATAGGCTAACCAAGATACTCTAATGGAATGTGACTAAATGTGGTTTATTTTTTAACATAGTCCCCTTTGCAGTCCACTCACTCCTTTCATCATTGTTGGAGTGCTTTGATATCATTGGTCAAAAAAGTCCTCCAAGCAGATATGACATGATCATATGAACTTTTCAGACCATCCTTATATTCTAGGGACAACAATGTTTAGATGAATGGTTGTTTGACATTTTATGTTATCTATAAAAAAAAAAAAGAACAAATAGATAATTGATTATGAATTGTGAAAATATTGATATATATAGATTAACTTATTTACAAAGTGTGCTCAAAAAGAATGAGACTGAAGTTATATTTACCAAGATACTGATGATCAATGAAGGAAACATTAGTTTTTATCAAAATAGTCCCTTTGATATTCAGCACATTTGTTCCATTGAGTTTTTCACTCGCCCTTTCTGAAATTTCTCTTTTGATCTGGTGTGAAACTTAGCCATTGTATTTCTTTTAATGTCCTCCATGTCCTCAAATTTTAACACTGAAATGAATTTACAGTTTAGTAAACACTGCACTTGCACAATACTAAGTTTGACTAAAAAACATTTTGTTCAAAAAATATAAAGACGGGCTTCATAATTTTTTTACATTGACCCTAATTCATTTTGATGTCAAGACAGCAGTCTAGACTCAAATACATTATTATATAATGTACTCAGCTATGAACATGTCTTCATCAAAATTATAAATTTGAAAGTTTGAAAATGCTTAACTTTCACTCTTGATACTTTTTGATCACTCCTCTTATAACTCAAAAAAAGAAAAAAAGAATATGTAAGTTCAAGATAATTTTGTATATATATTTTATATTCTATCTCATTAATTTGATTTTGTTTATCTAAAGTTATAATTCAGTGATAACATTTATGTGTGTGTCTTTCTATGTGCTTGTTTTGATTTCATGGCATATGAACCTTTGTAGGTTATATAATGCCAAATCCATTATATATATATATATACATATATATATATATATATATATATATATATATATATATATATATATATATATATATATACATATAAACAGTTTTATTTCAAACAATTCAGTTAAGTGTAAGTACAGTTTCAATGTCAAAAACAGTTCTTTTTCAAACAATTTAGTTTAGCAAAAGTACACAATTTTTGAATATATCAAACTATATTTGAGTCTCCATTTAATTGTTATATATATATATATATATATATATATATATATATATATATATATATATATATATATATATATTATACCCAAGAGGATATTATCTTGAGAATATAAATATCTGATTTACAGTACCAGATTTATTTATTGTAATAACAGAAGTATTAACCATTAATGACTAAATGCTTTGATATAGACTTATCAGATTTGGAACACAGACTTATTGGACCAAAGAAAAGGTTATGAGTTAAAAATAAATCTTTACTCCTTCTTTACACCAGTTGGCTGGGGCTGTAGAGTAGTAGAATACTCCAACTGCACCTCTGCATAGGGGTAAGACCCCCCCCCATGAGTATCCTGGATATGATACTAAACAATCTGATGGTGAGGTTCCAGTGATGCTGGGGCTTTAGAGAATGCAGAGTATCCCTTCATTGCCATTGCTCCTAGATCCACTCTGGCCCTGAATGGTAGCACCTGATAGAGCCCTATCTATGGGTTAAATAGAGCTAAACTGCATACTTATGCTAAACTGAATTGTTTGAATTAGAACTGTTTGACTAAACTGAAGGGCTTGAAATAGAAATATTTTTGACAATTAAACTATGTACTTACGTTTAAACTGCGTACTTATGCTAAACTGAATTGTTTGAAATGGAACTGTACTTACGCTAAACTGAACTGTTTAATTTAATAGAACTGTTTTGACATTTAACTGTCTGTAAACAAAATCTATACTTATACTTAACTGAATTGTTTGAAATAGAACAGACAATTTGTATAAAAATGGATTTGGCATTAAATAATTTACAAAGGTTGGTATACCATAAAACCCACACAACCAACAACCATTTACTTCTTCAGAGAAAAAAAGAGACTCTTATCAACAGAGGAACTCTAACAATACAAGGTATTTCACAGTTGTTGAATAAAAGCAGCAAACTCTCAGATCTTTCCTGTTGACTTTATTCTCTTTCTTTTTGTAGATTATTGAGGAGAAAGAGTTAACATTTTTATATATTATAGCAAAGATAGCAAAACCTTGAATGATGAAGCAGCAGATTTTTTGTGTTAAGACATATGAAACTGAGTCTTTCAAGATTGTTCAAGAAGTTCACTTTAAACACATTTCCAAATAGGAGACAGATTTTCAAGTTTGTTGAGAACTTTGAATCTCATGACATAGGATTGTAAAGCAACAGGTTCTACACCATTTAGGATTCATTTAAAAATATCTAAATGTCCAAGAATGTCACCAGGGTTCAAGAGTCAGTTGGCTAGAGTCCATCTAGATTTTATTTTTATAAAATATCTTCACACAAAAGATCTCCTGTTTCATTACATGATCTTGCTATATTTTGTTACATATATCAAAATGTTAATTATTTCCCAGCAACAAGCTGAGAAGAGAAAGAGAACACAGCTAACAGGGAAAATTTAAGAGACTGCTACTTTGTTTTGACAATTGTGAAACACTGTGTAAAGAATTATCAGCAATTAATCATGTTCTTACATGAAATCACTAATTGTACAGAAGTTAAATTTGCAAAAGAAAAAAGTGTTTAAATTATTCATCTTACTAAAATAAAAATCACATTTACTTCAACAATACTAATTAACTTATAATTCAGGGAAAATATCTAATTTGATAAATCTCATCACTTTCTAAAATTAAAGAATATTTCTCAACAACACTCCATTAAATTTTTTACAGAATACTATAAACTTTATAAGATAATATTGGGTTAGTTTGGAAATCAGGAAAGTATTTAGTTGAGTCCCAACTCACTAAGGTCTAATATTAGCATTTAGCCCAATGAGTAGAGTGTTCATCACCGGTTCGGGAGACCAGGGTTCAATCCCAGGTTGAGTCATACCAAAGACTGAAAAAATGGTACTTGATGCCACCTTGCTTCACACAGCATTATCTGGTACGGATTAAGGGTAAAGTGGAGCAATCCAGAGAGAGGAGTAGCGCCCTTCCCTACATCTTGGTCAAGTCGCTGTTGAAAAGGGAGCCTTCAGGTTACCCTTGACAAAGGTTGCCAACTTTACTTTATATTCGTGATACATTAATATTGAATAAGTGGAAAGAAAGACAAGAAAATCTCATTTAAACATCTAGAAAGATTTAATATATGCAAAATATACATGCAAGTAGTATTGAAAAGAATACACAAATGTGTTCCAACAGATAAAATGTGCATGTATTGTTCTATGAACAAACAGTATATAAAATTGATGGACAGTAAAATAGCCATAGCTATGTTGGTTTACTATTCATGGCTGGGCAGGAGTTATGTCCACTATTCAGAAAACCCAGGGAAAAGAGGATGAGAATGGTTTCCTTGGATTGTCATGCAAAAAGTCCAAGAGATTGCCAAATAGACACACTTATTATCTATTTAGTGGCAATTTAGCTAGTCTATATTCTAAAAAAGATTTAACATTCTCTTTAAAAGTAATACAAGACCTAATATCAACACCAAGTCAAGAAATAAATCAACTAATTATTATTTCTAGAAAAAACATTTCTTAATATTTGATTCAATATCACAATATCTGTGAAAACTTCTTTTTATTATTATAATTCTTCATTTTTTTCAAAGTTGTTTGTTAATGATCAACTGATACCTTATTATAGAATGACATTTTTTGAAAAACATTTGACTGTGTAAATTGGCCTCTCAAAATCATATAAAATAACTATGTAATTAAAAGAAAGGAAAAAGAAAACTATAGGTGAATTTTCACAAAAGTTAAAAGTTGTTTTTAAACGTTTAACTTTTCACTATGGAAACTAAAGTGCTAACTTTTAACAAAATTGTTTTTTACTGCATAGATACACAATCCATTCTGGGTGTCCTCATGGTATAATGGTTAAAGCGATGGACTGCAGAATTGTAGTAAGCGAGTTCAATCTCCAGTTGCGCAATTATGTTCACTTTCAGACAAATACCCTTAGGAAAGGTATGAACTCCCTTATCCTCCTAGCTATGGGTTAAATACTACCACTGCTGTTCTTCAAGGAGAATGGCTTTGGCATTAAATAACCTACAAAGGTTGATATGCCACTAAACAAAGAAACAAAACAAAAAACAATCCATTCTGTATTATTATTATTTGAAACCATATAACAGTATGAAAATAAATCGTACTAAATGCCACTGATTGTTGTGTATGCATGCACTCTTAGTTGCTTGGGTTTTATGGCATACCAACTCTTGAAGGTTATTTAATGTCGAATCCTGTTTTACACACACACACACATATATATATATTAAATACATATTATTTGTAAATGAATATTTTGTAGGTAACATTTTAAACAAGCTAGGACTCATTTGTTTGCACACAGTTAAATAGTTTCAAGTATAGCTAACTAACACTAACAGTTTAATTTAACAGCACTGTTAAATGGTTAAACAGTTCTATTTGACTCATAGATGGGACACTAACAAGTACGACTATGCTGGGTCAAGGCTTCTGCAGATATTTTTTTTTTTTAGAAATACAAATTACAAGATCATTCCATAATTTTTTCCTCAATATGAGGACATTCCATAATATTTCCTTCAGCATGACTAAAGAAAATTATACCATTAATTTAAGTAATTTAATCTAGTTTATTTGAGGTATATTTTATGTAATGTGAATGTTTAGCTTTTAAAGAAAAATGTTTAGCATCTTATCTGTTAATAGTTTATTTACTGCTAAATAAAAACCAAGGTGAACATTCTATCAATATGCTCATTCCATAATTTTGTAAGGGATAGTATAGTTTCAATAATGCCTATCTAATTATTTATACACAGTTATATGGTTTTTAATAACTATTCAAGTAACTATAATCATTTGTTTGCATACAGTTATATATACATTTGCCAACCACTCCACATGAGTAGTATATGATACTAGGTCAATCTTAAAATTGAATTAAACTGTGTTTCGCTAATACCCATGTGAAAGGAATGAAACCATCTGTTCTCCTTTTGGCTATGGGAAAATAGTTGAGCAGACTAGGTTCTTTTGCTTTGGTAAAGCAACCAGTTTAAAAGTAGGAAAAATCCTGAATTCAAACCAGCTGTACTCCACTAAATACCAGACCTTGTCTTACATAATACCTGTGATGGAGGGGTTGGATAAATATGTACTTTACATAATCCACATTATACCATATATCAAAATATGCATATTTTATTGATACTGTTAAGATTAAGAGTTTTTCTTTTCCTAGATTGGTCACCATGCCAAGTTTAAAGAACTCAGTTTGTCCATACTGCATACTGTTATATGTTTTAAGTATTTTAAGTAACTAATAATGATAATCATTTCAAAACAGTAATAGATTTTAGTAACTATTCTTTATACAAATACTTTTCACACACATGATTTGAAGTATTTCTGTTTAATATGAATGATTTTCAACAAATCTATCTGACCCATAGATTGGAACCTAATAGGTACTACCATTAGGGATCAAATAAGACCTGGGAGTATTGTTAACTAAGGGGTTAACATTACTCACCTCAAAACTTCAGAAATAGAGTCTCACTACTGGATTGGTGGAGTAAAGTGGGTCTTAACTCTCTGCAATGGATGCAGTTGGTATATTCTAGACCCTGTGAATAGGGGTCTTGGTAAAAAGGCCTGATCCATGAAAGTGCAAATGACCTATAGTCAATGCCCATTGTGTACTTTAGAAATATTTTGCATGCACAAATCCTTACAATCACTGTAACTAAAATCTAAATGAACCTGTCTTTTTTATAACATTGATTTTAACAGTAATTTCAAATCAATCCAGAAAGATTGCTCATATCTACTTTTACAATTTTTGCCATCTACCAGATACAATGGGTGAGAAAATACAATTCTAAAATTAAACAATATTCACAAAATTGTAAACCTGAATCAGTTCAATTATCTGTTATGTAAAATACTTCATTCATTTTATTTGACAATATCTCAAAGGGAACATTTCCCCACCACCATCGAACTTCCCTATATTCTAAGTATTATATTCAGAGAAAGCAACCTTTTGTCTCAAATTCAACAACCTTTATTTATTTTCTATTTGCTATACAAAATGGGAGTTGCTTCTGAATTTTCAGAGGTAAAATCAATGCAATATCAATTTGTAATAGATAAAATGAATCCAAGCATATTTCAATTGTATAAACATGTTCCAAAAATATCTTTAAAAATAGCTATGTGCTTTTGGGGCTTCAGTATTTAAAAATGTTTTTGCTTTAGAAATTTCTCAATGCCATACTGTAGAGTCATTAATATTTAAGTTGATAGGAACATTGTCTACTATTTGGCTTTTACTTAATAGAAAGACATTTCATCTATTCAGTTGATATAAATATCAGCTTATACAAATATTTATACAATGTGATTTTTTTAAAAATCCACTGTACCCAAAACTTAAAGCTCAAATAATTTCAAGAAAACACTTGTAAATTTTGAACTGAACAGATCATTTTTGATCTTAATTCTAAATAATAAAAAAATTTCATGGGGACAAAAGGAAATAGTTTTCAATAAGCAATAAAAATTCTTGAATGCACTAGCTTAATGAAATGATCAAAATGAGAGATCTTTTTTCCAATATGGTTGCATGATAATGACTGACTTGGTGATACTTATGGGAGAGTGGTTTGCCCATGTGTCCATCCTCCTAGTTTTCTCTGGCAACCACTATGATATGCTAGAGACAAATATTTTTTAAGATATTTGTTAATGGGACAGGATATAGGGAGAGATAGATTCATGCCCTTTGCAAGAGTTAAGCAAATATCAGCAGTTTTAACTTGGTTTGGTAATTCAGTTAAATACTGATAACTATTATTCTATTGTAGACTCCTATCTAGAACGTATGTAGAATACACAGAGAAGTAGGTTTATGTCTTTTCTGAGGCTCTTATTGCTAAATGAATATAAGTAGCTTGAGCCAAAATTTAAATTTGGTCTCTTAATTCTATTTTCTATGACTGTTATTTTACTGCACACCAACACACTGTAGAAATTATGAAAACTATTTATCCCATTTTGTTTATTAACTGTTTCCTGTAAGATCCTTCTGCTACAAATACCATGTTGGTTTTTTAATCACTTTTTAAAGGATGAATTACCCAATGGATAAGGATTTTAGTTTATATACCTTTAAGAATATTCCCAAATGTCTAAATTTGTTCCCTTGATTCTCTGCTCATACTCAGGTTCTAGCAGTATCAATAAAATATGCATATTTTGATATATGGTATAATGTGGATTATGTAAAGTACATATTTATCCAACCCCTCCATCACAGGTATTATGTAAGACAAGGTCAGGTATTTCGTGGGGTACAGCTGGTTTGAATTCAGGATTTTTCCTACTTTTAAACTGGTTGCTTTACCAAAGCAAAAGAACCTAGTCTGCTCAACTATTTTCCCATAGCCAAAAGGAGAACAGATGGTTTCATTCCTTTCACATGGGTATTAGCGAAACACACACAGCTTTCTCTAGGGTTTGAACTCGGATTGTCCTTAGCATGAAGATTGTGTCATGTTATGAGATCTTGAATTGTTCATTGATGAAATTGTTTTATATTTATGATATAAAGAGATAAATGTTTTCTTACTGTGTTATTAAATTAAAAGCAGTAACTTTATATCAAGTTGTTATCAGTGGAAAAAAGGAGTCAGCACTTTTCGGTTGCACTTATGATATTGAGTAGATTTAATTCACTATATCTCCAATTAGAATCATTGTTACAATTATATGTTTATATTGTAGATTTTTCAAAATGTCATAAATTCTTTCTAATTTTTTGCTCTCTAGTTCACATATTGCCACAAAGATATAACTGGATAGAATTATTTTGTAAAATATTGACAGCATTATTGATAATTATATATATATATACATATACATATGTGTGTGTGTGTGTGTGTGTGTGTGTGTGTGTGTGTGTGTATGTGTGTGTGTGTGTGTGTGTGTGAAGCACTACAAAACCTTATACAATATAATATAATTTGAAAAATCAATTTATGTATTGGTGTTTATACTTGTAAAAATAAAATGTCAAGATACTCCCCAGCAATTTTTTTCCAGGTTTTAGGGGTTGGGCCATGGTCCCAGTTCTAAAAGGAGAAATTCAAATGAAATATCATATACATTCAGTGGGAACTTAATACAGGGAAACAACTTAGAACAGTAACCAAATAAAAAATGGCTTTACTCTTTCCAAGGAATACAAAATAAAAATGATTGATATGGTGCTTTCTGGGCTATAAAACACACACACACACACACACACACACACACACACACACACACACACACACATATATATATATTGTTTAATCTGACATGCTTAAATGGAAGACTGCTGCCAAACTACACACACACACACACACACACACACACACACATATATATATATATATATATATTAGGGCCATTGAAAAAATAAGGTGAATATGGCTGAGGGAGTTGGTAATACGAAGCACTGTTTACAGTTGCACCTTTTTCAAGGAAATCAATAGTGATGGGTCCTTTCATGTCCAGAGCATTGTCAACATGATTTTCTTTACTGTCCATTTCACCAGGAATTTTTTCTTTACCAGAGTCAATGTGTTTCCACAATATAGACTGTCTTTTTGACTCAGGCTCATGTAGTAAACCCATGTTAGCCCATTTGTATACATTTTTTGATTAAAACATACTTTTCCATGCACATCACACATTATTTTATAAATTTCATATGGTTTTTCAGACACCAAAAATTAGATGACAAGCCTGGAGCACTCTATTTGATTTGCTGCCATTTTGAATCATGTCAAAAGAATTTATGAGATTAAAATATTTTTTATCTTTTAGAATATTCAGACTATTGTCTTCATCTTTATTGTTATATTCTCAGCATTTTGGCCAATGTGCCCTATGTCCATTATGTCATGTCCTACAAATATTGGTGTTTGGTTAATAAACTTCTAAGTGAAATCATTCAGAGGTTGCAAGTTCAATTCTGATTACAGGTAAAAATAACAAGGAATTCTTACTATAGCTTAAGACTTTTACTTGATTATTGTTAATGAAATTAGAACAATCTAGTCCCTTGGATTAAATAAAGAGTTTGGTTTGAAGTTCTGTGTAGGCTCCTAAATTTGACATAATACACCTGAAGAAAGTTGAAGGATACATTGGCTAAATCATTGTGAATATAACAATAACAATGAAGATAATAGTATGAATACTCTAAATGATAAAAATTATCAAGCTTCATTTCAGAAATTTTGACAAATAAAATAATTTTTGCAATAAATCAATTTCAAACAATGCAAAGTTTACATTTATGGAAAAAATTCTGAAAAGAAAATTATTTTGCTTTTTAAAAAACACTCCCTTTATTTATTGAATGATCTTCATATATATATATATATATATATGTGTGTGTGTGTGAAGATCATAACATCAAAATACAGAAGAGAGTTATTAGGGCATTTAAATATATGAGGTTAAAGATAAAGATGTGTTCTAACTTGAAAATAGTAAATTTTTTAGATGTAACTCTCAATTTATGTAACAATTCTCAAAAACCTCGTCCAGTCGACTGGGGCTGTAGAATACACAGAGTGCACCTCTGCAGAGGAGTAAACCCCACCCAATGAGTTTCTTGGATATGATACTAAACAATCTGATGGTGAGGTTCCAGTAATGCTGTTGCTTTGGGGAATGCAGAGCACCCCTTCATTGCCATTGCTCCCAGGTCTACACTGGCCCAGCACAGTAGCACCTGATAGGACTCTATTTATGGGTTTAATAGAACTAACAGCATACTTATGCTAAACTGAATTGTTTGGCTAAACTGAATAGCTTGAAATAGAAATGTCTTTGACATTGAAACTGTACTTACACAAAACTGATTTGTTTAATATAGAACTGTTTTGACATTTATCTGTGTTTAAACAAAATCTGTACTTATACTAAATTGAGTTAGTTGAATTAGAACTGTTTGACTAAACTGAATAGCTTGAAATAGCAATGTTTTTTACAATTAAACTGTTTACTCATACTAAATTGAATTGTTTGAAATAGAACTGATTATTTACATTAAAATGGATTTGGCGTTGAATAACCTACAAAGGTTGATATGCCATAAACCCAACCAACCAACAACTTAAAACCATTTAGTAAGTTTAGTGCAATACCAACATACACTAATGTTAGTTCTAACCACCCTGCATCCATAGTTAAACAAATTCCTGAAACATTAATATTAAAATTAATAGATTATCATCTTCTAAAGACATATTTAATTATCATAAGGAATTTTATAATAAAGCTTTATGTAATAGTGGTTATAATAATGTACTTAAATATTTAGAAACCAATAGAAATCATATAAATAGGGGCCATGATATAGGAAATAATAGTCACAAAAATAGGGGAAACAATGGAACTGATTATAATTATAAGTTCTAGCTCAGAATGCTTCTGTTTACTTCATACAAATTTCCCTGATAAAGACAAATCTATTCTTCTCCCAGTTATGGATTAAATTGCATGGCAGCCTAGACCCTCTAAATTTGATGAAAGCAATCAGTCTGATTGAAAAATAACTGGCCTAGTATGACTGGGTTGCACTGATTTTTTTCTCATTAAACTAAGAAAATAGGCTAAAGAGTGAAATGGGAGTAGTTTTCCATCTAAACTGTGAGTCTGTAGGGTAGACCATATGAAATAATTATGCCATACAGTAACATTTTATGCTATACATAGATTTTGAAAATTACCGTTCAAGAAAGGTGCAAGAACAAAATTATATGATTGAACAGACAAGCTACATATTGATGTTGTTTTGACTTTTGTTTCATAAACAATACTCATTTACCTGAGCTTTATAGCCAGGTTTGACACAAGGTCCTGAAGCCTGAGGAATCCCCAAAAAGGAGCTAAGCTATTTGAGTGGGGGCTTCTCAAATGTTTGGCAATAAACTTGACCCACCTCTTTTTAAGATAACAGAGGCATATGCTACCTGGGGAGATGTCCCCCTGAATCTAATAATTAAATCATAGAACCTTATCAGCTGGTATTTGTACCACTACCAAGTAGCACATATACCTAGGTGGCCTGAATTCTAGCCAGGCAATCCTGATTTCTACATTGCTATTGCCTAGCAACAATACAGCTAATCAGGCTTTTAAGTAATGGATGACAATATATTACAGTTTTGGCTATTTTAGAAATAGGAACCTATCATGAGTGTTGTAAGATTTAATTGATTTCACCCAAGTTTTGCCATATACAAAATCAGTGAATATCCAAAAAGTTAAGATATTTTTGTACACTCAACTTTTACAATTACTTATAGGCTTTTTAGTTCCATGTTGGCCATTAAAAAAATGGAAGGAACATTCTAGCTTGACCCTTAATTAAAACTACCACTGAATGTATATATGAATTCTTATATTTTTGATGTGCTTCAGCTTTTGAAAAACCTTTGTTAAATGCCTATATTTATATTTTTCTACAAGCTTGTTCAGAAAATACTGTCTGATTTTATTATTAACTGTTTAAATTCTATTCAAATATATAATTTTGATTGTAGTATATTAAGAAATTCATATTCCTGAAGATTAAAGTGTCCTTTTTATTAATTTTTTATCACTTCTTTCAGAATTTGATTTTGAAGGTTATATGAAAGTTTTAAATGAACAAAAAAAATGATGCATTTACTTTTTTTGCATGAGTTTAAGCTTTGTCATAATTTTCTTTCATGAAAATGCTCAGCCACATGTTACCAGGATGACACAGCTGAAGCTCACTGACTTGGGATATGAGACTTTGCCTCATCCATCGTATTCTCTAGATCTCTAACTCACTGACTACCATTTTTTCAAACATCTGGACACTTTTTTTATGCCAAAAAACATTCTGTTCCAAAGGAGAACTTTCATTTAAAATTTTTTTTGACATCAAAACCTTTAGAGTTTTATGATACAAGTATAAATAACATTGTTAATCAATGACAGAAATGCATGCATGTTCAAAGATCATATTTTGATTCATTAAACAATGTTTAAATTCATTAATTCAAGAATAAAAGTTTATTCTAGAATAGGACATTATTTTCTGAACAACCTAAGATATTACCTTTTGTTTTATCAAAAGATTATTTGAGAGCAAAGAGTTCAGCTTTGTGTGCTTATTTGCCTTTCTTTCTTCAATAATATTGCTTTGACAAATTTCATTTGTTTCTTTTCTCATGCAACATATATTAGATACGCTAATCTTCCATTTTCAAATCTTGTACAAAGAGAAAAAAGGTAATGTGTTTGATAGAAACAACAAATAACTATACCAATCATTCCATTCCATTTACTCATTTTCAAATCCTTTTAATTATTCAATTTATCATCATTTGATTTGTTGTGCGCATACTTTTTTCTGTGCTTCTGTTTTGTTATTTTATGTAGAGTACTCAATATTAAAAAAATATAACTATATCAATAAGAATTATGACTGTAATTAATACTCAATTATAATGATTTTTTTTTAAATTAATAGTCCTTGACAGCTGTTTCATATACAATACAGCTATTCAAGTGGGCCTTAGATAATTTTATTGAACATAAAACATCTGTCTAAATAACTCTATTGAACATGGAACAACTGTCTTGTTCTATCAAATAAAAATATTGATCAAAATTAATTATCATTAATAATTATCATAATGATTAATCATATACATATATGTATTTAGGCTATGTTGATCACATACAAGCCAATTATTATATATATATATATATATATATATATATATGATAAATGCCGAATACAAAAGTTTGCAACAAAAAAGAGCTAAATAGCAGACCACATATAAAAATAAAAAAAAACATTAAATTATGAACCTTAGAAGTCCCTTACTGTAGGTTTCCTGTGGTGTGCACAACTATGCCACAGAAAGTCTGATGATTGGGTACAACACCTGAAACTTAAAATTACAGATTCAAATGTTTATGATTATATATATATATATATATATATATATATATATATATATATATATAATGTCTATATATTTTTAAAAGATTGTGCATTTGTTTATAAAAATGGTCTCCAAAGAAACCTGTATCACCATACCTTGTCCATGTTAGCTGTGTCCTCAGTGGCAGTCTTCAATGTCTTTCCTTTTGTATGACTGCTGGTTGGTTTTCCTCTTCACTATACCTGAGATATACTTGTCCAGGGTATTCAAATAAAGAAAGTAAGTAAGACATATATATTAGCTGAGAGGAACATAATTGTGAAAATTTTTGATCCGCCACTCATAGGTCATATGGACTATGTAAAAGGGAGCTGAGTCCTGGGGGAATATATACAGCTTCCTCCGGGCTACACCACACTATTTGATCCAGGGTTAGATCTCCATATCCAGTACCTCACACACATACTCACACACACATGCACCTATATACATGCATATATATATATATATATATATGAACAAAGTAATTATTTTTGCACCTTCCTTAGCTCATCTGTTACTATTAGTTTCATAACGCATTTTTTTTATAAAACTAAACAAAAAAAAAATTTTTCCGATAGATCTTTTCAGAAATAATGAATTTTTTCATCTTATGTACAAAAAAAAATGTTCTTTGTCAAACTGTTATCTGGGGATGGTGTTTTATTTTTTTATTTTTTTGTTCTATTCAGTAAATAAAAATACACATGAAACTAACTGAAACAGATCATCTAAGGAAGGTGAAATAATAATCATTTTAGATTTTATACTGCTCGGCTGACCAGCATTAGAGCACTTTATTTCATCCAACATTCTTAAATTAAATTTTTTTTTACATATCAATTTTTATGGGTACCAGTAACTCTGAAGGCGTATGTCAGCAGAATGACACTATGGCAAAAATGTTTTGTGGTCCCACAAAAGAACTTGATAATGAGAATGGGAGAGCACTGTTGCTCAATTTAGTTGAGTAACATAGAAAGAAGGAAAAAATTTTATATATATATGCATGAGACATGCTATGTTCCTTCTAGAGAGGCAAGATAGGTACTTCTTATTCTGACTAAAATAAAACAGCTTTATTATGAAATATAAAAAGTAAAAGATTTCAAGTTTGAAATTTAATGCACTAAATTCAATATAATTCAGTAAGTAGTTCTTATTTTGGTCTCAGACAAGCATTCTCTGGAACCTTTCAAGTTCTAAATCTATGTATTACTCACAATATATGCCTGATTTGTATGTGTGTGTATATATATATATATATATATATTAGGATTGACTGAAAAGATCATATGCTGACCAAGATACTCTCATGAAATGTGACCAAATGGTATAATAAGCTTGTTTTTCAACATAGTCCCCTTTGTGGTCTACACTCTTTCATTGGTGATGCAGTACTTGGATACCATGTCAAAAAAATCAAAAGAAGATATTATGTCATTATATAAACTTTTCCGCCCACCCTAGTTTATATATATTTATAAATTAATACATTTCAAAAATATGAATACAAACTCACCTGAAGACCAGGCCCATGAAACTCAGAGACATGAGTTTTTACTGTGTATTATTTTCTTTTGATATTGTAATATTACACTGCTTTCTTTTCTAAAGAGTTCTATGTTTAACTGTTTTGATAATTCTAATTACGTATATATATATATATATATATATATATATATATATATAAATAAAATCTTTGTTGGCTATAATTCTTCACTGATGCATGCTTAATTCAAACTCACAGTCAAGATATTTACAAAAAATTTTAACATGACATTCTTATTTCTGTACTAGTATATTTAATTTTGTGTTTATGTAAATGAATGGACATATTTGCCTTTATCAGGTACTTAATGGTCAGGGTCAAAAACTTTTAGTTCATATATCATCATCATTATCATGTCGTGCCACCAGCACGGATATCCCTGACCCTCTCTCGCCACTTCTCCCTATCAATCATCGCTTTTGGCAGGTCTTCAGGGTTACATCCCATATCCTCACATAGCTGCTGTATGTATGTTCAAACTGGTCATCCTGCTTTTGCTTGGCCATTGGCGGGGGTCCATAGGAGTACATCACTGATGAGTTCGTCCTTGCTTCTCCAGCAGTGTCCTGCATGTCTGGTTCGTCTAACTTATATAGTTTTCCTGATGGGAGGCAAGTGGCTGTATAGTTGGTGTCTTGTGGGGTGTTGTCACCAGGACTTGTTCAGTATTGCTCTCAACATTCTTGTGTAATTGCCGTCTAGTTTCTTCTTCAGCCATTTAGTTAGCGTCCAAGTAGTGCATCCATATAGCAGTATCGATACGACCACTGCCTGGAAGAAACTGCATTTCATTTTATCGGTTAGGTCTGATTTCCATATGATCGAGAGCCTATCGATAGCTGTCCATGCTTTCGTTAGTCGTGTGTCGATGTCTTTTTCAGTTGATGAGACGCTACTTCCTAGATAGGTGAATTTGTCTACCAGTTTGAGGGAGGCTCCGTCTAGTGTGGTAATGTCACCTGTTTCGTTGTAACACATATTCAGTTTTGTGTGCATTGACATGGAGGCCAATGCCTGTGGTGGCTCATTCCAAACTATGCAGTAGTGTCTCGGCTTGGTTAGGCATATTCGCCAGTAACGCTATGTCATCAGCATAGTCGGC